>CM055820.1:2554791-2583198 GCA_029582265.1 Zoroaster sp. YZ-2022 | reverse complement strand
AGTCAAACGGATCGCTTATGGGCGCCTGCACCTTGGGGCTTCTGGCAGCAATCGGTGTACACCCCGGGAAGCGCTCAGCTGCCTGTATCTTGGGATGTTGATCCCTCTGTTCACTTATTTTTTTCTGGATGAAAACAAATAACAGTGTTGCAAAAGGAAATGTTTAAAAATGTGCTTCGAAGAAATATGAGCCACCGTTGAGAGCGCCGCGTCTCAAACCTCCTGAATATTCCTGCTCCATTTGGGGACATTTCGTGATCCCAAAAGGAACATTCAGGAAGTGCCGGACTGGTCTCCCTGTGCTTTATCCTATCAAGGATAGAGGAGACAGGATCCGAGGACGTACCATTCAAGGAGATTTCAAACTTGGATACGTTATGCCAAAGATCTGCCGTCCGTTTCGAGGGCTCGTGGGCATATAATGGGCTCCTACATGCAGCGCGCATACTTATTCTACCATCCACATAGCACTGGAGATATTGCGCGTTGGCGCCATCATCAGCGCAAGGTCAAAGTTGAATCTCCCCAAACTGAGAAGGCGGTATCTGGTGTAATTCACAAGTCTCAAAGCGTGGCGACAGATCTTTAGGCTACATTCAGTGTTCCCACTGGGAGCACCAGCCGTTCAAATAGAACTTTCGTTTATAGAATATTCCCAATGGGACATTCATTTATGGAACACCACACCTGTTCCCAGTAGGAAGAGTCAATAGAACCTTTCAAGCATTCCAGAGATTTGAGACAATCCATTACCTATGTATGTAGCCACTTGGAAGAAGGCAGATCTGAACAACGTAATGCGTCACAGTCATGGAGTGTCGTGGCTGAGACAGTCTAGCTTACCGGACTCAAGTTCTGGTGTTAGCAGTAGAATGTGGTTCGAATCCGGCCGTGACACTTGTGTCCTTGAGCAAGACACTTAACCATAATTGCTTTTCTCCACCCAGGGGTTAAATGGGTACCTGTGAGGGCAGAGTCGGTTGATTAGCCCTATATGCGCTGTAATGGCAGCAATTGAGCTGTATACTCTCCAGGGAGCTGAGATGGTTTCAGGAATGATTTATGAGCCTTATGAGCAGGGGTAATGATATAATGCGCCTTGAGCACCACTTAGTTGGTGGATACGTGCGCTATATAAGTCCACATATTATTATTATTATTATCTAAGAAACATGCAACGTGATTGAAATACAGCATCAATATTCTTGAGGAAGGAGGAACTTTTAATTATTCACCTTTGACCTCTTCGTTCCCTGGTTCAGACTCACTTGACTCACCATCCCCATCCTTGCTCTCGGATGAAAGATGCCTTCCTTGGAGGTAGACTGTGCCGTTTCTCAATGCCGCCTTCTCAAGATGAGAAAGTCTAGCGCAGGAGCATGTCGACAGAGTGTGTATGCTTCTTCTCCTTGTCAGATTGGGGGATCCGAATGATATTTGGGGCAGTTTTGGGAAAGTCCTTTGGCCGAGTCCGGTCAGAGGCATCCCGGGTTTTGTCCTCTGTGAAATACGCTTGACCGACAAGTGAAGCATCTGTAAAGCAGACAGGTTTACCATCTTCCTAGAAAGGACCACTGCCATGACGATTCTTGGGAATGTGTCAAGTGCAGATCTTTGCAACTGTTCACTCTTAATAGATTTTCAACAACCATAAAGAAAGGCCTTCAGTTACCCTCCTGAGATTTTGATGGTGCAACTTATCGTTGTAAGTGTATCAGACCTAAAAGGAAAAAGGGCATATTTTGAGCATATTCAAGTCTCTAAGACATTTTAATAACTGCAGCACTGGACTCCTACTAGTGCCTTAAATGTTAAGATCCCTTTAGTCTCTGCCTCACTGTCCCTGGGCCTCTCCTGCCTCACCTCACCATCACTGAGACTCACCTTCACTGAGACTCACCACCTCACCGTCACTGAGCCTCACCACCTCACCTTCACTGAGTCTCACAGCCTCCCCTTCACTGAGACTCACCACCTCACCTTCACTGAGCCTCACAGCCTCAGAATCAGATGTAGTTTGGTTTACTGGAAGAAAGCAAAGTACATTTCACTCTTTGAACACAACTGGGAACATTTTTTTTACCCTGAACCTTTTTTCACAGCTCAGGTGACAGCTCAGATTATTTACCTATTTATTGATTATTATAACGTGAATATATGTACACAAAGTCACTGGCATTTAACCCAAAAAATTAATCCCCGATCCTGCACTCACCTCAGAATCGTCTCCTTCACTCATGCATGCAAATTGCTATGCCTCTGCTAACCATGGACATGGTACTTGGTAGGCTACATAAGGATGTAAGCCTAACTAACTACTGGCTAGCAAAAGTCTAATTCCGCCAATAACAGCTAATCAATTGACGGAAATAATGTAAATATCCGACGCCACTTTTTAAGGGCTTTTTTTGGATTTTTTGCAACCACTAACCAGTTAAAAATCATTCTATCGATTTTGGTGGTACAGAAAGCAAAAACTATCTTTAAAATCCACTTTTATGATAGTTTTCGGACTTGATTTCCCTTCTAAAAAATCCTCCCCTTCAGAAAATAGAAGGATCCTATTATAGTTGCCACTACGCATGTACAATGACTGTGTTGGTCACTAATTGTGGAGTTTACAAGATCAGACTGACATGACTGAGGAAGTCATCGTATACCAAAAATGCCTGGTTTTTCATAAAATAAATATCCTGGAATAATTTGAAGTATATGTCCATCATCATCCATATGTTCTCCACCTTACCAGGTAGGTAAGATTACATTATTGGTTATATTTAATGAAAAATAGTGGCGGCCAGATACGACATTCTACCCCAATTGACGAACATGCTAAATTCTCTTCCATCGTATCAATATCAACCTTTTGAATGAATTATTACACATTGAATCGTACCTACAACATCAGATTCCAGAACACAATCCCTGCTCTGCGATATGCACTCATGCGCACATTATATGGGAGCGATTGTTTTGATGACACACGCGAAGCTTCCATCGTACGCACGTGTTTTGAGATAGCGCCACCAATCGGCCGAAATTATGATCTCCATCCAGAATGGCAACATTAATTAATTTCTGCAGTTAATTGTTGCTTACATCAAACTGGGTTACCATTATAGCCCAGTATGTACATATGACCAAAAAGTTCGGTGTCGATCGAATGCCTCCGGAATAAATACCATACCTACATAAACCATTTTGGGATTTTAAAATTCTAATTAGGTGGCCGACTACTACAAGACACAAACTAAGTTTATCTACACTGTAACTGAAATTTGTCTGGGTTATTGCGTGATGTAGGAGTATGATTATTTGTATTTCCTTTGCTTCTACATAATTATAAAAATAGGTATTCCTTTTTGTTATTAAATGAACTAGGCCTATTATTATTTTTATAAAAAAAAAAATCCACTGTCCCTCTCTCCTAAAAGGAACATTTACTCCGTCCCTGGTTGCCCTCACTGATCGATGTCCATCGCCCAGAACATACTTTGTGGTAATATTTGATAGTTTATGTTGAATATAACTTTGTAAAGAAAGAAAGATATAGTTCGATCTTAATGGTTTACGTTAATCAATACGTCCTCTTGACGGAAGAAGTCAGTTTCTAAGCTCATCCTCGAACCATTCATCATCTGAGTGAAGAAGATGATTTAGTCATACCCCTCATTTCGTGAAAGGCTTTCGTGCAAGACAATATCCAGGACACAGGGTACCAGACTACATTTATATAAGTTGTGTATTTACTGTTCTTGCGGGTCGCGATATTGTATCCGGATGTCAAGTAGGATTTTTGAGTATATGTATTTTAGCACTAGCACTTGGCGTGCAGAATTTTGGTCAACATGATGGAAGCCGCCGGCGTCGGAAAATCAGGCCTTTTGGAGGTCCTTGCACGGGACCAATGGTGCCGGGTTTTGGCTACCCTTGAAGAAGAAACCTTGACCATCAGTTTAGAGGATGGATATGAACCAAATGGTGTCTCAAATGGCGGGGAATGGGTCCCACCGAACATAACAAAAACCCAGTAAAACACGACTCTCTCCGCCATTCGGACTACATGCACGGCGTCCACGGACCGGACACTATCCCTGACGCGATTGCCAACCAAAACGCGTCGTCAAAGTCATCAAACATGAAGTTGGGGCCTGGGTGTCAGCATTAAAGGTGGGAAAGAGAACAAAATGCCAATTATCATCAGTAAAATCTTCAAAGGGCTGGCCGCTGATCACACGGAGAGTCTGTACGTCGGGGATGCTATTTTGTCCGTGAACGGGGAGGACTTGCGGGACGCTACGCACGATGAGGCGGTGCGAGCACTAAAGAAGGCGGGAAAGGAGGTCGTACTTGAAGGTAAGCTTGGTGGTGTCGGACCCGTTGCCTGGAACCAGTGCCTGTGTCGTGATGGGGGAGTGTTGTTGTTGTTGTTTAGGGGGGGGAGGAGGAGGGGAGGGGTAGGCCTATTAACTTGGTAATGATTGTGGTACTGTGGTGCCTGGGATGGGGAGTGGTGTGTTTTGGTTTGTTTTGGAAAGAATGTCGTATCCGACCGCCACTTGTTATTAATAATAATAATAAAGATTTGTAGCGCGCACATATCCACCCTGCTGGGCGTTCAAGGCGCGGAAGGGTTTTTGAAATTTTTGCAACCATTAACCAGTTAAAAAATGATTCCATCGATTTTTGGGGGTACAGAAATTGAATACTATCTTTAAAATCCACTTTTATGATGGTTTTCGGACTTGATTTCCCTTCTAAAAAAATCCTTCTCCAGAAAATAGAAGGATCCTATTATAGTTGCCACTACGCATGTACAATGACCGTGTTGGTCACTAACGGGGGAGTTGACAGGATCAGACTGACATGACTGAGGAAGTCATCGTATCACATCGAAAAATTTCCCATTAGACATGTACCACGGATAGCCACTGCGCCACGAAACACCACCAACGTGAAGCCGGTGCTGATTGGTCGGCTCCTCAGCTCGTGACGTCACAGACACGCGTTGGCAAGCGCATGCAAACTCGCATGCCGCACGCACAGTGATTTTCGGTGCCGCGGTAGTCAACATGGCAAGTACGCATGCGCAAACACCTATGCACACCACGCACGCACGGACGCGCGCATCAAAATCTCCATCCAGCTCATGACAATTCCATGCATAATCCCGTGGCGCACTCAATCCATCCATCCCATACATATAATACATGTCGTCAATGATTATTTAATACATCCCGAACACATTTGGAGGGTGGCGGTTTCATACTAAAATGGTAACAAAAATATAACTTATGAAACTCACAATATCATCCAACGAATCCGCAAGTTGTTGATCCTTAGGTTGAAATTAAAGAAATTCCAGAAAAATTGAAGAAAACGCCAAATCGTAACATTTTGGTACCATTGGAAAGATCGTCACGAGCTCTGTCGAGTAAAGGCGAGCGGTGACTCATGGCAAGTATATGCGCATGAGCGGCAATTTCATTCATGAAAATTGCCATATATGGCGAGTATCCGTGACGCGTATGACGTCATATAATGAGGTGCTGCGTGGCCCCCTCTCGCGGCCGCTCCGTGCCATTTCATGTAGGCCATTTTTCGTAGTGCGTATACCAAAAATGCCTGATTTTTCATGAAATAAATATCCTGGAATAATTTGAAGTATACATGTATGTCCATCATCATCCATATGTTCTCCACCTTACTAGGTAGGTAAGATTACATTATTGGTTGTATTTAATGAGAAAAAGTGGCGGTCGGATACGACATTCTACCCCAGTGTTGTTAGCAGTACTGGGGGGGGGGGGGAGTGGGCAGAGAGGGCATAATTATTTGTATGCTAATTTACCATATGTTTCTGTGTGTGCCCCCATTTTTGATGTCTGCCCCTCCCCATTTTTAGGAGCCTGCATCTGTCCCTGTAGCAGGTTGGTACACACAAAGTAAGGATACGTTTAGTAGTTTTAGAAGCAAGTTTGCCATCATTACCAATAGTATATTTTTGTATTTAAACATGAAATATATTTTGTGAGGTAATCAAATTCACACTCACAGTCCACTTAAATTCATTTAGCAAATAACTGTTACCTCTCAGTCAGTGTGGTGCTAATTGAGTTATATGTATTGACATGGCCAATAACACTTAAACTCTGTACACAATAGCCATTCACATTCCTCTCAATATCTCTCACAAGGGAGAGATTAACTGTTTTAGTCTAACAATAGAATGGATCTATTGTGAAGTAAAATTTGTGTGTCACTACAGACTTCATACTGTCATTGACTGAAGTAGTATGGGTATGACTTGAAGTGAAGCTAGAATAGATGACAGATTTATAAACTGCACATAAACTGAAAATAGCTTCCTTGTCTAGATTGATTTTACAATTAAAGGTATTACCTTGACAGTTGTATTTTTTTTTCATCCCAAATCCTACAAAATCCTCCAAGGACCACTTTTTGGTAAAAATTCAGCACTGTTGGAACTGGTATTTTCACCTAGAGCTTCAAAATTACTATCTGGCAAGAAGTACAGGCCATAAGTGCAGAATATGAAAGATCAACGGAAAATGCATGGTGCATTTTGAAGATAATGTTTCCAAAATTGCACCGATGGATTTTGGAGGCTTCGGGAAGGTTCCTATCCAGAATACCTATAGGGGATTAGGGTTCAGGAAGGTTCCTAGCCAGAATACCTATAGGGGATTAGGGTTCAGGAAGGTTCCTTATACCTAGGGGTTAGGGTTAAAAGAGAGGGAAATGCATACCTGTGCATGTAAATTGTGCTGTTAGTGTTTTTTCCTTCTTTTGAATCTTAATTATCTTTTGTATGCATGTACACATACAATGTACAGTATGTGTAGCTCAATGTACACACAGCTTATTTAAGGCTTATTTAAAGTAATCTCAAAATAAATAATTGAATACTTTGGAGTAATGTTGATGATGGTACCAGACATCCCTTGAAATATTATCTTGAAATTAACGGACTGTTTGTCTTCTGGAACATACAATATAAAGTTTCTGAATGCATATATTCATTTTTCCTTTTGACTCACAACAAAAAATAAGCTGAAACATTCACAGGCTGGTCTCTGTATCGTCTCTTACTTCTTATAAATAAAATTAAGTATGGATGAATTTTACTGAAATAATAATAATAATATAGACTTATATGGTGCACATATCCACCAAACTGGTGCTCAAGGCGCGTACATTTTATCCCTGCTCATCAGGCGCATAAATCATTCCTGAAACCATCTCAGCTCCCTGGGGATTATACAGCTCAATTGCTGCCATTTCAGCACATATCAGGGCTAATCAAGCACAACAACCAACTCTGCCCTCACAGGTACCCATTTACTCCTGGGTGGAGAGTAGCAATTATGGTAAAGTGTCTTGCTCAAGGACATAAGAATCGCAGTCTGGATTCGAACCCACATTCTGACGACTCGACCATCAGAACACAAATCAGATGCACTAAACCGCTCGACCATGGTCTTACACACATACCATTAACTGCTCAAAGTTTTAGTTACAGCACTGGTTCTTAATAAATACAATATAAATCTATTACCAGCCTCCTCAACATGTACCAGCCAGCTATAACCCATCCACGCAATTGTACTTCAAATGTGTTCACGCACATCGATCATGGTAACGAGTTACATGGTTACCCTGCTTGAGAGCATGGTTACCCTGCTTGAGAGCATTATGGGAGAAGTGCTCAACGGCACTTGCTTTCCAGTTAGATGTGGCTACATCAAAGAATCACACAACACACACTTCACCAGTGCATTTACAGTGCGTATCGTGCATTAAAAGTGCAGGTGAAGTACAATTTGTGGAATAAAATATCATGTATGGCCTAAATCCATTGTGCAGTGGACTACATGTGGACATTGTATGTTAACAAGACTGGCAGACTTAAGTGTAGGCTGGTTATGGACTTCTAGTACATTGTATTGTTTATAATCTATACATATTACATACATGTTGCAGTGGCTGTCCATGAGTAGTTCAAATGCACATTCAATGTTGACAGCGCATCTTCCACATTCATGATCTGTCACAGGAAAAGATTTTGTTCAAGCAAAGAGGTTTCAAGGCAGAAATATTTGTTTGACATAATATGTTATACTTATTTTGAATTACACAATATTACATCTGTATCGAATATCGAGAACCTTTTCAAGTTACCGAGATGCCAGCAAATCATGATTAACCCTCCGACTGTTTGACCATTTGAAACCATTCAAAATTTCTACTTACCAAAATGCCCATTGGTTTTGTACACACATGGTGATACCATTTGAACAGTGTTGGTAGCAATCTTTACTACCATTCAAATCCATTCAAATGCATAGAGGGTCCATTGATTCACCACTTAGAAGTATCCAAACAAGGTTTTGTATTAGCTGTACTTACCATTTGGAAAGATCCAAACAAGGTTTTGTATTAGCTGACCTACCATTAAAAACCATTTGGGGAAATCAATACTGTACACAGTTATTTCACCATTCAAAACCACCTTTATTTACTAATTTAAATTTGCTCAAATTAACATATATTTATTACCTCAATCTTGGCAAATTTATGTACAAACAAATGAACAATTTATTACCCCCTTGCTTGCAACAATCGTTTATTTTAACTTCAGATGTTCACTGTCACGTAACCAGAAGCTCATCCAGGAAACATTTGTATCAACATTTTAATCGCACTCTCTATTTAAAAATAGTCCCCAACAATGTGGAATCAAATTCTGGAACAGTCTGGCTGATGATGTCAAACAGTCTCGCTCTCTTAAAACGTTTACAAAAAAACTTAAATTTAAGTTGCTCAATGATGCTATTTAATTGACTTATTATTTGGTCTGATCTCCTGCCAATGTTATTGTTAAATGTAGTCTTCTGTTTTTGTCCAGTAACTTTGTCATTTTGTAATTAAGGAAGGGTGGGGGGTAGGGAAAGGAATAAAAGCCCCGGCTTCTTCTTTTCCTCAATGTTGACAAGCTTTTCTCTCATAATTAGTCTGTTCATGTTACTAATTTTGTCTTTGCATATTGTAGGACCTCTTGATATTGTGTAATTATTTGTAACAACATTCTTGTTGTCAACATTGGAATATGTGTTAATAAATGAATGAATGAATGAATGAATGAATAGGTCATATGTTTTGTACATGACTTGATTTTTACATGCGTTGTATAGGAGTTGAGATCCTATATAAGGAGAAGTTGTTCTGAATAAAGTGTGTTGTTCATGCTGCTATGTAATCACCATAAAAAAATTTTTTTTTTAAAGCGAATGGTTTCAAATGGTGCATCAACTTGTATGAAAAAGGTACCAAAAGTAGGAGGGTTAAAAGAAGTTATATAGCAATTAAAAACAAAAATCGTGATTGTGAGTGGAGTCAGAAATTCCATGGAAACAAAATTAGGCCAGTCATTTCAGCTTTCAGAAGAAACAAAAGTGAACTACTTTAGTGGTTAGCCAATTGTCGGATCACAAAGCAGCCGCCATACAGAGGTCTACAAAAGAACATACACACTGTGCACAATGGCGTGATTGTACGTGTCTCTCAGTTAAGCGTTTGCGATTTGTTGAGATGCTTGTAGAGGGGTACCTGTGGTTACTGGCTCTAAAGCAATCATGCGTGAATGAAACAAATATTTGTGATACTATTGTGATATGTTTGACGATACATGTATGTATATCTTGGTTGTTAAAATTTATATCGCCCAAACCTAACAACAATTCTCAAATATTAATTTTAACATTTGTGAATTTTGATAAGCAAATAGTGAAGTTTGGATTTGATACAAGAGAAGTGGTTCACTGTCTGTGTATGTGTACAGTTCACATCAACATACTTGAAGATTGATTGCCTGTGTACATATGTACATGATGTAAATAAATAACAGGTTCACTAGGTTATCATGATATATAGGTCAAAGATCATAATGGGATCATGGACTCTGCCCACCTGCACTGTGGATTTATCCCACTAAATACCAGAGCTGCCAACTCTTCACAGTTCTTTGGAAGACTTGGCAGTGTTGACGATAATTTACTTAAAATATATGAGGCCTCTCCTTTTGGTGCCAAAAGGAGGCCTCCTGCATATTTAAGTAAGTAAATTATCGTCAACACGCAAGTCTCTGCAGAATCGAAGAGTAACAGCTCTAAACACATGCACTGAGCCTCATTTATAATCTCTTTTGAGGACTGTGCAATTACATGTAGATGAGTTGTGGAAATATGGCCCAAAATCATGAATTTACATGTTATTGGTGTCCCATTTTGAGCATTTTTGACAAATGAACCTATAAAAAAAGTGGTCCTGCAGATGGGTGGTTTCGGAATATTTCAGAATACTTGTTTGGTGGTGGTTTTCACAGCCCTCTGGATAAGCCATGTAAAATATGAAGAAAATTACAAAAAAAATAAATTATAGATGCCAATCAGCATTTTGCTTTGTGAGATTTAAGAGTATTGTCAGAATCGTTGTTGATTTTCAACAATGCAAGACAATGCTTTTTCCAGTCAAAAATGGTTGACTCATTTTGACCTGTAAGTGTATTACTACATGTAAGGTTTGACAGTGTTTGACTTTTTCGGTATGCACTAGATATACTTTTGGCAAGTATATCAACATTTGACTGATTTTTGACCCTTGCAGTCACTAGGGCTGTGTCGGAGGTATCCGGTATCGGATATCCGGATCTGTGACTGAAAGCGGTCGTACCAGTTCCATTTTCAGTTCCAATTACCCGTAAACGACTTTTTTAAAATTCGTACTTAATGTAATGTTTACAATTTTACAGACATCTTAAATTCAAGAGTTACACTCCAATAAAGAAAAGATCGACAGTATGGTATCCTCTGTATTATAAAAGTCAATTTGTTACATTTATACACTCACTGGCCATAAGTATTGCAACATTGAAATTCACACTAAAGTTCACTTTGGAGAACTGTGGTACAATAATTTATTTTATTTTATTTATACTACTTAAGACTTCTTGAAAGTGCCTGTGTTTTGGAGTCAATGTTCTTTTTTACTGTTCTTGCTCGGAAACAAAGTCCTTCAATACTTTGTCGGGTAACCACGTGACCTGATAATTGCGCCATCCGTCTAGGCAATGTCTCATTTCAGATTCATGTTGCAATACTTTTGGCCAGTGAGTGTAGTACATGTGTTGTACACCACCGAGGCATGTTTTTCAACAAAAAAGCGAAAGCGGGTATCCGGTATCCGGTTTCCTGATTTCGGTATCCGGTTCCATAAATATCCGAAACACAGCCCTACGCAGTCACAGAAGGGTTAAAGGTGCAGTATCGTCCGCGATCGACCAGGGCATGGAATCATAGTGCTATTTTGGATTAACTGGTGACTGCCATAATACCTCCACACGATAAGGTCATACAATGTATTACCATAGTTGCTACATAAATGAGGCAGTAATTTTCAGTCACTGTGTTCATCTTAAACTAGGACACCGATTCCATGCCCTGTTGAAAGTCTGTTTTGATTGTGATGATACTGTCCCTTTAAAATGTAATTGTTCCCCCCACCTTTCCTGCCCCCAGAACACAGTTGACGTAACAACATTCTTGCATACCAACAGTGGGGTAAATAAAGGACGTGCATATACATGTACATTGTAATTAGTTGGAAGTCGCTAATGGAATTTTCATTTTATTTTACGCAGAGCTTCCTGTAGGAAGATAACATTATGCTAATAATAATATTCAGGAAATGGCCATTATACAAGTATCCATATAAAAAAGGCTTATTTTTAGGGGATAATTTTGTTCATTGTAAACAAATGTAAGGCCAAAAAAAAGCCCTTTTCACACGAGGGAAATAAGCAGGGGGTCCATGGTCCTAAGAACACAACGTTGTCAAATACACTTCGTGTGAAATGTACCTCTGCTCTGCTGACAAACACAGGTCTGTGGTCTTTTTCCTGACCACGGTCGAGACCAGCAACAAAAAAAACACACCGTTGTGAAAGTTCACCACGATTAGGCCTGTCACCGAATAATTCGATTATTCGAATATTCGCGAATAGTTGTTACTGTCGTTGCTCGTGTTAGCAGTATTTGAATTATTCGATTAATCGGCAGAGCGCGAATATCTGGCAACTATTCGCGAATAATGACCAATTGCCTTCCAAACCATCCATAACTTGTGGTCGTGAAGTGTTTGCCACTATTCACAACCACTATTTGTGAAGTAATCCTATTAAGCTGGCAATTACAGTTTGTCTAGTCATGGGAGTAAGCATTGTAGTGTTTGTAACTAGTAATGCCTTTGAGGAAGCCGACAAGTCAGGCTGGTTGGCTGTGACTGCAGCGACTGTTACCTGCAATAATGCATTGCCTTCCTCCATGCCTTTACACAACATAAAAATTGCGGTGGTGAACTGTTAAGTGAACTGATTCGCGGAGAATACTATTCGGGAGCAATGCTGCCAATGTACTGTTCTGTCCAGGCACTGCTGGTGAGTTGTACGCATTGTAGTATTAGAATAGTACTCACGAGTAGTGCCTTTGAGGGAGCCGACAGGGCAGCCTGGATGGCTGTGACTGCATCACGACTGTAAAGCAGCATAAACTTAAAAGTAGCATAAACTTAAAAGTAGCATAAACTTAAAAAGTAGCATAAACTGAAGGTAAGTACTAATTAAATTTGAACACTACAAAATCATGTAACGTTTTTTGTTTTTTGAAGAAAAGCTGGAGATGATGAATTAATGATTAAAACAACTGCGATTAATGTTTCATGTTGTTTATTTATTACACATCGATTTGTTTGAAAATGTCAATTTATTTTCATAAATATTAACTACGAAAAGCATGGTCTTTGGTCACTGTCTTCGCATTGCTGGTGTAATTGCCTTTGCACTTGCAGGTAACGTAGGTCTACTGATGAGTAATGATAACTCCCACGATCCACTTATTGCATGACGTAATTGTTTGCCACGCCCATTTGGTTCCCAAGAAAAGTTTGTCCAATAATGATAACGCGTAATTTGCGGTGAGCACAAGTCAATCACAAAACGCATTGGCCCGTCGTGCAAAAATCAGTTCAAATTGGGGTACACTCACCACGTGCGTGCCTGAACCAAGGTTTTAAGCATAGTGCGGGGCACACTGCGGAAGCTAACTTTGGGCGTAAACAACGAACACGTCTAAAGTGGCCCCTGCATGAGCATAAACACGCACTGCTTGCATGGTTATTTATTTTGTGTATAGGACTAGGCTAATCGATTTGAAATAACAGGTGACCGTCAACTTATTGGTATTTACGTACAGCGACTTAAATATAAACAAAATCTATTCAATCGTTCATTTTATGGGGTTTAGGTGGACTTCCCTCTGTTGACATGGAGATGAGCGTAACTGCGCATGACTTAGCATGTGCTCAATGTGCACTGTTAATGCTAATTTGTGCTGGAAGTTTCCCACGCTGCCAGAGTAACTCGACGGCGATTGGATTTTCACTTACGAAAATGTATTATTTTGAGTACAATTTTGCAAGAAATAAAGAAAAAACAGGCATGAAAGAGCTTAATGTATGTGTTTGTTTATTGTCTGAATGTTACAAATAGGCCAGAAATTACTGTCAAAGCAATTGTTTTTAATGTTTTAGTACTTTTATAAACCGCGGGGAAAAAATGGCCAACTATTCGCGAATAGTGATTATTCGCATAAAAAAGTTGCGCGATTAATCGAATAGTAAATTTTTACAATTACTTGAGCCTAACCACGATAGGCCGTGTGAATGAACAAACCGCACAGAGACCAAGGACCATTGTTTCGCGAGCTACCACGCATCTTGCCGCAAGAATTTCCCAGGATGCCTTTAAATCAAGATGGCGACGCCCGAACAGTTAATGATGATGCTTTTGTTGCTAAGTTTAATGTGTAGAAAACGTCAAAACAACAACGTTTCCAGAGAAATTGATGGCATAAACCAACACTTTTGTCATTCTTTTTCTTCACCTCTCGGTATTTTCTTTTTAAGTAATTCCACTTGTCGTGGCACTTTTCAGCCGAGTGTGTCATTCCCATTTCCCCGCCACGTCTTTCCACACTGTGGTTGTGGACGAGACCATCCAGCTTTTTTTGGACTTCAGTGGAGCCTACCACCGTAATCAGCTGGATGGTCTCGTCAGACGTCCATGTGCTCCGCTTTTTTTTTTTTCTTCGATGAAGTTTTGGACATTTGCTCAAAATTACCGATTCTATATCGCTTTTAGCCATGTTTTGCACTGAGCTGTGAGTGGTAGAGAGGGCGGGCGCTAACAATAAACATACAATACAATATCGCGGGAAAATGAATGGTAATCAATACATGCAATAAGCGATTCCACGCTAGCTGTGCGGATACCAGTTAACTGCACTATAAACAATGTTGACCTTGACACCCAAAAGACGTAAAGCTATGTGACACGGGACGTTGGTTTTCTTCGCCGTGTGAAAGGTCGTATCCGAGTTTGGACCAACGTCCGTGGTCAATACAACTGGCGCCGGACCAAGGACCCTAGTTTTGCGCTTTGTCGTGTGAAAAGGGCTAAAGTCTCTGGTTTCGGTCTCTTCGCACGCCACCTCAGACCCGCTGCAGCATTTTTATATTTTCTTTTTTTTGTGTGTGTGAAACGATGTCCAATTGCAGCCAACACTGCTGGATCGATTAGATTCTGCGTGCTGTGCTTTAACGACTTTTTTCACATAGGGGTATGAACATTTGCCCAATTTGTGAGGCCTCTCTTAGCTGCTGTACTTTGTGGGAAATTTAGTTCCCGTGTATACAATGTATCACGTGTTCCCTGTTGGCAAAAAAAAAGATGGCCGAAAGAAAGTGTGTCACGCACGATTTGAAGCTGACCGATGATCAGAAACCGGAAACTTTTTTTGCCGTAAGTCCCCTTTGTGATTATGTAAATCAGAACATAATATAATGTAGTGTGTAAGTCCCCTTTGTGATTATGTAAATCAGAACATAATATAATGTAGTGTGTAAGTCCCCTTTGTGATTATGTAAATCAGAACATAATATAATGTAGTGTAAAGTCCCTTTGTGATTATATAAATCAGAACATAATATAATGTAGTGTAAGTCCCCTTTGTGATTATGTAAATCAGAACATAATATAATGTAGTGTGTATTACAGTACATTGTGCAATTTGTACAAGTACTTCTTTGAAATATTTTAAGTAAACTTTCTTATAATTGTTTATTCTATGTTATTTTAGTTTTCGTTGATTAACTTGATATGAAAGCATGTAAATATTCACAAAAAGACAATTCACGCCTACACAGTCACAAGTGCATTTTACACACATTCGTAACCGACATCCCAAGACATATTCCGGCCTCACTAAGTAATTTTTTTTAAATTTTTTTTTTAGAAGAGTTGAGAGACCTTTGAGAGACCCGATCCCCAGCCTTTAAGAATTTATTCAACTAAATGTCAATGCATACTGCATAATTTCCTTGCTGCTCTAGTCATGGGATAATTTGGTTAGCTGGCATGAAAAATGGTTTACAGTAAATAGGTTCTGTGTTCTGCAACCACGGTACATTAGCTTCAGGATCAAAATGTCCAAACTGCCATACTCTCTGAATACATAACAATACTGTAGCCAATAATTTGGTTATTTATTTTATTATTATTTTTTTTTCGTTTTCAAAACTTGAACATTTGCATGATTGAATTTTATCAAGTGCTCCCTAGATGCGTGCATGGTCTGTCATTCTAGGTTTTTATATTTTGTGAAAAGAAAATAAATTAAGTTTTCAAATTAGATACATTGTACATGTATTTCAAAAAATATTTGACCAAGGCATGCAATGTATGTGTAAATAAAGAATAATTTAATGAATAATTTAATGAATAAATTAATTTAGAAAGCAGTTTGATCAGTTTACTGCTAGTCAAATGCCAGTGGAATAGTCAGACACTCGGAAAAGACATCCTTAGAAGGACAATGCACTGAAAAATACATTGTAAATTAAATCAAATTATTCACTGAATTTTCGATAGATAAATGTCAGATGTGCACATGCTTGAATAAAGCCCTGGATGAGTTAATTTTTTATATATTTTTTTCATTATAGGCTAAAGTGAACTGTATAATTATTATTATTTGTTTTATTCTTTGCATTGAGTTCTAGGCAGAAGATGATTGTTACTAAAAGTTTTAAAAATATAAACGTAAAAGAAAAACATAATAAAACCATTTATTATACGTATGTAACCGAGTCTGAAACTGTAATTATTATCTTTTTACATACACAGTTCAATTAAATTTTGTGAGGATTCACAAAGCTGAGTGTTTAACCCTAATTACCCCCAAATCCTCCAAAATCCTTCTCCTGGTTTTGCCTGATTTTGATGGATTCAGTACACCACAGTATAGCCCAGCGAACAGAGCATGTGTACTAAATCCATCAAACTCCACCGGCTGCTTTTGTTGGATTCAGGACTGTGTATAGCCAAGCCATGGATGCTTTGCATTTGCTACTGTACCAAATCCATCAAACTCCACCGGCTGCTTTTGTTGGATTCAGGACTGTGTATAGCCAAGCCATAGATGCTTTGCATTTGCTACTGTACCAATTTCATCGAAGTCCAACAACTGGGGTACCTTTTTACTGCATGTTGATGGATTTTGGCGGATTTGGGATGGTCTCCAGCCAAAATGCCAAGGGGGTTGGGTATGGTAAGGATTGGTACAGTACATACATGTAACAAGCCTGCTGTCCTTTCCAAGTAATCTTACAAAATCAACTGTGTGCCACCCAAGGACACTGTAAATGTTTGAACATATTAGTATGGCCTGCAATGTATTGATGGGAGACTACCTTACCCTGCAATCTCAGTGGTGTGACAGTGCACAGAAGGGTAACAATAGGAGGCCACTGGCAACAGCTAATGGCTTGGAGTGGCCTGAATGGGTTGTTTCAAAATTGCACTGATTGTAGGAGGGTTAAGTCTAAAATAACAAAAATGTTGAATTTTAATGTTAATCTTACTTGGTTTGAAGCTGATGATACACATGTACATTTAGTATAAATCTTCCCGAGAATTAATTTGTCTTGGGTGCTATCATTTTCAAGAAAAGTGCAACTGTTCCCAATAATATTTGGTTCAAATTCAGGATAAGAGTACTTTTTCCTAAATCCAGTGCTATCCTCGATTGACTAGAGTTGTGAAAATTCAAATTTTAAAAATGAATGAATGTAAAATTTTCTCCCAGATGTGTCGGACTGATTAAGCTAAAAACTTTCACAGGTTGGCTGGTTACATCTTGATTCAAAGAAAGTAAGGATACTTTTTGAAGCAATTTTGCCAACTTAACCAATTGTGCATATACATGTACCTTACCTAAATAAAATGACTCCCATGTAAGTTATGTTCTTCTTTGAATTGTTGTTTAAATATTACATTTGTTGTTTATCTTCACACCAAATCCTGACACTGTTTTTTGGTTGACCTACAGTGTACATGTAGATGTCCCAATACCCTCTATTGATTTTGGAGCAGTTGACCTGAATGAGCTCTTGATGCGTGGTCTTCCCTGTAAGGAGAACTGTATGGTTTTCTACATATCCTAGGGCCATGGTTTTCCTATTAGGAGTACAGTATGGATTTCTACAATACATATCCTAGGGTAAGGTGAATTTGCATTAAATGTTTTCCCAATTATACAGGTATGTTTCAAGGCAGTGTACACAATTTGGTATCTAAATCACAGATTTTGAAATTAAAAAAGAAAAAAGAATTGCCCCCCACAAAATCACAATTTCTGAAGGTAATAAAAAAAAAAAAAATGCTGCATACTGTACATAATCGTTGGTACAGTGTCAGGACTGTGATTTCTCAGGATTTTTCCTGATTTCAGAATTATTTACAAATCTTCCTTTGCCTCAGAATATTCTTTGAAAGTAGCCTCTATGGAAAAAAAGTATCTTGTATTGTGTCCAAACCTCTACTTTCTTGTTTGTGGGATGGAGTCTGTAAATCCTCCCAAAATTAAATACCCAGGAGTTTCAGGGGCTTTGTCCTCTAGACCAAAGGGAGACCCAGACCTGCTACCCATTTTCAGGATTTTTACTTTTGTCAAATCACCACCCTGCTGTGTACAAACAGTACACACACTGCATTCCGCACCCACGTCCGCCTTAAGTAAGACTAATTGCGGTGACACCATGTGAAATTCTCTATTGAGTAGTAATTAGTTCTGAAAAGAACTGGAGGTTACAACTCGACGTTTCGATCAGTATGCTCTGATCTGATCGTCTTCTGATCGAAACGTTGAGTTGTAACCTCCAGTTCTTTTCAGAACCAATTACCACTCAATAGAGAATTTCACATGGTGTCACTTATCCGCTTCACCATGCAAAGCTATAAGTTTTACCTATACTTCCACCTCACCTGGTAATTTCCACGATACAAAAATAAAGCAAAAACAAAATTCTGGTTACTACTCAATGAGCCAAAAGTAATCAGAGCCTAAATAGCAGTACAATATAAACAATGTATGTTTAGCAGGTTTTTGTTGGTTACCAGTGAGTTCCCAGCAACATTTTCTGTGTAACATCTCAATGAAATTGGCCCTAGAGTAACCCGGCATGCATGCAAGTCTGTTTAATTCCATCCTGTCAAAAATTCCCTGGATATCAAATGCTCAGCATTCTCTGGGTTTTAAGTGCAGTGTGTACTTGATGATGGCCTGGGCATGCATGCTTGTGTTCTATTTATTACTTTTGACAGATTTTTATGATTTCTTTTTTTTACTGATTTCAGCTATAGACTCAACGTAGGCCTAAGTCCTTCTGAGTCCTTCTGTTCAAATCCCAATCCAAGGCCAAGTCTAAGTTCCAAGAAAAGTGGTCTCAACACTGCAAAATTGAAGTAATTCTATTTTATTGTTCAATAGATTGGATTAATGATTTGTAGTTTGTTCATAGAAATTTTAAAAATTGTTCAGCTTTTTCAGAAGTTCAATGACCTTATACTACACGTACATGTGCATGTACCTTGTAAAATGTTCAGTTTGGTACTGAACAAAACTGAGAAACATCAAGACAATTTTGCTTGATGATGTCATCGTGATGTTAAAACCCTCCTATGACTGCAAGGGTCAAAAATTAGTCAAAATGTTGATATACTTGCCAAGGTATATGTAGCGCACTTAAAAGTCAAACACTGTGTCAAACCTTACGTGCAGTAAGTACATTTACAGGTCAAAATGAGTCGACCGTTTTTGACTGGTAAAAGCATTGTCTTGTATTGTTATGGTGGTCAAAATGACAGTAAAACCAGTCAAAAATGCCCGGAGACATGAATTCCACTTTGGAATGAATACTAAAAATCTGAATGCAGGGGTAGCCAACCTGCAGCCCACTGAGCGATTTAATGCAACCCTTGAAGCCTCTTCAGGAAAGAAATATTATTTGCCTGCTGTATTTTCGCAAAAAATATTTTTAAACAAGTGCCTAGTGAATCATAACCCTTCTGCTTGTCATCAGTTTAGAAAGTAATAATTTATTTTTGGGGGTCCCGCTGCAGTTATCGTTAACCAATGACAGATTCACAAACTGGATGCCCTCCATACATATAAAAGCATACAGCGTGTCTGTACACAGCATGTCTGTACACATTGTCTTCAACCACAGCAAAAACAGAGGTCACACATATTATGTTTGGCTGGATGCAAATGGTTCCTCATGCACATTTCACTGCATGTTATGGCCGTATGTTGTCATTTTGTTCAAATCTAAACTTTGCAAATATTTAAAAGATCTGTCCTTGATCATCTCATAATGGGATAAGGGAAGGAGGGTATACTTTTTCAAAATCTGTATATTAAACCTTCCCACTACAATCAGTGCAATTTTGAAACAACCCATTCAGGCCACTCCACGCCATTAGCTGTTGCCAGTAGCCTCCTCTGGTTACCCTTCTGTGCACTGTCACAGTGGCCTTGGGTGACACAGTTGATTTTGTAAGATTACTTGAAAGGACAGAGGTTTGTACAGTACATGTATGTACTGAAGGTTGCTCAAGAACATAATTTAGTGGATTGGAGTGGCCTCCATGTGTAGGAGGGTTAAATGAGGTGATAATTTAGGTCAGTGTAGGCCTTGAAAGGGTTAGTTATTAATCCTGCAGTCTGCAATAACTTCTGCCAATTACAATTTGTCCCTCTGTTCAAAAAGGGTTGCTACCCCCCTTATCAAATATGGATGCAATTTATAGAGATCTCATCAAGGAGTGCTTTTAAGCAGTGTACTATTTTGATAATAATGTTCTTTCATCCACTAATTCAGCTTAATTTCCCACAGATTTAACACATTCATTCATTACCACTGTACTGGTGTCTAATATCAGGCTCCTCCCCAAAAAATGTCTATAGTTTCTGGTCTCATGCGTGTTTCGCTCAGCCCTGTGCGTCGGCATTTTAATTTGCTGATTTATAAGACCTCTCTTAGCCACCATACTTTGTGTATGGAAATAACCGTAAAAATAAATTATCAAAAAAATAAAAGCATGTCACCCGTGCACTTGATTTTGAAAGCCAACCTATGACCAGAAACTGGAGGCTTTTTGTTGGCCTTTATAGTTAAATCTTAATTGTTCTCTCTATTTCATGAATTATTTCCGTTGATTTTGGATTCTGACATTTGTTTTTGCAAAATGAGTTGCTATCCGAAGTCTAATAATAGCCCAGATGTTGGACGGGAACAGGAGCAGTAAAGTGGGAAACAGACCTTTGTATCATGGTTTACGTGTTGTTTCCTCTAGTTGGCTGTTTGCCGTTAGCAGCAGTTCCCGAGGATGTAGATGGGAAATTCAAGAATGAAGACTGTGTGTGTGTGTGTGTGTGTGTGTGTGTGTGTGTGTGTGAACGGCCACATCATTCGTTGTGCCAGGGTCCAAAACACAATAGAACAATTGACCCCACAAGGTAACTATAGAAAATTGCACCTACTTGTACCCAAGCAGGAGAAATTATAAGAAAAGGGATAATAGAATCCAACAAAGGAATACCCCACATCAATCAATGTGCGTGAGGGTGGGCATGCAGTGTGTGAGCGATTCAAACCGGGGGACATGATAACAAAAGGGACAATAGTCCTGCCTGTCACATTACAATGGAGAAACAATATGTCCCCCGCTTTTGGACAAAAGGAATTTGACAAAGGAATTCTGACAAAGGATGTCCCTGATTGTATCAGGCGTTTACACGGTGTGTGTGTGTGTGGTAGGTTACCCGCAAGGCTTGGTGGGGACTTATAACAAAGGGAAGGCAAGAACGAGTGTCTGTGACATTTTCGTCCCCACAACGCTTTCGTCCCCCACAAGAACTTCGTCGAATATGCGAGTAAATGTCCCCAACAACCACGTGCGTGACTCAGTGTGTGTGTGTGTAACGCACATGATTATGAGTTCGCCTGCTAGTCCAAAACAACAATAGAACAATTGGACCCCACAAGGTAACTATAGGAAAATCTTTGTACCCCACAGGAGAACGTTATATGAGGAAAAGGGATAATAGAACGAATAAAGGAATACCCCACAAATCAATGTGCGGAGGGTGTGTGTGTGTGTGTGTGTTCCAGCATCAGTCAAAGGTCAAGCATATGGGGGCAGAGAACAAAAGAGGGATCCGAATTATTTAGCTGTGGGGACATTTTGTAGTGTCCCCACAACGTTTAATCCCCAAAACTTTTGTATTTGTCCCCTGCCAACGCCTGCTGCTGGGAATGTGTGTGTGTGTGTGTGTGTGTGTGTGGTAGAAGCACTCGGCAGGGGTTGTGGGGACAGATAACAAAAGGGACGGCAAGACCGGTTAGATCTGTGGGGAGACATTTTCATGTCCCTACAACATTTTCGGCCGTTTGTCCCCACAACTGTGTCTTCAACAGCATGTAAATGTCCCCACAATTACGGTGATCGTGACTGTGTGTGTATGTGTGTGTATGTGTGTATGTGTGTGTTTATGTTCCTTATTTGGTTGTTCATTGAGTTAGATTTCAATGAATAAAACACTTCAAAAACTGAATTAGTTTAATGGGATGCAGTTGTTCTTCTCTCTTTAGCAGTGTTTTTGCAATTTCATTGAAATATTCACAATTATTTAGTTTTAAAATATTTATTTCATTTATCCAATAGGGTATTCAAAATTTTATTTCAATTAAATTTTTAATTTAATACTTCAAAGTTAAAGTGTCTTAAAATGTCAAAATGGTTGAGATGATAAATTCGATCTTCCATAAAAAATGATTTTGTTTTAAAAAGTGCGTTGTCATTTTCTTAAGAAAAGTGAAAGAGCTTCCTGGTAACGAATTTAGGGATGAGTACTCACCTAAATTCCACAAAAGATATCGGAATGCATTTAATTGTTTTCTTTAAAAGAGAAAGCCACAACATATTATGCTGAATCTTTCAAAAGTTTGGTTGATTATAAGTAGTTACTCTAAGAAGTACATGTACATTACAATGTAGTTTTAAGCCACATATTACCAATGCTATACCTCCTCTTTAAATAATGGTTGACAATTAAAATACCTATTACGCTAGGGTGTTCCTCCTGTGTTATCCTATGTAAAAATAGTTAATTTTGGCTACTACTGAGTTGTCCCTCTTCGGCTGCTCCCTGTTAGGGGCTGCAACAGATCATGATCCGCGTGATATTTGATTTGGAATAGGTTTTACGCCGGATGCCCTTCCTGGGCTTGGGACCGGCACTAGCTATGCACTGGCTACTTGTAGCATCCTGGTAGAGGCTGGGTTCAATTCGGCCCTAGCAGCAATTATTGTAAAGTGTCTTGCTCTCACAAGGACACAAGCACCATGGTCGCGGCAAGGCTTCGAACCCACACACTCTGGACGACTCAGCCATCAGAACACAAATCCGATGTACTAAACCGCTCGACCACATGGCATCGGGTTAATTACACACATTGAGTAATGGATCTCAAATACAATTGCTACCCCATGCAGAACATGCTAGGATTCTCAAGTTTTCATGTGATAGTGTCCTGGACACATTGTAGGGATAGATCACCCGGCATTTGGGATAGCGTATATTATGTTTTGTGGCAGTACGCAATACTCCGTGGTCTTGTGGCTGGTTCTGAATTCCATCACTATGGTAATGGATGGATTGGTTGGGGGTGGGGTGGGGGGTGGTAGACAATTGCTTGTAGGGGAGATAGAGTTGGGAGAGGAGTGTTAAAAATAACACATGAAAGAGTTGAGCATCTGAAAACAAAGACAGTTAGTTATCCAGTGCTTGAAACGAGAAGTGAAATTGAAAAGGTTTGCATTTATAAAAAACTAAACAAATTGATTGAGTTATATATTCAAAATGGACCCATTATTTGATTATAATTTTTTCCCAAAGTTAATTATTGAATTTGGCACTGGTACGTTTTATATGAACATAATGGCTCTACATGGGAGGCTGTGAGTATGCTTTATACAGGATATATAAGCGCAAATTTTTTTTCATAGTAAACTGACTGACTAGCCCAGAAGCATTTATATTTCTTTTATAATTAGGACTGTGATTTTTCAGGGTTTTCCTCACAGGATTTTCCAAGTAAACTAATCTCCCTTTGCCATCCCAGATCTTGCTGGAGATTAACCAAGTTGCCAGGAAAAAGAAAATGAAAAAAAAAAAAAAAAAAAAGTTGGTCAATTTGTGTGTTAACAACCTTAAGTATTGTAACGCTATACAGAGCCTGTTAAACCCCATATTGAAATATTACCGATTAGGCTGGAGTATGACTTTTTGATGTCTGAAAACCAAGGAGCTTATTAGAGCTTAATGGGTAGCCGCCCATGGACCCATACATGAATGCTCTAGACCTTGGGCCCACTTTTTCAAGATTGTTCTGACGTTTTTTCTCTTAATCACACCCATGTTGTAATTCATTTCCAGAATAAAATTCAAATCTGAATTTTATTAGACATTACGTGGTGTTCATAAATGTAACAACCCCTGGAGGCAGTGAAAAAAGGCAGATATGTGTTTTTTTTCTTCGGAGTGTGGATGAATTTTATCCTGAATGTTTCTTTGGCGTTTGTATCCTGGGCCACATACTGTTTTAGCTAATAATAATAAGTCACCTACGTGCCAGGAAGGAGAAGGAATGAATGGAACACCTTCCACATCAAGTCATGTGGCTTACTTAGGACTCAGAGAAGGTGTGCCTAACAAGGCTTTTATGCAATGTTGCTATGAGTAATCATCACAATATAGTGCAGGTCAACCGCACAGCAGGCTTTCAACAGGAGAATTTAAACTGAACAACAAATGAAGTACATAAATTTTTGGGTGACTGGATTTTGTTTAGTTTGTAGGAGAGGAGGGGTGAGGTCAACGGTTAATGTGGACTGATACCCTTATGACTTATTATTTATATTAAGTCTGTAAGTGTTATCCGGTAGATAACGCATTGATCAAGCAAGCTAAAGCTTAATAACTTGAGATGTTAACCCTCCTACTATAGCTGCAATTTTTAGTGGAAGTTGCCAGAGGTCGTAAAACCAGTCAACTGCCTGTTTTGACTGTTGACCCAAATGTGCACACAGGGGCATTTCTTTGGGACTGGTTTTTACTGGACTATTTTGACCACTCATGAACAATACAAGATCAGCATTTTGCTTTTTGTGAAATTTAAGAGTATTGTCAGAATCGCTGTTGATTTTCAACAATGCAAGACGCATGCTTTTACCAGTCAAAAACGGTTTCAACTCATTTTTGACCTTTAAAATGTACTCTATTACGCCAGAAGTTTCCGAACAGTGTTTGACATTTAAGCGCGTACTCAGATATACCATGGGCAAGTATATCAACATTTTGACCCGATTTGGCCCCTTGCAGTAGTAGGAGGGGTTAATAAGTGTTAAGATTTAAGTAAGATTAAGTAACAATTTTACAAATCTTATCTGTAAAAACTGCCCTGATTGGTGGTGGCCCATCGTGATGGTGACAAAGGGCGGGTTTGTGCAGACTCATTTCTGTGGATTCAGGTGTGGCTCACAAGTCCAATGCATGAAACCGCACACACGGGAAGTTTAGGGGACATGAAAGTCACAGTGGGAGTGGTTTTGGCTACAGCCTTCCTCTCTCTCTCTCTCTGGCACTGATGAGCCTGTTTTGACAGCTGTCCTCAAAGATGCTGACCACCTCTCTGAAGCTGCATGCCAGCCAGTCCTGTCACTGGCACAAGCTTCAAGTTGCTTAAAAGGCGCTATGCACAATGCTGGAGGTGGTCTTTGATAAGTCCTTAAACCGCTTTTTGGGACAGCCTCGTTCCTTTTGGCTCAGAGAGAGCTCTGATAAAGTTGAGCTGGACGTGGTATGCGGACTCATCCATTCGGATTACATACAGACCATCAAGCTTGCACCTTTATAATCATTGCCTCGATGCTCGTGGAATCTGGATCTGTCCAGCATCTCTAAGTTGGTCACCTTGTCCTGCCAGCGAATATCCATAAAAGACCGCAATGAGCGCATGTGGAACTTTTCAAGTTGACGGATGTACTTATATAAGGTCCATGTTTCACATCCGAGAGTAGACTGGAGAGTACAACAGCTTTGTACACTTTCAGCTTTGTTGACAGCTTGATGTTGTGGTGGTTCAGTACTGCAGCACAGAGTCTTCCAAGAGCTTGACTGGACTTGCTGATTCTGGTTGAAATTTCCTTGTTCTAGGGATCCATCGACGATATTACATCGCCCAAGTATTTGAAGGAGTCAACTATTTTCAGAAGAATGCTACCGATGTGCACGCTTTGGGTGAAAAGGTATTTGCAGGCTGGATGGTGGAGAACTTCTGTTCTGCTGAGACTGATCAGAAGACCAAAGAGTCATGTTGTTTCTGCAAATCTAGTCACAACGAACTGAAGGTCAGACTCTGTGTGGAGCTATGAGGTCGCAGTCATCTGCAAAGAGTGCTTTGAGGATGATATGCAAAGAGTGCTTCGAGGATGAACCGCCGAGTGTCTCGGTCTTAGTATTCAGCTGCCAGAGATCGAAGAGAGATCCATCCAGTCTGTACTTCAGGTAGACACCACGGTCAAGGTCCTGAAGGGCATGACCTGTGGAATGCGGCTGAAGAAGAGGTTGAATAGTACTGTACAGAACGCAGCCTTGCTTCTTACTCCATTGGAGATGTCAAAATCGCAGACAACCGCTAGCCAGCACTGATCCAGTCATGCCATCGCGGAAGAGGCGTAATGACCTGAGTAAATTTTCTGGGGGCAGCTGCTTGCGCAAGTATGATCCACAGAGCCTCCCGGTTGACTGTGTCAAGGCCTTCGGCTGGTCGATGAAGACGCGTGAAGGTCCATGTTCTGTTCAATGCATTTCTCCTGGACCTGTCTCTGCAGTGAAGACCATATCACGAAAAAGACGACCAGGTTCGAAGGCCACACCAGCCTCCGCAAGCTTTCTTCTAGAGAAGTTGTTGATTGTATGTTGAGGATCATCGTACAGATCTTTCCAGCAATGGACAACAGGAGATGCCTCTTTAATTGCCAACACTGAGCTTTATTTCCTTTGTTCTTAAACAAGGGAATAATAGTGGCATCCCGGAATTCATCTGGTATGGTCTTCTGTCTCCCAAATGCTGGACAAGATATTGTGGAAGGCAACTTAGAGTCTCCGGCCTGCTGTCTATAACGCCTGCAGGGATTCCATCTGGCAAAATTACATACACGTACAATGAACACCACCAAACGTGTTATTCTTTGTTTGTAATGGAGAATAAACAGCTTGAAGTACATGTACGCAGAGCTGTTGAATTTTAAAATGCAAATATTTCCAGTCATGCCATGGCACTGTCAGATTGGGGTTTATAAATCATGTTTTGTGGATGATTCATGTTCACCAAGTAAGTTTTATGTTAAACTGTGTTCACCTATCTTGTTGAGAATACCAGTGTTGTACATACATGTACACATATTTTCCTTTACAAGCCTGAATTTGTACAAGAGCAATGATGTCAGTTGGGACTTAGATTTAAGCCTTTAACCCCAACGCCCTTTAACCCTAATGCCCCTTTAACCCTAATGCCCTTTAACCCTAATGCCCCTTTAACCCTAATGTCTCTTTAACCCTAATGCCCTTTAACCCTAATGCCCTTTAACCCTAATGCCCCTTTAACCCTAATGCCCTTTAACCCTAATGCCCCTTTAACCCTAATGCCCTTAACCCTAATGCCCTAGCTTATTTTGGCTAAGAACCTTTCCTGGAACTACTAAAATTCAACACCATGCAGTAACACTACCACCCAACTGTTGACTTGGCTGTAATTAGGACACCCGCCCCATGTAAAGTATCCCTGTCTGGGCTGTACAGCACATGTAGTCCATCAGAATCAAACAAACCTGCTGCTGTTGGAGTTTGAATGGTTTGAGGTGGTTAAAGGGTTAATATTAAATTTTGCTGTCCCCTCGCCATTGACTATTGTATATATGTAATTTACACCTCGACTACCCACCATGGTTGTTCTTGGTCATCAACATTTAAGGTGTGTAAAGCGAATCATTTTTTACTTCATTTGCATAAAGACTATTCTTTAACATCTGTCCTTGCAGTGAATGAGTTATCAAAGTTAATATTTTACCTCGTCAGTACTAAAGGAATGTTCATTGTACATACATTATTCGCATAATTCAACTGAATATAATAAAATACTTTAGCGCAATCCATTCCAATCCGTTTAATTAAATTCAGTTCAGTTCAATTCATTTAATTTCAATACAATTATTATCAGTACGATTCAGTTCAGTCCATTCTAATTCAATTCATTCAATTTGTTTTACGAAACACCCCTCCCCCTCCCGTATTGAATTTCCTTGAGCAAGTGAGAGGTACATGGACATGACATGTAATTTCTTAAACATTTTGATTTCAACAAATTTATAAAAAAAATTGTTTTTATACAGATTTTTTTAACAGAAAAAAGGGTACAGAGTACATACATGTACTATGTAAAACTGATTTTACCGTTAATAAATTACTCAAAATTTGTTGGAAACCAATATGAAAAGTATTGATTGAAAAATCTAACAGTGCATCAACAACAAATGAACTAAAATCTTTCAATAATTTATTCGTGAGTTTGACCTTACAGGGCACAGAAACAGTCCTTTCAAATTCATGAATTCAGTGAATCTGATTTCAAACTTAATAATGCCTGTATACAGTGCTACATCTGTCAACATGACAAAAGCCAAATATTTACTCACTTAACTGGAGAAACCCTCGTTCATTTTATGAATTTTCTTGTCAATTAATTTCCCCTGTCACCAAATCGCTTTAAAGTGAAGGTTTTAAGGGAAAGGTAAAATTTCCCAAGAAG
>CM055820.1:2211277-2554291 GCA_029582265.1 Zoroaster sp. YZ-2022 | reverse complement strand
GTGATCACGCGTTTTTTTTTTTTTTTTTTTTTTTTTTGGGGAGGAGGGGGTAATCTATTTTTTTGCCAAGCAGTGAAAGATGTGATGCGCCATGGTCGAGCGGTTTAGTGCATCGGATTTGTGTTCTGATGGCTGAGTCATCAGAATGTGGGTTCGAATCCCAGCCACGACTGGGGTGCTTGTGTCCTTGAGCAAGACACTTTACCATAATTGCTTCTCTCCACCCAGGGGTAAATGGATACCTGTGAGGGCAGAGTTGGTTGTTGTGTTTGATTAGCATATATGTGCTGAAATGGCAGCAATTGAGCTGTATACTCCCCAGGGAGCTGAGATGGTTTCAGGAATGATTTATGCACCTGATGAGCAGGGGTAATAATGTAATGCGCCTTGAGCACCAGTTTGCGGATACGTGCGCCATAAGTCCACATTATTATTATTATTATCAGTGTTGTAACCAAGTAATTTGTTCACAAGTCAAATTTTCTCAAGTCAAGTCAAGTCTCAAGTCAAGTCTCAAGTCAACTTTTCCCAAGTCAAGTCAAGTCTCAAGTCAAATTTTCACAAGTCAAGTCAAGTCACAAGTCATTCATCGTCCCGAATCAAAGTCAACTTTCAAACTTGTGTGTGTGTGTGTGTGTGGGTGTGTGTGTGTGTGTGTGTGTGTGTGTGTGTGTGTGTGTGAACGTACACACCATTCGTTGTGGGGTCCAAAACACAATAGAACAATTGGACCCCACAAGGTAACTATAGAAAATCTTGTACCCCACAGGAGAATTATAAGGAAAAGGGATAATAAAACGAACAAAGGAATACCCCACAAATCAATGTGCGTGAGGGTGGGTGTGTGTGTGTGTGTGTGTGTGTGTGTGTGTACGTGTTAATCACGTCAAGTGAGGTCTTCCATGTAAATTCATACTAGCCAACCGAGCACGCGATGCAAAACGAGGACGTCCTCGATTTGAAATAACGTCAAAATTGGCAACTCTGAGCATATTTATGACGGCCAGTGAAATATCTCACGTTTTGAAAGCCGTCCTCGGTCTTATGAGAAAACCGACGGAGTGTGACGTAACACATTCGTCCGGGACTTATGAATCGCCTGGAAATGTACCAGCGCCCTCTAGTTACTAATACTTTTTGACATGTGGAGACGCGTTTGTTGTTGTTGTCATCAGCATAGATGCTTTTGGTATACTCAAAGATAGCGTCCTTTCCACCAGTGCGTGCCTGCTAGTGCTAGAGAGAAGACGGTATTTTTCAGCCGCTCACAAGATACAGGTAAGCCAGAGTCAAGTGTACTATTACTAACGATTTAAGTACTAAAATGTGTCTATAGAAAATTACTGGCAATTTTAAAAGTATGCTCTCAGTCTCAGATGCATTTGTTATTTAGGCTAAGTTCAATGCAACGTTTGTCGTAGGCTGCCTGTAGTGTAATCATTTAATATAATGACATTAACATGTAATATAATAATTTGCGATCACAGCCTCTTGGGTTTAATATTATGAAATGCCACATAGCTGACTTATTATAACTCTTTTATAATCATTATATTTTAAGTTTATTGAACAATACATTATACGAAACACAGTATAGAGCTGTCATTTTAACACCAAACTAGGTCCTATTGATATGGAAACAGGTCAACTCGCATCTAACCAACTCGTGTATGTCATTTGGTCAACTTCAGACAGGTTAATCTCGCATTCAACCAACTGGTATTAACCAACTCAGTATCGACAAACTCAGACTCCAACCAACTCATACGAAGTTGGTTGGGGTACGATTGGTTGAAGTACGTAGTTGGTTGAAATGGGTTGGTTGGAGTACAGTTGGTTGGGTACGAGTTGGTTGGGTAACGAAGTTGACTCGAATTCTATTTATATAGTATTAGTAATTGATGGTTGAAGGCCATGGTGTGGATGAATTTCCGTGTGGATGATAGTAAAACTATACTACTTTTTACTAGTATAACTATAGTAGTAAACCTATGGGTACAAACCATGTGTAACTAGTAATCTCTTTGGGAGGAGTAAAGTTGGCTTTGAAAAAAAGAGCCCTTGGTGGTCTAGACATTTTGAGCAGAGTACACTGTCTCAAAGCGATACTGCTCTTCTTCAGAGCCAACATCATACATGTCATACAAAGACACATGTATACCACAGTTGACCTGATTTTTGGCAGATTATACGGTAACCAAAGCTCCTCAATAATAAATCACCATCAGCCATTGAGACCAATAAACCATACCAAACCTCCATCATCCATTAATTGGGATTTTCAGCAGTTATTTTTAAACACAGACTTTCCATAGTAACCTACCACCAGCCACTGAGTCTGGAACAAAGTAATATGCCCTGCAATATGTCAATCACAAAACCACTTAAACCAACGGACATATGAGCATTATGTTACTATGCAATATAGGTTATGACGAGCCACTGCCCACCATAGCAATGGCTTGTAGGTGGCGTCGAATGGCTTGCTTGAAAATTTCACTGATTGTAGGAGGTTAGTCTGTATTAACCTCCTGCAATCACTGAAATCTTTAAGCAAAGCCATGCAGGCCACTACAAGCCATTGCTATGGTAGGCAGTGGCTCCCCATAGCTATACTGCATAGTAACATAATGTCATATGTCTGTTGGTTTTAGTGCTTTGTGACAGACATATTGCAGGGCATAATACTTTGTTCCAGACTCAGTGGCTGGTAGGTTACTATGGAGAGTCTGTGTTTACCAAATAACTACTGAAAATCCAATGGGGCTTTGTATGGTTTATTGTTCTCAATGGCTGATGGTGAATTATTAATGAGAGTTTGGTTTAATATGCTAACAATAAAAGGTCAACTGTGGTATACATGTGTCTTTGTACAATGGAGATTACTTCAAAGGGGCAGTGTGGCTTATATGCACAAACAATGTGTACAACACATTGGACATTTTGTGGTTTACAGTGGCCTCTATGTGTAGGAGGGCTAATTCAGGTTTGTGATTTATATTATTTTTCCCAGTGAGTCAATGCGTATGTTATAAGTATCTTGAGCAACATGGAACGAGGGGTCGTCACCAAAAGAAGTTCCCTGTAAAGTAAGTACCTTACACACACATTAACCCTTCTATACATGCAGTCTCCAAAATGCTGCAACAAAAAAACTGCTGAGTACACAATGCTTTTTGTGTGCATGCCTCAAAATATTGCATACTGTACACAAGAATGGTACATGGGTAAGTATGTTAGATGGGTTTTAGGATTAACTACTAAAATGATTTTACAAATCATTTTTTAGTAGTTGTCTTAGAACCCCATCTAACATACTACTCATGGATACCCCAAATGCCCCTGGGTATGGGACAAAACCAAACTGTTCTGATCCTCACACAGTACGTGTATATCGCATTTACTGCACTGGTTTATTTCGTTAGCCTTGCAATGAAACAAAGCAGGTGGCTGCTTCAGTTTACCTCATCTCTCTGAAGAGCCTTAGGCTATGCCATTAATCATTAGATAAGAAAGTGCACCACAATATGTCCCAGTTGAGACATTTTGAAGTATGGGTCCACTTTGTGAAGAACTACACTGATAATAGGAGGGTTAATGGGTTTAGCCGTAGCTCCCCTTCCCTTTCACTGCAGCCTTTCCCAGATCGAAAACAGCGGTATCCACTGCTGATAAATATGTCTGTTTTATTTCATTGTAGCTGGTCCACCCATCATCGCCACAGTGCAGGGATGACGGTGGCCAACCAACCCTTCCAGTGTTACCCTGAAGCCTCGGATGTCATAGCAGCCCGACTAACGAGCCACACAGCTCACCTGGACGATTTTGAACCCGATGAGAACTGCGCGTGACAGTCATGCAGACCAGTAATATGGGTGGTCAAAGGAAATGGGACAAAAACACTTTTGTTTTTACTGTGACGAACCTCAGGCTAAGTTGCCCCGTCATCTTCGGGTCTTGCCATAAGGAAGAAAGAGAAGTTGTAGATATTACCTCTGAGACCTAATCGTAGTGCCCGTAACAATCTTCTGTTGAAAATACGTAATGTTGGTAATCCACAGACACAATTGCAAAGTACTTAGAGAGGGTGAGGTGTCCTCATTGTGGCATATAGGCCCAATCATAAGGCAGATCCCATGACTATGGACCGTGCATATATTGTTTTGGTTATTATGTACGCGAGCGATCTTTTGGAGACACCGGTGCTCAATTAAGCCTGTGCTCAATGCACATACTGATGGAGGGTGTAGGCGTGACTAGTGGTTCACTAAGAGTGATTTGTTGAAACCTCCTGTTGGTGTATCTTTCAAGTTGAACAAAGTTTTAAGTCCCATGAAGAGAGATGATATATCTATCATAGTCAAACCGATTCACTGATTATCGAAGTAGCCAAACGTGAATACCTGAAGCTCGCCACGACGTAGCTCAACATGGCTATATCCAAACAAGCTACGCCGAATTGGGTCGCTTCGTCATCCAACTGCGAAAAAACACCAACCTACCAAATGCATCACTTGAAGTATTCATCCATCCCCACCACCTCAATGATATATTCAAGGCTGTTCAGGATATCGCAGGCTTCAGTGAAGTAAAGCAGTTGTATAATGTTCCATCTCTAGCACTGAAGATTGGGCATTCCATCAAGAAATGTGCAGTCATTCTCAAAGGAAATGCTCTGGAGTCCGTGAAAGGCACAAAGCACAAACATCCGACCAGTTCCTGCAATTGTGTGAAATGAAATGGAGAGAACATGTGTCCACCCATGCGCACAGAACGCTGTACCAAGGAAAGCTGAATAACCCCACCATTCTCCCAACAAATGCTGATGTGGTTAAATGTCATCGTTTTCAATGACACTGGTGACAGGCAATCATACTCCTTCAAGCTGCCCGGGGAAACAAGTCATCGCACCCTGAAGATATTGAATGAGGTCACACTGTGCAGCCTCATTATGTTCAATCGGAGGAGGCAGGGTGAAGTTTCCAAGATGAAAGCTTGAAGATTTCAACAAGCACAGTACATCTGTTGTCAATAGGAGTGCGTGCTCACTGATCTCGAAGGCACCTCTGCAAAATGTTCAAAGTCGCTGAAATAGTTGGTAAGAGGGCAAGAACTGTGCCGGTCCTTCTCAGCAACGACAGGCTACACGTGGTTGAATGCTTTGGCTTGCAAAGAGAATTCAAGCTGGAGTTGCACAGGATAACGTGTACTTGTTTCAACGGTCTTGTTATGGAGGCATGAGCCATATTCGAGGAAGTGACTGTCTCAGAGCGTATGCAAACGATGCAGGCCTCGACAATGCCGACAGCATCCGGCCTACCAAACTTCGAAACATGTGGCGACTCGCCTCACAGATTCTTGCCTTGAAGGACCATCAGCTGGAAACCCTGGCAGACTTCATGGGTCACGATTTACAGTCCATTGTGAATACTACCAGATGCCAGATACCGTCCAGAGGGTTACTCAACTGTCACGACTCTTCTCAGCTTGGAGAGGGGCAACTTGGAGTCCCAGCATGGCAAATCACTGCAAGAGTTACATGTCACTGGAGGTACGCATACAGCCACTGTGAAAACTAATATCTCCTCTGTGTGTACCTCACTTTTTGTTCGCTCCAATTACCTACATCTAGGTGACCGACATTTTCTCATCCCCTCTCGCCCCCTCCTCCACCGTGGCTAGCACATTTCACGCCGAGCAGAAATACTTAATAATTTTGTTGTTCTTTATTTATTTGCAGAGGGCTTCACCACTGATGACGGCAGCAGTGATTCTTCTGACTACTGTGACTCGAGTGATGATTCTAGTGATAACAGTAAGTTTTGGCTGTTTATATTTTTTGTTTCCATCTGTTTTTCAGTCCATCTATTTTCCTCTATTAACCCTCCTATAGGTTTAACACTCAAAGACACTCAAAATGTTTATGTCTGTCTTAACCCATTGACTTTGTGCAGTGCACTCAAATACACTCAAAATTTGTATGTAACTCACAACCCATTGACTTTGTGCAGTGCACTCAAATACACTCAAAATTTGTATGTAACTCCCAACCCATTGACTTTGTGCAGTGCACTCAACAAATGCAAGGACATGTGGCTAGGAGGTAAAACTAAAACCACTCAACAGTACATACACAGCTCTGTGTGACTCTGTGGTTTGACCTACTAATTGGCAATGCACCCAAAAATACTCAAGTGACTGTCTGTGAGTGCCGTGCTGACTGGGCCAAATTTCAGCCTGGGCATAGGGGGGGTTAATGGAGTGTCGTGGCCAGCCGGTCTAGCCACGGACTCAAGTTCTGGTGTTAGCAGCAGAATGTGGGTTCGAATCCCGGCCGTGACACTTAGTCCTTGAGCAAGACACTTAACCATAATTGCTTCCTCTCCACCCAGGGGTTAAATGGGTACCTGTGAGGGCAGAGTTGGTTGATTAGCCCTATATGTGCTGTAATGGCAGCAATTGAGCTGTATACTCCCCAGGGAGCTGAGATGGTTTCAGGAATGATTTATGAGCCTGATGAGCAGGGGTAATAATAGGCGCCTTGAGCACCACTCAGTTGGTGGATACGTGCGCTATATAAGTCCACACATTATTATTATTATTATTTCTCTTCTCTCTGTCTCTAGCTGGCTGCACCGAGAGTGAATGATTTCATGTCTAAATTGTCTTTTAATTACTTTGTGTTATAGGAACTTGTGAAGCCAGTGTCCCATCCACTAGTCGGGCCTCCCGTTATCTCGAAGAGGCAGCATCGTCCATGGACTGTAGAAGAGAAGAGACGTCATGGAGGGACTACAGAGATTTTTCTGATGAAGAAACTACCGGCAAACGTGACATTGAAACGGCCTGTCCTGTGGCACTCGCGACTCGAACGTGGCGGAACATTAAAGACTTTTGCAAAACACAATGAAGCTCTATCAAAGTTGAAAGTTAGAGTGAACTGAAAAGGTATTGTACGCCTTGTGAACAGACAATAGAAAAACAAGTTAAGCCAAAAAGACAAATGTACCTCCAAATTGCCCAGCGAGCAGATTTATCATTCCTGTGTTCATTGACTAATTATGCTGACTATTTATGCTGACTAATTATGCGGAAGATGCTTACAGATAGTTAATATCTCCCAAGCACTAAGAAAACATTATGGCATATGCCTAAAGTGCAGGTAATCATCACAGACAGTGATTGTGTATGTAGTCCTCAATTTGATAGATACTACCCAAATTGTACCACTGTCCTCCGTTTGATAGAATACCAAGTATCGTCTCAGTTTGCTGTGGTCTACATGTATGTGTGTGTGTGTGTGTGTAAAGCATGTGAACGTCGCAAACCACGCGTCCGATTTCGCTGGACAGCTTTCGGATTTTCAGCCAACCTTCCAGCGTGGCCTTACGGACATCTTGAAATCCTTCTGTATTTCCAGAAATATGTAATAATAATAATGTGTGGATTTATATAGCGCACGTATCCACCAACTAAGTGGTGCTCAAGGCGCATTATATTATTATCCCTGCTCATAAGGCTCATAAGGCTCATAAATCATTCCTGAAACCATCTCAGCTCCCTGGGAGTATACAGCTCAATTGCTGCCATTTCTAGCGCATATAGAGCAAACCAACTCTGCCTTCACAGGTACCCATTTAACCCCTGGGTGGAGAGAAGCAATTATGATTAAGTGTCTTGCTCAAGGACACAAGTGTCACGGCCGTGATTCGAACCCACATTCTGTTGCTAACACCAGAACTTGAATCCGGTAAGCTAGACCGCTCGGCCACGACACCTCAGTGAATTATTTTTGCTGTGCATAAAATAATAAGGCCAAAAAAGTTTCAAAATCGGTGCGGTGACGCACTTTTGTTTTTTGTTTGTTTTGTTTGTTTTGTTTTGTTTTGTTTAAATTTTGTTTACATGTATAGGCGGGGACCAAATTTCCCATTATACAACGTATGGTGGCTAAGAGAGGACTCACAAATCAGGCTAACGTTTATACCCCTATGTGAAAAAGTGTGGCTGCGATTGGACATCTTTGCATAGCAAAAAAACAAAATTAAAATGCCGACACGCGGGTCTGATGAGGCCACGCGCACGGAGACCAGAAACCGGAGAATTTTTATTTTATTTTATTTTTTTTTGCCTATAATAATGTTCTGTTTGTCATGTTGCCTGTCTTGGCAGTGAGAATAAAGTCAGTGTTTGTCATTTGTTGTTTATAGGCTATACATAATTGACTGTAATCGCTGGGCAATATTTTCTACAAAACCATACAAACGCACGCACGTGTACTGTGTATCGTGCAGTACATGTGTGAAGGGAAATGTATGCTAAACGTATAGGCTCAAATGTACAATGTAACGTTAGACACTTTATTGAAGATGTTTAGACGTATTTTACTTCATTAATATAAGTTGTTGATTGAATAAAATAAATGACAACTGAAGACCAGAAACGCACAAACGGATATGTCAAACCTGCCGATGATCCACGTAAGTATAGCGTTAACGCTGCACAAATTGTGTTGTGCGTTATTGTTTTTGTTGGTGTCCGCATCACAATTCAAAAATGTCATTTACAAAACAGGGAACCACTCAGGTAGTTTTTCATCATTTCGCTCCAGAAATGATGGGGGTTGTATGGAAAGTATAGAAAGAAGCGATTGAGGTTTTATTTTTTTTTAATTTGAAAATTATCGATCTAGCGTATAGGTTAACGTATTTTGAGGGGTTCATTTCAATATTTATACGGAAATTTGCAGACGGTTGAAGCTGTTACACCCGGGACAGTTCATTTTTCTCCCCAAGACGGAGGGTAACTTACGGCACCTGACTTACGGTCTTATATGCGCCTTGGAATTTGGTAATTTGGAAGAAGATACATTTTGTAAACGGCCCCAAAACTAGTAATTGCTGCTTCTTAGTTATTTGGTCGCTGTTAATTGCCACAAACAATATAATTTTGTTAAAATCACGGACTCTGTTGCAACGTTATGTATGAAAGCCTTACTGATTCTACGTTGACAACTCTGGCAACACTTGCATAGGTGATGTAAGGAGAATTTAAAAATTACGTTCGTGAAATATTATAAAATTCCCTTTTTACGGAGTAAAATATTAAAAAACACATGTACCCTTTAATGATTACTTACATAATAAACACAATTTGAGTAAAAATAGTTATTTGGTTTTGTTTTACAGAAAATGTGCGATAATTTGTTCAACACTTTACAAATTCTTAATACAATTTACAATGTCACTATAACCTCGTTCCAGCCGTTTGTATAAATTATTTTGAATACCGGTATTAATGCAATGCATTTACCAGTAATAGCCCACAGCTTCCACTACGACGGATTGTGTTGAAGACTAGACATGTAGCATACACTTTACAGTACAAGGCATGTACATGTACAGTATACATATATATTACACAATGTATATTATGTATTACGTATAGATTCGCGACGGCATTTTTATTTTTTCCGTCACAAAAGTATTCGGCTGCCGTGGCCGGATTGACCAGAAAAATACATGTAATAAAACAACATAAAATACATGATTTGCAATGTCGTCAAGTCAAATTTACTCAAGTCAAGTCAAGTCACAAGTCATTTTTGTCCAAGTCAAATCAAGTCCCAAGTCATTTTTGTCCAAGTCAAGTCGCAAGTCACAAAAATTGGCGACTCGAGTCCGAGTCACCGACTCGAGTCAACAACTATTATTATGTATACGCGGCTTTTGGAACAAGACCAAATTTCCTATACACAAAGTATGGTGGCTAAGAGAGGCCTCACAAATCGGGCAAACGTTCATACCCCTATGTGAAAAAGTAGTTTAAAACACAGCACAGCAGAATTCCAATCAATCCAATTTTGGGTGCAACTGGACATCATTTCATAGCAAAAAACTAAACAAAACTAAAAATGCTGACGCACGGGTCTGAGGCGACGCACGTGGAGACCAGAAACCAGAGACGTTTTTTGGGGCCTTATGGCCGACTGCTACAGTAACTTGTGTAGATCCGATGCTCGTTCTATGTTGTGTTCTTGCTATTTGCATCTGCTGCGTTCTTACCCTTCCCAACTATTTTTAGCATCTGCATTCTTACTACTATTTTTAGCATTAAAATGCCGAATGATTTCATCCAGGCACCCAAATTTCATTTAAGCACACAAATTTGCCGAGCACAGAATATTTGTGCTTAGCAAGAACAGGTTACCAACCAAATTGTCACGTAATGTATACTACTTCTGGCAGTTTCTCAGTTAAATTTTGCCAGGCATATATTTTCTGCATAGCAGCTCTATGAAATTGGACCCAATCTCTCAAGGGTCAAGGGGTGGTGAAGGTGGAGCGTACCTGCAGGGCGAGCTGTGCCACAGCATCAGGGCTAACCCGGCACTCCTTGAGGAAGGAGTATCCATACTTCTCATACTCCATGCACTGTATGTTCAGCTGATCCGTGATCTGTGCATGACTAGCCTGGGCCTCCTCGATGCCTTGGCAAATGACGGAATCCAGGGTGAAGTCAAGCTGCAAGGATGGCCAGAAATGCAGAATGCAGGGAAGTTTTAAAGAAAAGGGATGGTACAACATTGGTAACTACCTGAATTACCAAATTACCGAATGATTATCTGAAAGCTTACACTTTTTGAAGTTGCTGGATGGAAAGTGTTTGTACAAAATAAAAAAGGTTTTATGTTGTTTTCTTAAAAACATGTGCACTTCAGGATTGTTTACAGATATCCCTTTGCCACAAAATGTTCTTGATAGAAGAGAAGTAGCCACCACGGAAAGAAAGAAGTAGCCTGTATTGTGTCCAAACCTCTAGTTTCCTGTTTGTGGGGATGTGGAGCATCTGTAAATCCTCCACAATTAAACATCCAGGAGGTTCAGGGGGCTTTGCCCTCTAGACCCAGGCCCGCTACCCATATTTCAGGATTTGTTACTTTTGTCAAATCACACTACTGGTTGTGATGAAATTTTCATAGGTTAGTTTCATGATATATTTCTTAAAAACATGAGGGTTGAAATGAATTGTACATTACCAAATACCAATGTTGTACCTTCCCTTCATCAAGAATGTCTCGAGGACGGATTTCAAAGGAAAAGTCAAATTCATGCTCAGTACGTAGTGACTACTGACAATGTACAGATGATTGTGTACCTTCTTCACAGCCTGTGAGCTGTCTATGTTACTAGTGGTGTCCCCTGGTGACAAGGCAGGTCGGTCAATTGTGTCCTGGTAGGCCTTGGATATGACTCTCTTCATAGTGATCCCATCACCCCATGAATGCTCCATATTATACTTTAAATGTCCGTCCTTCGTCGTGATCAACTGGAATGTCTTGTCAAACCACCTAATGACAAACACAAAATGCCTATTTCAGAAACGTTATTGGCTGTCACACAACCTGGAATGAGAATGTTCCAAAAGGAGTGTTCTTGTTCAGGAATATTGGCTTGAAATGGAATATGGATGTTCCGAATGAAAAAAAAAGTTGATTTCTAAATGGAGAATTCATTCCCAGGGGAATGCTCCAGTATGAACACTGAGCATTCCAAAGGGAACACTGCCTGAATCACTGGGAACACCCAGTGTTCCCAACCCTTCCGACTATTTAGATGCTTCTTTGCATTGCTCGTCATTCATTAACCCTAACCCCTAGGTATTCTGGCTAGGAACCTTCATTAACCCTAAACCTCTAGGTATTCTGGCTAGGAACCTTCATTAACCCTAAACCCCTAGGTATTCTGGCTATGAACCTTCATTAACCCTAAACCCCTAGGCATTCTGGCTATGAACCTTCATTAACCCTAAACCCCTAGGTATTCTGGCTATGAACCTTCATTAACCCTAAACCTCTAGGTATTCTGGCTAGGAACCTTCATTAACCCTAAACCTCTAGGTATTCTGGCTAGGAACCTTCATTAACCCTAAACCCCTAGGTATTCTGGCTATGAACCTTCATTAACCCTAAACCCCTAGGCATTCTGGCTATGAACCTTCATTAACCCTAAACCCCTAGGTATTCTGGCTATGAACCTTCATTAACCCTAAACCTCTAGGTATTCTGGCTAGGAACCTTCATTAACCCTAACTCCCTAGGTATTCTGGCTAGGAACCTTCATTAACCCTAAACCCCTAGGTATTCTGGCTAGGAACCTTCATTAACCCTAAACCCCTAGGTATTCTGGCTATGAACATGCCCTTATCTTCAAAATGCACAATGCATTTTCATATTCAGCACTTATGGCCTGTACTTCTTGCCAGGTAGTAATTTTGTCCCATTTGAAGAAGTTAAAGTACAAGTTTCCAACAGTGCTGAATTTTTCCCAAAAAGTGCCCCCCGAAGTATTTTACAGGATTTGTGGTGGTTAGGGTTAATGAATTGTCACAATGCTTAGATCACAGATTATGTGGTATGACCATTGACTGTCCTTTACTTAAATGTTCTGGGTTCGAATCCCACAATGGGTCGGTGAATCTTTCACCCACCTGTTCCCTGCATTTCCATACAGTCCTGTCCTGACATATTGTTCACTGTTGGCAGTGTCTATGTCGCCCTCCAGACACAGACAGAAGAGAGATGAGTCTATCAGCCTCATGTTGTCTTCATTGTCTGCACAGGTGAGCAAAACAGAAGGGTTCTTATGATAGGCCTAATACGGGCACATTATATGGCCAATATAATGCAAGGTGTTTGACATTACTATCCCCTGGTTGTCCTCAGACCATTAACCCTACCCCCCCCCCCCCCCCCACAGGCAACAACAGAAAAGTTTTCTTGCATCTTGTTGCATTAAGCATGGTTAGGGTTAAATGTGTTTTCTCTATTAAGACTGCAAAGAAGAAAGAATTGGGGTGCTGAAGAAATTAAATGATGGGGGTGCTGATGTTGATGGAAGGATATAGGTGCTGATAGAGGGTGTGGTGTTGATGAAAGGAGGGTGAGTGCTGATGATGAAAGGTTGGGTGTTGATGGAAGGATACAGGTGTTGATATAGGGTGTGGTGTTGATGAAAGGGTGTGGTGTTGATAATCAAAGGTTGGTGCTGAAGGAAAGGTACGGGTGCTGAAGGAAAGGTACGGGTGCTGATAGAGGGTGTGGTGCTAACGAAAGGGTGCAGCAGGGATGCCAATAGCTCTTTGCTCCAGAGCCGGAAAAAAAAATTCCTGCAAAGGAAGAGCAAATGTTCATTCATGCGTATGGAAAAAAATATCCCTCGTTGTCTTTTGATTCAAGCCAACGCCAATTGAACCTGTTCTTTACACCAGCATCGATTTTTTTTTCCAGATCCACACCTCTTCCGACCTCCATTATGGTATCCAATTTGAGCAAAATCAGTCAAACATTTCAGAAAATCAGCGCCATGAACCGCAATCTTTATGATCACGTTGCAATCACCATGTATATATAATACACACACACACACCAAAATGGCGGAGCAATGGGCTAGTCTTACTCTTAGTTCAAGACGTTACTCATTATCTCGCTACTATCATATTCCATTGCATGCACTACAAGCATGAATGGGTGCTTTCAGAAAAACGTGATCATCTAAGTGAGTGAACGCCCTCTGTCGGTGAAATGTATTTCGCGATGATATAAAACAAGAAAAGGTAAGAACATCTTAATAACCAAGACTAACTGAGCGCTCTGTAAAGGCGTTTTTTTCCTGGCCGGATGAAAGACAGAGCCCTGGATTTATTTGGGAAAAATATGAAAAATACAGAATTCCAGCAATAGCCGGAAAACTGGCATCCCTAGTGGTGACTGATGAAGAAATAAGAATAATTAATAATTGTTAAGCTCCACAAGAGACACAATGGCACCTCAAGAAAGCAGCCTCAAAGCCATAACACACCTTTACATACTGATACAATATATTGACGTAGATGTGTCCAAGTGTCACGGTCATGAGTTGTCAGGTAGCCGACAGGGTGATCAGGAGACGGTGTGGAGATAGACTGATCTATGATGTACTGAAGATTAGCTCTGATATCTTGCCCAGGAACAATACTACCTAGAAAAAATAAATAAATTTACAAATGAGTTGATAGAAATTTTCGGCTTATTCAGCTGAAATTTTCAAGAATAAATTTGTTTTGTATAATACAAAGAAAATGACTGATATTTGGATTTGCACACTCTGTAATGCACCAACTAAAACGCTGAAATATCTTTTCCCCGCCACCAAAAACCCCGGGAAGCGGGAAGCCAACAAAGAAAAATTGAGTGATGCCGAACCCGAACCTGCGACCTCTCAAATACCGTACGAGTGCTCTACCAACTGAAACATGAAATAATAGTTCACCATGATTTCACGGCAATTTCATAGTGTCTCTTCCTCTCAGATATTGGCAATAATGTTCACAGTGATTTCAGGGCAAATTCACAGCGATCTTGAGAATTAATGAGCTGCCCCAAAACTGCCACTAGAATTTCATGTCGTTTTCACAGTGTTTTCACTGTGAAGAAATCCCAAGAGAAATCTCCAGAGAGCAATAGATAATTAGCATAAGTGGGCCACCCACCAACATAGGGGCTGGTTAGCTCAGTTGGTAGAGCGCTCGTACGGTATTCGAGAGGTCGCGGGTTCGAGTCCGGCATCAGCCAACTTTTCTTTGCTCGCTACCCGTTTATATAATATTCAGGTCAGTTTCTCCCTATAAATCTACTTTGTGTACAACCACGTAAAAGGCTTGTGTCCCAAGTTGTGTGATCCCAACTACTTCCGTTACTCAGGTTGTTTGCATCTGACCGGGGCTTGATCCCTGGCTACTTGGCAGATATGGTTTGGCCTCTGACCTGTCCCCATAGAGCAATAGATAATTGGCATAAGTGGACTGCTCACAAACATAGGGGATGGTTAGCTCAGTTGGTAGAGTACTCGTATGGGTTCAAGGTCGCGAGTTTGAGTCCGGCATCAGCCAATTTTTCTTTGCTCGCTTGTAACTATAGATAGCTAATTTTACTTACCACTCTTGTCCAGAACATCAAACACGTACAAGTGACCTACACACAACACCAGCACGTGACGCTGCGTCTCATCCTGGAACAGTTCATCCCTGACTGGCCAGGGTATCCGATTCGCATTGAAGATGCGGGAGAACTGACTCATGTCCAGGGGATGCATGCTGTTTTTCACTGCATGTCTGTAGGCTTCTTCGGATGACAAGGACCTGTGTAATTTGTTTCAGAGTGCAAGGTTGAAGACGATAGCAAAATATGGGGAAATAACAGAAAAATTAAGGCTGTATCAGAAGATTTCAAATTTCTAGTATCCGGTTCCCGATGTAACCGAAAATGCCCAGCCTTAAGATAAACCAGAAAGACAAAATACATATAAATATCATAATAAGAATACATTACTCACAATAATAAATACATACAAAATTCAGATTATATCGTTAAAGCTAGTATACTTTTGGTGAAGTGTCTGTAACTGTATCCTTTCTTTATAGGAAGGAATCAAGATAAATACATATAAAAACCAACCTGTACAAAATATTCAGCTTATTTCAGAGTGTCATTAACAAGAGCATAGTTTAAAAAAAAATGTATTTTTGGTCGTATTGCATTCCAATATGGAATTTCCGTCTTTAGATAACAGAAATTCATTTTGGAAATTATTTCACAAATTTTACTAAAACACCAGCACCCGAGACAGAAATATTTCAATGGATGTTTCATACCATCACCAACTTTACACACAGGGAGTGTGCTGTTGGAATGCAGACAGAATTAAAACAAACTGACCCAACTGATCTCCAGAATTCCTCGGTATCAGTCACTGATGGATTCTTATGAATGGCATCGGGTACCAGCTTGTCAGCTCTTAACGTCTTCAAGAATCGCAGTAAGGAGACGATGATGTTGGTTGCTCTTAGTGTCTGGTCGGGGACGGGGAATGGGAGAAAGGAATTTGGAAAGATCTGTTCAGTAATTCGCCCTCGCAGATTGGGTTATTATAATTTGTATTACATCAATTCAGCTAATTAACAATTCAGTAATTTTACTAGATTTCAAGGAATTTGTCATACCATTACCAGCCTCCTATGACTGCAAGCTAGGGTAAAAATCAGTCAAAAAACAACAACAAAAACACAACAACACAACAACAAAAACACAACAACACAACAACAAAAACACAACAACAACAACAACACAACAACAACAACAACAACAACAACAAACGTCTGACCGGTATCATTGCAGAAGATCTGTATAGCCACATAGAAGATCAGAAGTTATTTCCAGATGAGCAGAAAGGTTGCAAGAAGCGGTCAAGAGGAACGAAAGACCAACTCATCATTGATAAGACGGTGCTAAAGGACTGTATAGGAACAGGAAAACTAATCTGGCCATGGCATGGATAGATTACAAGAAAGCATACGACATGGTATCACACTCGTGGATTATGGAATGATTGGATATGATAGGGGCACCTGATGCGGTGAAATGTCTTCTGGGTCAGAGCATGAAGACATGGAGAACAAATCTGATGGCCAGTGATGAATGTCTTGGTAAGGTAAACATCAGACATGGTATTTTCCAGGGCGATTCTCTGTCTCCACTGTTGTTTGTTTTGGCGCTGTTCCCTTTGACGATGATTTTGCGGAAGGTTAGTGCGGGATACGAGATGACGAAGGATGGATGCAGGATTAATCATCTGCTCTTCATGGACGACCTGAAGTTGTTTGCGAAGAACGAGAAAGAGATTGATTCCTTGGTGCAGACTGTACGGATCTTCAGCGATGACATCGGCATGAAGTTTAGTCTGGAGAAATGTGCTGCGATGACCATGAAGAGGGGTAAAAGGGTACATTCGGATGGAATTACTTTCCCAGATGGCATACAATTGAGGGCGTTGGGTGAAGCAGAAAGTTATAAGTATCTTGGAGTGCTTGAAGCAGATCACATACTGCACGAGGAATCAAAAGAGAGGCTTAAGAAAGAGTATATAAGACGAGTGAAGAAGTGTTTGAAGTCCAAGCTGAATGGAGGGAATATGATAAAGGCGATCAACACTTGGGCTGTGTCGCTGATGAGGTACAGTGCAGGAATTGTCGAGTGGACTAAGGCAGATCTAGATGTTGCTGACAGGAAAACGAGGAAAGTGATGACGATGTACGGTATGTTACATCCACGGTCGAATGTCAGCAGACTCTATCTACCGAGGTCAGAGGGATGAAGAGGATTGCTTAGTGTATCAGACAGCGTTAACATTGAGAGAAGGAGCTTGCAGTGTCATGTAAGTAGTACTCGGGAAAAGTTGTTGAAGGTTGCACAGAAGTACATGAAGGCAGACGAATTAGGTCCAAAGGAGTATAAGAATCAAAGAGAAGAAAGAACACGAGATTGGCAGGAAAAACCACTTCACGGCCGATTCCTGAGATGTACCGAAGAAGTGGCAAGTAGCAAGACTTGGGAATGGTTGAGGAGAGGAGAACTAAAGAAAGAAACTGAGGGTCTGATTACTGCAGCGCAGACCAGTCTCTGCCGACGAATGTGATGAAGGCAAGTATCGAGAAGTCAGATGTCTCTTCTATATGCAGAATGTGCAATGCGGCGGAGGAGACTGTATTTCACATTGTCAGCGAATGCAGAGTGCATGCTCAGACAGAGTACAAAGGCAGACACGACAAGTTGGCCAAGGTGATCCATTGGGATCTGTGTAAGAAGTACGGTGTCAAGGTGCAATCGAAGTGGTACGACTATGTGCCGGAAAAAGTTGAAGAAGCGGACCATGTCAAGATTCTCTGGGACTTCAACATCCAGACAGATCATGAACATAGACGGCCAGATATTGTTGTCTTGGATAAGCATGAGAAGATGTGTCATCTTATTGATATAGCTGTGCCGGGTGATAGTAGAGTAGCTTCGAAGGAGAAGGAGAAGGTACAGAAATATCAGGATTTAGCGAGAGAACTTCGCAAGCTGTGGCAAGTCAAGGTGAAGTTTATTCCTGTGGAAGTGGGAGCACTGGGTACAATCCCGAAGGCGTTGGAGAAACATATCAAGGAGATAGGAACATCTGTTAGAGTAGAATTACTACAGAAGGCGGCACTTTTAGGGACAGCAAGGATTATATAATATATAATAATAATAACTTTATTACTTATAAAGCGCAAAATACATATGTATATGATCTAATGCGCTGTACAAAATAATACAATCTTACAATACTTAAAATTATTAAAATATTAAAATATAAGAATGACAAAATTAAAAATCTATATATATATATATAACTAAAGAAAAAGAAACTATAGAAACTATAAAAACTATAACAAACTTTTACATATATTAGTAAAACTATTTATATTAGTAAGACTATTTTTCATATGCTTCTCTAAAAAGATATGTCTTAAGAGACGACTTAAATTTAATAAAATTGTTCTCCGCCCTGAGGCTAGCTGGTAGGCCGTTCCACAGGGCTGGGGCAGCAGCGGCAAATGCTCGGTCTCCTGTCGTCTTAGCAGTTCTTATCCCCGGTGGAGCAAGCAAACATTCATTGCTAGAACGTAGATTATACACAGTCCGTCTTTTAAGAGATAAGTTCATTAATATAAGCGGGCACTGCCATAAAAAGCATTAAAGTTATTATAATAATCTTAAAATTATCCTAAATTTAACCAGCAACCAGTGTAACTGGTACATTGTCGAATGTCTGAAAAGCGCGGTATATTAGACACTAACCTAGCAGCCGCATTCTGAACGTTGAAGCTTATTAAGCTGCGTGGCCGGCAAACCATATAGTATACTATTACAGTAGTCTAAGCGCCTATAACTAAAGAATGAAAAAGTGTGCGTAGAATCTTGAGAAAGATACTTCCTAATCGTCAGTATATTATATAGGGAATAAAAGGCTAACTTACATATTTTAGTGACATGAACATTAAAATTCATTTTGAGTCAAGCCAGACCCCGAGATTTCTAGCCTCATTTACAGGAGTGATACTGGCATTACCAACTAACAATTTATCAATGGTAACTTTACTCAGTTGTTGCCGAGTTCCTATAATCAAGAATTCTGTCTTTTTCTCATTCAACTTAAACTTGTCTGTGACCATCCATGCTCTAACAGCCTTAATACATTGTTCCATCGCCTTCAATGCCTCACTTTCACACGTTGTGTCATCCGGCCTGAATGACAAATATAGCTGAGTGTCATCAGCGTATGCGTGGGCATGTGGTAGAAAGTTCTTTATTACTGTAAATAACTTGCTGGCATATATCGATAACAACAGCGGCCCTAAACAGGACCCTTGAGGAACACCAAAGGGCAGATAGAGACTATCTGACAACCCTCCACTGACTGACACACGCTGGGACCGACCAGACAAGTATAACGAAATCCATTCGAGGACAGATCCCGTGACTCCGAACGTTGTCTCAAGGCGACACAGCAGGATGGTATGGTCCATGGTGTCAAACGCCGCACTCAAGTCAAGCAGAACTAACAGCGTCACATGCTTTCCATTCATGTTGAAAAGAATGTCATTGACAACTCGTAGCAGCGCCGTCTCTGTACTATGGGCTTTCCTATATGCCGATTGCAATATAGGAAATAAATCGTTGCCAGTAACGTGGGTGTATAGCTGATCAAAAACCGCTTTTTCTGTGACTTTAGAGACAAACTGCAAATTGCTGACGGGGTGCAAGTTCTTATAGGCTAAATCCTTAGCACCCTTCTTCAATAATGGATTTATAATAGCTTCTTTCCATTTATCAGGGAAGTACGGCATAAATAGGGATGCATTGACTATCTTCGTAATTACTGGGAGCAAAGCGTCAAGGCAGTCACAAACGAGAGTGGTGGGCATTGGATCCAAAATACATGACTTTTTTGCTAAGCTCTGGATAAGACCATGCACATCACTTTCACTTAAGGCCTTAAAGGAGCGCAAAATTTTATCGTTATCCAACATTGACATGTCGGCTGGAACAAGATTACGATCCAATTCACCAACACAAGTAGCCTCAGCTTCCTCGCAAATACGTTCAACCTTCCGAACAAAGAATCTACCAATATCGTTAGCAAGCGTAGTCTTGTCAAGATGATCAGGGAAAGACAACTCATCTTTCACGCCAAGTAGCCGTTTTGTGGCACCAAACAGTTTTCTCTGGTCACCACTATTCTCTTCCATAAAATTTGAATAAAACTCCCGCTTCGCCTTGTTCATCAAGTAAATTACATGATTTTTCTTTGCCTTATAATCACTCAGATCCGTAGCCAACTTAGTTCTTCTCCATTTGCGCTCCGCTTTCCTACGTATCCGCTTAGCATGATCAATTGCTTCACTGTACCATGGAACAACAGGCCTTGTCACTCTGGTACGAGATTACAATGGTGCATGACGATCAAGAGCAGCTAAAAGGGTGGTGTTATATTCCTTCACATATGAATCCAAGTCTTCCGTTGTGATTAACTGCTTGTCCATAATGTGCTAGATTGTAAGTCACGTTTGAGATGGTCTAAGTCAATAGATTTAATCTTCCTGTAACTAATAGTTTTCACAGAAAGACCAGGTCTGCGTGAAACCAAGCGGCACAGTACAGCAGCATGGTCAGACATAAATAGATCAACAAGTGGCGTCCCGTCGACAACAGATTCAGACATGCGTGTTATGGTTAAGTCCAGGGTGTGGCCATCACGATGCGTGGGCTGATTGACATGTTGCTCCAATCCGAAAAACTCCAACAAATTCAGGAACTTCCTTGCGTCCGAATCATGAGTATCGTCCACATGAATATTAAAGTCACCTGTGATGACCACTTGTTCTTTACAGAGCAATAAAGACTCGAGATATTCCGAGAACTCAGAAATAAATATACTTATTGAGACACGATGATTCTCCGAGTACGGTGGTCTGTAGATAATAACAACTCGTAAATTATGCGACGAGGACTTAACGGTCCATTCCGAAAACTCGTAAGCGTCCCTCACACTGGAGCCAGCATCAACCATCTTGACGTCCAACACATCACGATAAATAAGCCCAGTCCCCCCTCCACGGCGATCCGATCTCTGGTGATCAAGAATTCTATAGCCGTCCGGACATAGCTCAGCTCTTACAGCAGAATCTTCAACAGTTAACCAGTGTTCAGTAATGGCGATCAAATCCGCCTTCGATTCGCAAATATAATCAAAAACTTCAACAGTTTTATTTCTAACAGAGCGAGCATTGAGGTTACACAAAACCATTTGTTCCTTTCTCCAGGTAGTACTTAATCGACCAGAACAGTATACATTTATCAGGTTATTACGAATAGGTGAGCGACGAGTATGTGAACGGTGTTCATTTCGCTGTGAGACAATAGAGGTGATACTGTAATTGTTAGGGCCAGGATTAAGTTTAAAAACCAGATCACCAACATCCAGAACAATGTGGAATGCAGCAACTGAATTAGCATAGTATGCACAAGGTCTTTTTTGTCGCCTGATCTTTATGATCAATGGTCCATTACTCACATTAAAAGTAGTCAACGAACCGGTAAAACAAATAGAAATGTTGTTTGAATTCCACGACTGAAGAGACAATGGTTCAAAAACAACGCCATCATAATTACATCCAAGTCGGTTTGAGTAAGCTTGCAAAATCGAAGACGACGAAACCCAAATATTCCTTGGAAAATGCCATGATTCGAGTCCAGACAGATTTCCAGCCGAAGATAGTGTCTTTAGACAGTCACTAGAGCAGTTTTCTGCACAAAATAAACATCCGGATGGGAATAAAACAGCAAAAATGACAGACCAAAAAACGGCATGACCAACGACGTCCATCACACAACCTCTTGATCAATAAAGTGTTGCGCAAAATCAGCTGCACGATATTCTGGCTTACCGTTTCAGCGCCAAAATTGGACCCCTCTTCTTCCATTGATAATCGATGTATTCCCCCTAATTATAGCCGTGGTACGGATTTTCAATCGGTAGTGCAAAGGCAGACACGACAAGTTGGCCAAGGTGATCCATTGGGATCTGTGTAAGAAGTACGGTGTCAAGGTGCAATCGAAGTGGAACGACTATGTGCTGGAAAAAGTTGAAGAAGCGGACCATGTCAAGATTCTCTGGGACTTCAACATCCAGACAGATCATGAACATAGACGGCCAGATATTGTTGTCTTGGATAAGCATGAGAAGATGTGTCATCTTATTGATATACATGTAGCTGTGCCGGGTGATAGTAGAGTAGCTTCGAAGGAGAAGGAGAAGGTACAGAAATATCAGGATTTAGCGAGAGAACTCCGCAAGCTGTGGCAAGTCAAGGTGAAGGTTATTCCTCTGGTAGTGGGAGCACTGGGTACAATCCCGAAGGCGTTGGAGAAACATCTCAAGGAGATAGGAACATCTGTTAGAGTAGAATTACTACAGAAGGCGGCACTTTTAGGGACAGCAAGGATTCTGCGAAAGACACTCGAGATCTAAGGCTACGGGACGTAGCTTGACTCGAGGTGTAACCGGCAGAAAGGAAAACAAAATCTTTCTTTTCATGCTGTGCTAATGCGAAATAATAATAATAATAATAATAATAATAACTAGACGGCAGTGTTTGTGATATTACAAACACATAGGTGTTCGAGTTTTGGCAGGGCAGTGATGATGACGTCAGAATGTTTTTTAAAGAAACTTTGCATTATTATTTTTTAATATTAAACTTTGACTTCCGGTTTGGACAGGAAGTAAAGGTCAAATTGGGGTCATGTTTTTGTAAATATTTTTGACAGTTAACAATCTGTACAATAGTGCAAAAATTGTGAATTTATCTCTTGTGGTTGTTGAGATATGATTTTTTTAAATTAAACTTTGACTTCCGGTTTGGACAGGAAGTAAGGTCAATCTGGGGTCACTCACAACTCATTTTTCCTCTAAGTACATGACAAGTTTCAAGTTCATGTGAAGTTTGCAAGTATGTGTTGGTCTACGTAAGTTGATTTGTATCTGAGAAGGGTAAAAAATTAAGGAAAAGTGCAGTAAACAATCACTAGGGCCTACTTAACGTTAATTTGTGCACAAACTAAAGATTTTTGGAGAAAACAAAAATTACAAAATACGGCATAAAATTTCTCCTGAAAAATTGCCATAACCTTAACAACTGAATTTTCCTATCCTTATTTATATTCTAAATACATTTTGGTTACATCTCTTCATAGTTCGTTAGAAAAGTGGGAGTTGTTTACTGTCTAAAGTACATGTTCACGTACTGACGTTGGCCTAACTAACGTTAAAGATGGACTACAACGAGAACTCTCACATTAAATTGACTATCGAACCTTGTTTATGTTGTGTTCAGGTAACAATTTATTGTTGTGGTCATGTTTTTCTCTTTATAATTTTGTTGCAATTTGACCGAAAAAATTAGACCCAGCTTCTTCGATTTTTGAAATTTCCCGCCCTGCACTGGTTCCCGACAAAGACCCATTGAAAATCCACTATGAAATCCACGATATAGTACCAGCGGACTTGTAAACCAGCGAAAAGGGATGACGTATAACCTATGAACACCCGAGAGTAAACAGAAGACGCCATGTTACTTCCATGTATATTATACATGCGTTTTCATGCGTCAGCAGAGGCATGAAGTTTTTATGAAGCTTTTTTTCGACGTTGTTGTGTAACAGTTATATAATGCCGACTTCATGTGTTGTTGGTGGATGCACTAGAAATAGTATTAAGAATCCAGAGACTCATTTTTTTCATGGGTGCTACGTCACACACGAAGTATGAATTATTCATGAGTTGAGGGCTTTTGGTGAAACTGGGCTTTTCTGGGTCGTAGAACGCGGATCAAATTGATTTTTTTTTTGCATGAAGGAACAAGTTTTATTGAATAATAATATGTTAGTAATCATTACACATTTCTCGAACGAAAACAGCAACACAGCACTTATCATTATTCCGTTGTAGTCAATCTTTAAGTTACACATCAGGCACAATGCAACGACGAACTCTGTAATCCCTCTAAAAAATGGCTCTTCTTGTAAGGTAAATACAGGAAATCCTCTTAAAAATGAAATTCAAGATACCTACCCTTTATGACTGTCTGTGTTGGCGATAAATTTTTCCTCAAAATCATGACCTAATAATAACAAACAGCGCAAGTCGATTCGATTGTACATGGAGCTCCATTGTAACCAAAGATCGTGTGGCGCCTTATATCGATTCTTGCGGCGCTGTAGATCGTTGATTTGTAACGATTAAAACGTAAGTAAAACGTTTTAGATAATAAACAATTGATCTATCGAAATTCGATATCTGATGACTTAATCATGACGTCACAAATTATGTTTCATCTACGTGTTAAGTTCTAAATATATGCCAAGTTTCAAGTTCATGTGAAGTTTGCAAGTATGTGTTTTTTTGTAGACAATCGATCCGGAAAAGGAGAAAAAAAAAAAAAAAAAAAAAAAAACCCGAACAAAAACAATAGGTGTTCGCGCTGTAGCTCGAACACCTAATTATATGGACTTATAATGGCGCACGTATCCACCAAACAGGTGCTCAAGACGCATTACATTATTGCCCCTGCTCATCAGGCGCATAAATCATTCCTGAAACCATCTCAGCTCCCCGGGAGTGTACAGCTCAACTGCTGCCATTTCAGCGCATACGGGCTAATCAAACACAACAAACAACTCTGCCCTCACAGGTACCCATTTACCCCTGGGTGGAGAGAAGCAATTATGGTAAAGTGTCTTGCTCAAGGACACAAGCACCCCGATCGCGGCTGGGATTCGAACCCACATTCTGACGACTCAGCCATCAGAACACAAATCTGATGCACCTAAACCGCTCGACCATGGAGGGTAAAATGTAGAGTAAGTAATTAAGTTTGATATAACCCTGCGATAATTTATTTTTCAATAATAGTGTATATTTGCCTTATTCACAATTAATATGAAAGCGAGGCTGTAATTCTCACAACCACACTCTGTAGCTTACATGCTACATGCACCAGCAAGAAGACCCAATAATCTGATAGTTCCAAAGAAAAGTTCAATCCTGACATAAGGAATAAATGAATGCATGTATCGATTAAATTTAATTACTTACAATTCAATGACATTTGAAAGCGAATTTGCCCCTGCAAACAGACAAAATTAGGCAGGTTACTATAATGAGCATGTACAGGTACACAACATCTTGTATTCAGGGAATAAGACATAATTAAGATGGATAACTCAAGGTGAATAACTTGCAAGAAAGAGCTTGTCTGAATCATGCAAAAAAGGAATTTGCCATTCAGTTACTTGAGTCAGTGTTTACCAGATATGATTCAAATGCTACATGCAAGAGGTTGATTTGAATTTTACAACCAAATATTTTGCTCCAGAAGTCGAATACTCCTCACCTGTTCCATATAAGCTGGTCTATGATCATCAGCGATAAATATAACAGGATTGGAGTTGAGTACCACAGAAGCTCTATATGTTAAGTAAGCATCCAGCCAGGCATCTGTGTCAAAGGTTTGTAAATACAACTTAGCGTAAATGTCACATGATTGAACTGGAAGTCACAATTTGGAGAATGTCAAATTACATGAAAATCATTCAAACGTTATAAACAAACTCCTGAAATGACAAACATGAATTCAAAATTGTTGATAATTGTTCAGAATTTGAAATAGGCGACATCTTAGCACAGACTTTGCCCGAGGTGACCTTTACTTCCAGTAAAACCCGATCAAACAAATCAAACCAATGTGTATCTTGATGAGTGCTATTTCATCATTTTATGGTATTCAATACAAAAAACTTACCTGTAATGTAGCTTGTATGACTGTTTTTCTTGTTCAGTTCCACCAACTCATAGTTAAATTCTACAGATATAAACAAACATTTACTGTAATTTTTAGGTTTTATTTATTACCAAAAACCATTGCACTTAAAAAATATGGTGCTTGTATCCTTGAACAAAATATTTTAATTAATTGTACTAAAAATGATAGCACCTCCGAGACAGAAATATTTCAAGGGATGTTTGATAAACATTGGCGGTAAATCACTCAGGACAAAAATAAAATGTAATTTAAAAACTCAGTCAGTCAGACTTTACTTGAAAGACTCAAGTTAAACATAATGTAGTTTTTAAATGACTTTACTCAACCTGATACTTAATTAAAGGACTGGTGTGCCCAAACTGTATAGACTTATCATAATGTCAGAAGTCTATTACCTACATGAAGTATGCCAGCCCGCTGTTATCCATACCATGGCATTGTACTCCAAATGCGCGCATGCACAATGAGCTTGGTTACGGGTTTTGCTCCCCCTGCCCGGCCTAACGTGGGGCATCATGGGATAAGCCTTTCCTAAAGAACTAGATGCAAATTAGACGTGGACGAACCATCATCTGTGGAGAGAATGCACTAAATGCTAAGGTACACGTGCCAGATACAGTTCTCTCACACGCCGAGTAAGTCTCCCAGACTGCACTGCTTCTTTTTGGGACCTTGCGCATCAGTTTGTGGAACAAAACGTCACGAATGGGCCAAATCCATTGTTCTTGGAGTACTATGCCGTGGACTTGGTTAGTACACAAGTGGCACACTTCATGTAGGTAACAGAGCTCTGGTACTATGCAGTAGACTAGGTTAGTACATGAGTGGAACACTTCATGTAGGTAATAGACTTCTGGTAAAGTCAATTGGACCCATCATTAGAGGATGCCATGGACTAGTACACGAGTGGCACACTTCATGTAGGTAATGTCAATTGGACCTAGGGGTGACGATATTGAATTTTTTGATAGTCGATTATCAACGGCCATATACGATATTATCGTTTCAAAAAATGTATCGTACATTAATGACATTGGACACTGAAATAACTACTCTTACATGCAAGTTCTACAGGGAAGTTGCGTAGGTCATAAACAGTTACTCCAAACAGTCACTCCAAAACAAGCCAAGTTTTTAGATTTTTTCCGCTCGGTGCGACAAGCATTTCATAAAAAAAATTCACTGTGACGTCTATAAACAAACCTGTGGTCGTGGTTTATAAATGCCTACAGCCCTCATCCCAGAGCTGAGAATGAATGGGCCATTGATCGATCGCGCACGCACAGTTCAGCCGTCATCACTCCACGCTTTTATCCTGGTATCTGACATTTGCTGAATGTGACGAACCTCACAATGTACACCAGCGCGGTTATTCCAGGAGAGTGTGCCACGTGATCCTGGGACTAGCTTTTAGTTAAGGCCCACGTGTAGCGAGCACAACGCATGAAAAAAGACCACGTACGCAAGTAGTGGGAACATGAGCGCCGCTGCGTCGTGATTTTGAAACTGTTTGTTAGCTCTTCATGGTATTGTAACTTCGTTGATATCACCGTATAATGACATGAAATTTGGAGACAATTTATCACTCCGGTGATATTTAAGCTAAAAAGAGAGCGATATCAATTTGATATCGGCCATATTTTTGGAATATTGGTGATATTTTTGAAATATCGTCAATATAGCGATATTTCGATATCTTTAAAACCATAATCGATTTATCTGATAATGTTTTGAATATCCCTAATTTCACCCGTCATCAGAGACTGCTCAACAATGAGCAAGTATGGCCAATGGCTATTTTGCCAAGGTGCTTAGGTTATTCGCTGGATTGTGGACTGAATGACAAACCACAAACTCACCACGACCCTCCCCTTTCACAAACTCCTCAACCAGGACTTTCGTCTTGTTGAATTCCCTGGGGCTGAGAAATACACGCTGGGTTGCTAGGTAACGCTGACAGGTGTCTTGCAATGAGGGGATGGGCAGCTGTGGGATGGCTGGCTGGAAATGCATTGTGGGAGCATGGCTGATTGTCTGCAGGTATTCCGAGTGGGATGACGAAGACAAGCTGTGATGATTCAAACAGTGATGAAAACTAAAAGTGGATAGTGCTGTGTAGGTGGATGATTGGTGATGGGTTCACAACTTTGTGTAAATTCGACATAACAATTCCAGGCTTTCTATACAATATAAGCACTTTTGACCTAATAAATTCTCAGGATGATTGATACTTGTAGGTTTTCTATACAATATAAGTACTTTTGACCTAATAAATTCTCAGGATGATTGATACTTGTACCCACTTCACACCAAGTCAAGGTTTTAGATAATACTTTGTTCATTTGATAATCTGGAAATAACCAATATCTTCCCTTTAAAACAATTACTAACCTACATGTACTTGTAGAATACTGTTTAGCCTTTTGCGACTTGTTGCATCTGTCCAAAAATGTCTGGAGAAAAAAAAAAAAAAATTGATGACAAAGATTAAAGCTGTTACTTTCACAGAGTAGTTTTTGTCTGTTTTGATCTTTCTAGAGTAAGCTTGGGCGATATGGATTTTTTTCAGCCACGATGTATCGTCAACTTATATCGCGATTTTTGACAGTATCGCGATTATTTTTTTTCATTTGTGCACAATTGCTTTAGAGCCGACAACCACAGATACGCATTCAATTCCCAACACTTAATCTGTCTGAATAATTTGTTTGAGTAGCAGTTGATTAAGAGAAATGACAGAGTCTGAACCCTGTATGGCAGCTCCTTTGTGATCTGACAGTCGGCTAACCACTGAAGTAGTTCGCTTTTGTTTCTCACTTTTGAAAGCTTGAAAAGACTGGCCTAATTTTTGTTTCCATGGAATTTCTGAATCGACTCACAATTGTGATTTTTTTTTAATCACGACATATTTTTTAAATCGCGATTTGCGAATATCTCGATAACTTGAAAAGGTTATCGATATCGTAATCAAACAAAATATTACCGTGTTATCGCCCATGCTTATTCTAGAGTATAAATGCATAAGGAAGGGGCTTTAACTCTAACTACCCCATCCTCCAAAATCCTCCAAGGGGCACTTTTTGGGAAAAATTCAGCATTGTTGGAAACTGGTACTTTCACCTCTTCAAATGGGACAAAATTACTACCTGACAAGAAGTACAGGCCATAAGTGCTGAATATGAAAGATCAATGAAAATGCATGGTGCATTTTGAAGATAAGGGCATGTTTCCAAAAGTGTACTAGAGGATTTTGGAGGATTCAGGAAGGTTCCTAGCCAGAATACCTAATGGGTTGTTAAAGGGAAGGTAAAACATTGGTATTTGGTGGCAAACATGTATACATGCATTCATTTCAACCCTCTAGTACTCAAGAAATAACAATAACCTCACAACAATAACAATAATCACAACAATAACCTCACATTTAAAAAAAAAATGATGAACAACCATTGCATTTAAAAAAATTATTTATGTTTTACAAAAAGTTGCCATGCAAATTTGACATATATCATTTCAATAGATGAGAGCATGTCAGACATAGTAATTTCTCAGGATGCTTGATATGATGACAAAGTGCCCTTTCATCAAGAAACTGGTGATGTTTTCATCGCTAGAGGGCATTGGTGTGCACGGAGAGGATTGGATGAAGATGATAGGAGAAAACTGTGCAAACATGGTATATAATGACGGTATTACCAGTTTATGTGGGATCCTTGTTGTCATGGCGATGCTGTTCCATCCTCTTCTGACCAGGATGCATGATCTACCACTGTGGAGCCCTGGATGAAACCACAAAGAAATGCAGCCAGCCATCTGGAGTCAAAGTACATGAATAAATGAATACATGAATACATTAAAGGGGCAATATCATCACGGCCATCAGGCCAGGGCATGTAATTGGAGGCCTAGTTTTAGATTTACTCAGTGACTGAAAATAATACTCCTACATGATAAGGTCATATTACCGTTGATGCTGCATAAATGAGCCAGTAATTTTCAGTCAGTGTTCATCTTGAACTAGGACACCGATTCCATGCCCTGTTGAAAGTCTCCTCTGATCATGTTTCGATATTATCCCTTTAACCCTAACCCTGTCAATAACTAACTAGACACTCTGCTCGTAGCAACAACATCCATCAGTTGTCCGAGTTTGAAGCCTCAGCACAGTGCAACACAATCAGCAAAAACAAAAGCTCTTTTGTTCACTGCCCACCAACAACAACAACAACAACAACAAACAACAAACAACAACATGGCGTCGAGACAAGAAACACTGCGACAGATCGCCTCTCGATTCAAGCGAAAATATTTATTGTTTCCCGTTGTATAATCATTACCAAAAGTGTACTCCTTGTAGGTGCTACCGAGTAGACTCTACAGGGTAAGTTTCAACATCGGCCATTAAAGATCTTGTGGCTTTTTAGTGTAAAAACCTTTTGGATTTCTCCAATTTCGGAAGACTCTTTACAACGTACGTTACTCAGTGTATAAAGTTAGCAGTGAGACGTGCGTTCCATCTGCGTCCTTTAGAACATCTTGATAGCAACTATAACGCTGAGTGAACTACTGCAGGGTGAAATACACATCGCTTTTGCTTGTAATTTCCCCTGAAACAATACAACATTTCTCACAATTTTGTGATGATAATAATGAATGCTATGCAGCATCATCTCAACGGTGAATCAGCGACGAACTCTCAAAGAGGAAGTCCATCACCCGTTCTGGTCGGTATGCTTGAGCAGGTACCGCCAGATCGTATACACACTGCTCAGAACAATAACAGAATTCGTGCTGTAAACAGGAGAAAATGGAGTAAGGACGATAAAAGAATTGCAATGGAATGTTTTATAAGGAGCAAGCCAGAGAACAGAGGGTACAGAAGGAGAATGATTAGCATATGGCAGGATAAAGGCATGTTTGAAATAAGTGAACAGCGGCTTGCCGACCAGGTTAAACAAATCAAACATAACCAGTGGCTAACGAAAGTTGAGGTGGAAGAGATGAGTAGAAAAATATCACGGACAGAGGCTGGTGATGATGCTGAAGAAGTGCAGGAGGAGGAACTGGTCAATGTGGCCGTTGGAGAGCTGGCAAGTTCCCAGAGTGCGGAGGAGGTCAGTGGAGGAGTAGAGGAGGGAACAGAAGATGCAAGTACAGACTTGACGGAGGAAAGAGCTAGAGATTAGGAAGAGGATTGAAGAGGTAATGGTATAGGTAAAAGGGACAGGTAAGTGGAGTATTCCTGCATTGCGTCAGGTCCCAAGGAAAAAGCTAACAAATGTGTCGGCTATGGCAAGTAGAATCCTTGGGACGGTAAGTACTACTAACCTTACTGAAATTAATGATCTTGTCTTTGCAGGTGCAGTTGTAGCAGTAGACAAATTAGGGGTTAAATCTTCACAATCACAACATAAAGATAATAAACCTTGGTGGAAACGCAGACTTGAGGGCCAAATTAACTAGTTACGCAAAGATCTTAGTAGAATAGAGCAAATGGATATAGGTGCAATGAAAGATTCAGATATGAGGAATAGATTAATAAAGAAGTATCAAGTAAAAGGAAATGAATGTAGTTAAGGCCAAGAGAATGAAAGTCATAGATTTGCGTCCGGGAAATTTCGAAAACACATGAGGCTTTTTTTCATTATTCATTATTTCCATTGATCATTAATAACAGCGCAATCACAAGATGTTTCTTCTAATCTGTGTACGTACATGTACGTGCATCATTATACGTATGGCCGCACACACAGGCATAAGATACAAAGGCTCAACAGCAAACGTGTTGTGCATGTGAAGGCGGTACAGTTGCGCAGGTGCGAATCGGACGGAGTTTACCATACAGTTTTAGCGCGATGCGACCTTTTTTGTGAACGACGTACACGGGACTAAATGAAGACTGTAAGACTAAGAGAACATGTGCTAATGATTATAGCGCACATACTGGTGGAAATTTGGTAAAAACTTCGTTTTACTGATGTGGATGATTTGGAACTAAATTTGTTTGGTGGAAATACCTTTTTTGTGCAAATAATGATTTTTTTGGCAAATAATGAAAAATTTAGGCGGTAGCTTTCGGGACATGCGGGCGGTGGACGCAAACCTATGACTTTCATTTTCATGGCCTAAGGAGGAAATAAAGCAAAGGGTTAAGGCAAAGGCTGCAAAAGTAAAAAGGTATAACGACAGGGTCAGGCAGTTTCATCAAAATCGTCTATTCAATACAAACCAACGTCAATTATTCAAAGAATTGGACGGGAAATGTGACAACTCACAAGTGGGCCCAGAGCCAGCAGAGGCAAGGAATTTCTGGGGTCAGTGGAGTGGCCTTTGGGATCAGCCTGGTACCATAACAGACAAGCAGAATGGTTAGCCGACGTGAAAAACGAGTTAAAGGGTGTACAACAACAAGAGGGATTTTAGATTGATGTGAGCAAGGTGAAGAAACAGTTAAGAAGAGTGCCGAACTGGAAAGCCCCGGGACCAGACCAAGTGCACGGATACTGGCTAAAGAACTTCAGTAGTCTTCACGAAAGAATAGCCCAGCAGCTGTAAGAATGCTTAGCATGTGGCAACGTTCCGACGTGTATGACTGAAGAAAGAACGGTACCTACTCATCATGAAGGACACTAAGAAGGGTAACGTTGCAAGTAACTATCGACCTATTACATGTCTACCCATGATGTATAAACTTCTGACCGGTATCATTGCAGAAGATCTGTATAGTCACATAGAAGGTCAGCAGTTATTTCCAGATGAACAGAAAGGTTGCAAGAAGCGGTCAAGAGGAACGAAAGACCAACTCACCATTGATAAGACGGTGCTAAAGGACTGTAGGAACAGGAAAACTAATCTGGCCATGGCATGGATAGATTACAAGAAAGCATACGACATGGTATCACACTCGTGGATTATGGAATGTTTGGATATGATAGGGGCAGCTGATATGCGGTGAAATGTCTTCTGGGTGAGAACATGAAGACATGGAGAACAAATCTGATGGCCAGTGAAGAATGTCTTGGTAAGGTAAACATCAGACGAGGTATTTTCCAGGGCAATTCTCTGTCTCCACTGTTGTTTGTTTTGACACTGTTCCCTTTGACGATGATTTTGCGGAAGGTTAGTGCGGGATACGAGATGACGAAGGATGGATGCAGGATTAATCATCTGCTCTTCATGGACGACCTGAAGTTGCTTGCGAAGAATGAGAAAGAGATTGATTCCTTGGTGCAGACTGTACGGATCTTCAGCGATGACATCGGCATGAAGTTTGGTCTGGAGAAATGTGCTGCGATGACCATGAAGAGGGGTAAAAGGGTACATTCGGATGGAATTACTTTCCCAGATGGCACACAATTGAGGGCGTTGGGTGAAGAAGAAAGTTATAAGTATCTTGGAGTGCTTGAAGCAGATCACGTATTGCACGAGGAATCAAAAGAGAGGCTTAAGAAAGAGTATAAGATGAGTGAAGAAGTGTTTGAAGTCCAAGCAGAATGGAGGGAATATGATAAAGGTGATCAACACTTGGGCTGTGTCGCTGATGAGGTACAGTGCAGGAATTGTCGAGTGGACTAAGGCAGATCTAGATGTTGCTGACAGGAAAATGAGGAAAGTGATGACGATGTACGGTATGTTACATCCACGGTCGAATGTCAGCAGACTCTATCTACTGAGGTCAGAGGGAGGAAGAGGATTATTTAGTGTATCAGACAGCGTTAACATCGAGAGAAGGAGCTTGCAGTGTCATGTAAGTAGTACTCGGGAAAAGTTGTTGAAGGTTGCACAGAAATACATGAAGGCAGACGAATTCGGTCCAAAGGAGTATAAGAATCAAAGAAGAGAACAAAGAACACGAGATTGGCAGGAAAAACCACTTCACAGCCGATTCCTGAGATGTACCGAAGAAGTGGCAAGTAGCAAGACTTGGGAATGGTTGAGGAGAGGAGAACTAAAGAAAGAAACTGAGGGTCTGATTACTGCAGCGCAAGACCAGTCTCTGCCGACGAATGTGATGAAGGCAAGGATTGAGAAGTCAGATGTCTCTTCTATGTGCAAAATGTGCAATGCGGCAGAGGAGACTGTATTTCACATTGTCAGCAAATGCAGAGTGCATGCTCAGACAGAGTACAAGGCAGACACGACAAGTTGGCCAAGGTGATCCATTGGGATCTGTGTAAGAAGTACGGTGTCAAGGTGCAATCGAAGTGGTACGACCATGTGCCGGAAAAGGTTGAAGAAACGGACCATGTCAAGATTCTCTGGGACTTCAACATCCAGACAGATTATGTTATAGAACATAGACGGCCGGATGTTGTTGTCTTGGATAAGCAGGAGAAGATGTGTCATCTTATCGATATAGCTGTGCCGGGTGATAGTAGAGTAGCTTCAAAGGAGAAGGAGAAAGTACAGAAATATCAGGATTTAGCGAGAGAACTCCGCAAGCTGTGGCAAGTGAAGGTTATTCCTGTGGTAGTGGGAGCACTGGGTACAATCCCGAAGGCGTTGGAGAAACATCTCAGGAGATAGGAACATCTGTTAGAGTAGAATTACTACAGAAGGCGGCACTCTTAGGAACAGCAAGGATTCTGCGAAAGACACTCGAGATCTAAGGCTATGGGACATAGCTTGACTCGAGGTGTAACCGGCAGAAAGGAAAACAATATCTTTCTTTTCATGCTGTGCTAATGCGAAATAATAATAATAATAATAATAATAATAATAATAATAATAATAATAATAATAATAATAATAATGTGGACTTATATAGCGCACGTATCCACCAAACTGGTGCTCAAGGCGCATTATATACCCCTGCTCATCAGGCTCATAAATCATTCCTGAAACCATCTCATCAGCTCCCTGGGGAGTATACAGCTCATGATCAATTGCTGTCATTACAGCGCATATAGGGCTAATCAAACACAACAACCAACTCTGCCCTCACAGGTACCCATTTACCCCTGGGTGGAGAGAAGCAAAATTTTATGGTAAAGTGTCCAATACAACAAGATCTAACAAATGTTTACATTTGATGCATTATGTTGTGTTCAGCATGGTCATGATGGTTAGGATTCGAGATACAACCGTAGACTGTGTATCGACAAATTTTCAAAATAATGAATTTTTGTGTGAACTTACATGCACGCATCTCAATTAGTGCTTTCATTTTAGAGACGACAAATTTTTGTAAAAACCTGCCCTGGAATTTCATTCTCATTTTTTGGAGTAAAGGACACTTCCAATATAATATAAGAATGTCTATAACGTTATGTGGGAACGAGCACCAAGGCCAAGACCATGTACCAAGGCAAGAGCGGTCATGGCCTCTGTGGAATTCTAGCCTAAAAGTAAAACCCCCAAATTGGCTTCCACAACCACCCCGTCCCCGGCCCACAATTTATGCCTCTGCAAGACCAGAGTCCTGTTTTTTACCGTAAAAAGAGACCGAGTAAAGTCCAGATTTCATGCTTCTCAAAGTCCAACACATTTTTGTTTTACATCTATCGTTCATTACCAAATGGCAAAATACGGTAACGTTAAAAAATGTGTTTGACGGAGAGCTGACGGCCGGATGATGAGGCCTCCTGAACATTCTGAATGGCTCAAACAATCCAAGAACAATTTCCGAGTTAGCCGAGTATATAAACATTTCTTTTTAACAAAAAAAACTTACTTTGTTCGTGTCTTTTTAGCTTTTTCATTCCACCACAACAAAGCAGGCAGACATGAACCTAAGTTAGGCTAAGAAGTACAAACTGTTGTGTCGAATGTTGACATTTAAGTTATTTTTGAGCCCTACGATTTTTTTAAGTCAGTGTTTTGGGGTGGGTAATGTTAAAAGAGGGCGCTGTTTATAATTTACTGCCATGCACCGCCGTACAGTAGTAGTAGTACACATACAGTTTGTTGAAATTCAATTCGAATAATTGTATTTGTAACGTTGCGTCAGGTTACATATTGTACATGTAGCTTGTTCATCTCAGTTTTGGTTCCTGTGTTTGGGTAAGTATTATCACTTATTTTATTTGTCTCTCATATTACAGAATAGTCCATGTTTCCGTGTCAATCTTGACGATAACAGAATTAACACCAAAGCCCACCAAAATGTACGAGACTTCAGCATCCAACATGTCCGATGACAGACTGACAGACAGTAGCCTAACATTTATGATTAACGTTAGCACTCGATTCGAGACGATAGTGATATTGATAATGAATGCCAGTCAAGTCGCACCATGGAGGAAGGAAGCTTCCTTCCTCCATGCCCTAACACAGTCGTCCCTTACAAAGTGGCCCCCTTTGCAAAGTCGCCCCTAAATGAAGATACATGTACAATAAATATGTTACTTTATTTGAAGGTCATGAATTTTGAACTTGAATTTGTTGAAGGTGGGAAAGGGCCTATTCCAGGGTCAATACACTGGACTCCCTCCGTATCCTTGGCCCTAACTGTTATTGTTAATGTTAGCGCCACAAAAATGGAACGATTTTTCAACTTTTGATCTGCTAATTATTACGATCTAACTTTGTGATTAGGTAAGCTTGCCCAAGCAGACACTTTAACTTTTGGCATACAGTTTACTATTGTGAAATTTTAATTTTATTATTAACACTACAGTACAGTTAGGCCTAGGCCTATTAATTTTTTTATTTTTTTTTATTTAAAAAAATGTTTAAAAAATTTCATGAAAGTGAGATATCCCAGAATAACACATTTTATGCCAAAAGTGTCTGCTTGGGCAAGGTTACCTAATCACTAAGTTTTAGGTTGTAATAATTAGCAGATCAAAAGTTGAAGAAAAAAAATCGCTCCATTTTTGTACATGTGGCGCTAGGGCCAAGGATACGGAGGGAGTCCATTGCATTGGCCCTAGAATGGGGCTAGGCTTTGTATAATTTTTGTCACCCAGGGTACTTCCCAATGGTACCCAGGCAATCTTAAAAGTAAACAAACCTGCATGTATGCATATGAACAACTTCACCCTGAAAATGCCCTGAAAATTTGTTTTACCGTGAAATAACAGTTCACTGTAATTTCACGACAATTTCATGGTGTCTCTTCCTCTCAGATATTGGCAATAATGTTCACGGTGATCTCACAGCAAATTCACGGCTCTCTCGAGAATTACTGAGCTGCCCCAAAACTGCCGCGAGAAGTTTATGGCGTTTTCACAGCGTTTTCACGGTGAAGGAATCCCAAGTGAACAAACCTGCATAGAATTGAGATTGCCTGGGTACCATTGGGGAGTACCCTAGATGACAACGATCTGTTCAGCATAATCCTTGTTGCTTGCAGAACTACATGTATGTTTTCTCCGTCTTCCATTGACAAACATTTCTCCACATCTCTTCAGATTTACAGGGCTGAAGGTAGTGAGTGCGTTGACCACAATGGCAGAAACCACTGACAAGCAAGATGACAGCAACAAGCCTAAGATATCCCATAATCCAGTAAAGCTAGCGTATTCCATCCATAATTGGTCCAGTTATTCTTCCAATTATGTTCCAGAGTAAGTCAATGTCGATTGTGTTTGTGTAGAAAATGTGTAGATTCTCTCAATGAGAGCTTAAATTAAAAATTGTATGATCTACTGTAGCAAGGATGATCCTATCATTATGTTATTCACATAAGCGCTAGGATACAGAGTGTACAAAAAAATGTATAGTGCTTTACGAAAAAAGAAAAAAAACACATTGCACTGTAACACCTTAAATACTTTGTATCTATACTGTACATGTATGCCTTTGATAATAAAAATATTGAAACTTACACTGTTTTTTGGACCAATTCTTGCCTTGATTTGATCTTCTCTGCGGTTCAATTCTGTACGCACAATGTGATCATGTATTATACACCTGTACTGTTCCATCCGCTTTCACGGTCCTAGTGCAATTACTGGAGCGGAGCAGCAAACAGCGCCCCCGTCTGACTCATAAGTATACAGTAGGAGTACATGTTTGCGGTAGCACCGTGTACGTGTAAACAATCTACAAGGGTCAAAATCAGTCAAAATGTTGATATACTTGCCAAGGTATATCTAATGCACTTAGTAAGTACATTTACAGGTCAAAATGAGTCGATCGTTTTTGACTGGTAAAAGCATTGTCTGGTATTGTTCAGGGTGGTCAAAATGACAGTAAAACCAGTCAGAAATGTCCCTGTGTGCACATTTGGGTCAACAGTCAAAACAGGCAGTTGACTGGTTTTGACCTCTGTAGCAACTTCCCACTAAAGTGCAGCAATAGTAGGCGGGTTAATCAGGTATTTATGCCATTTTGTGTATATTCATTTATGTTAATTTTTATAATTTTATAATAAATGTTATTGTGTATTTTGAAAGGAGTGAGAAGTAATCGGGGGCTAATTTCACTGAGCTGCTAAGCGGAGAATTTTGCTTAGCAAATATTTTTGCTAACCAATGGAAAACAGACTACCAGCCAAAATGCATACATTTTGTATGAAAGTTTGGCTGGTAACCACAGAAAACCGCTAAGCAAAACTTTCTGGGAAGCAATTGTATCTGCAAAGCAGCTCTGTGAAATTGGCCCCTGTACAATATTTTGACGTCTTTCTAGGAACATTCTGGTGGATGCTCCTAGTGATCAGTCTTCCCGTTGGTCTTCAGATAGTAACTGCCCTCCCCAGGTAAGTGTGACCAGACCTGCCACGTGGCTGCATTATGATTGCAACCATTCAGCTCATCTCTGACCTTCACAGTGTGGCTATCATGATTTTGTTTACACACAAGTTCGATGAGAATTAAAATGAGGCTTGTGTATGTAATAGACTGGTGCCTATGATCTTGCAGGTCTGCGATTTCTCAGGATTTATTTTACAAATCTCCCGACCGAGTCGCCTGTGAAGATTTTTTTCACAGACACTCGCAAAGCACCGAGTATACAGTGCTATATATACATCGGTGTAGGGCAAAATTAAATCAATTGTTTGTCGCAAGAATTTCACCAACCTATATATATTGCAGAACCCGCTGCTATACAGTATATAGTCATTGGGCAAGCTCGGTGGTCGAGAGGTTAAGACGCCTGCACTAGTAAGCAGGAGGTCGTGGGTTTCGAATCCCAACCGAGTCGCCTGTGAAGATTTTTCACAGACACTCGGAAAGCACCGAGTATACACGTCAGTGTAGGGCAAGAAAGCACCGAGTATACAGTGCTATACACACGTCGGTGTAGGGCAAGAAAGCACCGAGTATACAGTGCTATACACATGGCGGTGTAGGGCAAGAAAGCACTGAGTATACAGTGCTATACACACGTCGGTGTAGGGCAAGAAAGCACCGAGTATACAGTGCTATACACACGTCGGTGTAGGGCAAGAAAGCACTGAGTATACAGTGCTATACACACGTCGGTGTAGGGCAAGAAAGCACTGAGTATACAGTGCTATACACACGTCGGTGTAGGGCAAAATTAAATCAAACCTCCCTTTGCCTCAAAATTTTCTTGAAAGAAGAGAAGTAGTCCCCAAAGAAAGAAGTAGCCTGTATTGTGTCCATACCTGTAGTTTCTTGTTTGTGGAGAGTCTGTAAATCCACTAAAGTTAAACATCCAGGAGGTTCAGGGGGCTTTGTCCTCTAGACCAAAGGGAGACCCAGGCCTGCTACCCACAGGAGGTTCAGGGGGCTTTGTCCTCTAGACCAAAGGGAGACCCAGGCCTGCTACCCACAGGAGGTTCAGGGGGCTTTGTCCTCTAGACCAAAAGGAGACCCAGGCCTGCTACCCACAGGAGGTTCAGGGGGCTTTGTCCTCTAGACCAAAGGGAGACCCAGGCCTGCTACCCACAGGAGGTTCAGGGGGCTGTGTCCTCTAGACCAAAGTGAGACCCAGGCCTGCTACCCACAGGAGGTTCAGGGGGCTTTGTCCTCTAGACCAAAGGGAGACCCAGGCCTGCTACCCACAGGAGGTTCAGGGGGCTGTGTCCTCTAGACCAAAGGGAGACCCAGGCCTGCTACCCACAGGAGGTTCAGGGGGCTTTGTCCTCTAGACCAAAGGGAGACCCAGGCCAGCTAGCCATTTTTCAGGATTTTTTACTTTTGTCAAATCATATGCCTGATGTTGTGACCCTTGTGAGCTATTAACCCTAACTCCCTAGACAACAAAGCCAGTTGGAGGATTTTGAAGGATTTTTATTGTTTTAATACAATGCCTAGAGAGAATAGTGTTAACCCTCCTACTGATAGACCATTTGAAACCATTCAAAATTTCCACTTTCAAAAATGCCCAATGGTTTTGTACACACATGGTGATACCATTTGAACAGTGTTGGTAGCAAGGTTTACTACCATTCAAATCCATTCAAATGCATAGAGGGTCCATTGATTCACCACTTAGAAGTATCCAAACAAGGTTTTGTATTTAGCTGTACTACCATTTGGAAAGATCCAAACAAGGTTTTGTATTAGGTGACCTACCATTCAAAACCATTTGGGGAAATCAATACTGTACACAGTTATTTCACCATTCAAAACCACAAAAGCGAATGGTTTCAAATGGTGCATCAACTTGTATGAAAAAGGTACCAAAAGTAGGAGGGTTTAAAGAAAGAAATTCTCCTGAAAAATGTAGAAACATTTTATATCTTCCCATCATATAGGCCTATTGGACTTTTAAAAATGGTACTTTACAGTACAAAATGTACATACATCATGTGGTGAATTCTGTCAATTTTGTAAATACCCCTAAAACTGTTGGAACATTGTATATATATCTTCCCTTCACGTTTACTACAGAGAACCTATATATTGGATTTATAAAATTGTTTCTTTCACAGAGTATTATCATTTGGTAGGTTCTGTCCACTTTTAAAATGCTCCTCAAATTGTTGGAACATATCTTCCCTTCACTTTTAGCATAAACCAGACCTTTTTTTTGTAGAGTATATCACTTGGTGTAAGGCTGTGCATTTTCGGTTATTTCGGGAACCGGATACCTGAAAGTGGAAGTCTTTGGATACCTGGGTACCTGTAAATAATTTTGTAAAAACACGTAAATACTCACAAATGTATAAAATAACCAATATGAACACAAGTTTTTCTTGTTTTATTAGAGTCATAATAAATGTGGACTTACTGTAATAATTTCCCACCTCTTTATTAAAAACAACGTGTAGTAATAATAATAATAATAATGTGTGGATTTATATAGCGCACGTATCCACCAACTGCTCAAGGCGCATTATATTATTATCCCTGCTCATAAGGCTCATAAATCATTCCTGAAACCATCTCAGCTCCCTGGGGAGTATACAGCTCAATTGCTGCCATTTCTAGCGCATATAGAGCAAACCAACTCTGCCTTCACAGGTACCCATTTAACCCCTGGGTGGACAGAAGCAATTAATGATTAAGTGTCTTGCTCAAGGACACAAGTGTCACGGCCGTGATTCGAACCCACATTATGTTGCTAACACCAGAACTTGAATCCGGTAAGCTAGACCGCTCGGCCACGACACCCCATTCCCAGTACACATACAAAAAGAATTCATGTGTACCAAACTCACAGTAATCCAATAACTGTGAACAATAGCCACAAATACCAACTCATGACACTGGCACGACGGCAGTCAACTCGAAACAAACTACAGATACATCAAATAAAAGCCAGCAAGTCTGTGAAAGGCAAATGTTACTTCTAAAGCCTTTGTCCGAGTTTTCTTCATTTTTATAGGATTTAAGGCTTTGCATGGTGGGAAATGGTAATTATGAAGGTTTTCGGAAGCACCATGTAACAAATCTCTAAAGTAGAGGTGTTGGCTCTGAGAAGAGCCGGTTTTGTTCTCAACGTTTCGGCAAGTATGCTCTGGCCGTCTTCATTTTGTTAACAAAAAAATCCGAGACTTCCATTTGTGTGGCTTAAATGTTCAGTTGGAATTTTAAAAAGTTGTTTACGGGTAATTGGAACCCAAAAATGGATGTGAATAATGACAGTTTCAGATAGGTACCCGGATACCCGGGTACCCGGCACATCCTTAACTTGGTGATACCCATTTTAAGTGAACACTCTTCTAAATGATAAGACCACTGAGTCATTATGTGAGAGGCACAATTTAAGAATGGATTTGTATCATTTCTTTCAAACTGTTCTTTCCATTCCTCCCAACTATCTCCCAGTTTCTGACACTGAAGCTTGAGAAGTGCTCCCTGGTGGACAGCATCTCCTTCGGCAAGTACGAGAAGACGCACGTCTGCAACCTGAGGAAGTTCAAGATCCTAGGAGGGATGAGTGAGGAGCACATGGTAGAGCTACTCACTAAGTGAGTTGGAGTTAGCAGAGTCTTGAGTCTGGGGACAACTTCATAGAGAATTTTGTTTAGCAAATACATGTTCTCTATTATGGAGCAGATTACCAGCCATAGTACGCACATGCATGTGACTTTGGATCAGGCATGCAACTTTTCAGCTGATCAGCTGATTTCCTCCCTTTTTTTTCTTTAACCCTCCTACTGATAGACCATTTGAAACTATTCAAAATTTCCACTTAACAAAATGGCCATTGGTTTTGTACACACATGGTGATACCATTTGAAAAGTGTTGGTAGCAAGCTTTACTACAGTACCATTCAAATCCATTCAAATGGTTTTTGAATGGTGGATACACTACACCTTGCTGTGTTTCCATAGCCGAATGGTTTCAAATGGTGAATGTACTACACAGTGGCTTATAAATCATTCAAATGGTTTTGAATGGTGGATACACTACACCTTGGTGTGTTTCGCAAAGCGAATGGTTTCAAATGGTGCATCAACTTGTCTGAAAAAGGCACCAGAACTAGGAGGGTTAACAATAGTGCTATAGAAAACTGAATAACGCTGTACAATGTTTTGTGTGCTCGGCCATTTCCTCTTTTTTTGCAATTACAAAGTTGCATGTCTGTTGGATGGAAACTATAAACAAAACTTGCTAAACAACTTTTTCAGATAAGCATTTTTTTCTGCTTAAACAGTATTACAACAGAAATATTACAAGGGATGTTTGAAACCATAATTAACTTTACATCAAGTAAGGTGATCATTTATGTTTTTCAGATACGTGTAACTAATAGTGTATACTGGTTTTAAGTTGCTTTACTTAAGGGCAATTCATGGTTACTCAAGTTACATTTTTGAGGTATTGGGCCCACTCTTAATGCCATAATTTCCTTATTTACATAATTCACTCATCAGTTTTTTTTTCACAGAAGTCGCATTATACCCAGACCAGCACAAAAACAAATTGTTTTATGTACCCTGTATAAGACAAAATGCTGGTTACTCATCATGTTACATTTTTTGAACATGCATAAAATATACACGTAGCATCCATACACTGTATAAACAAATTCTGAAATTATTATAACGTCTGGGTATAATGCCACAAAAATTGATGAATGAAATATAATATCATAGCAGGTGAAGTAACCATGGAATTTCCCTTAATGGTAGAGCTGTGTATAGGGAGAGAGAGTTGCGACAAGAGAGGTACTAGAATCCCTCTTTCGGGGAAAAATAGACTGTCACAATGTTTTCTGTACTTAATCCTGATTAAGTATGACTGAGAGTCAAGACAGGATCAAGAGTGTGGTGTGCTTTAACATTTCAATGACATTATAACTGAATAATAATGATATTATATTCTAATTGAAAAGTCATTATAATTGTGATTTTTTTCTTTCTCTTTTTTTAATTCAGTGGCCTAGAAAATGATAGCAATCAAGAGACATTTCCACTCAAGCACATAGTGAACGGCAGCCAAGTCCCCTGCCGATTCATCAAAATAGGTAAAGATGTGATAGTGAGTCAAAGAATGACAGCAGTATAGGCAGACTGCATTTAGAAGTGGGCGTGATTGCTAATGTGTCCGCTCGGTGCATGGACTTATGAGGGCACCATTTACGCAAGCAGGGATGTAGCGGTCTACTGCATATCGTTTGTGTTCACTATATTAGAATCCATTTATATTAAAATGTTACTGGTACCAGGGAAGAGGGAGATATAAACATTTGTAGCATTACTGACCTTAAAATGACGCTGCAATCGTCAAATCTAGGCTGAATTATAAAATCATTAAATGCACCCTTGGTCACAGTTTTCGCCTCACGATAAATATGAAAGTGAGGCAGTAATTCTCACAACCACACCATGTAGCTTACATGCATGTACCAGCGAGAAGACCCAATAATCTGATAATTGTGATGAAAAGTTCATTCCTTGCATAAGGAATAAATAAATGCAGCTATTCCCATTAAATTTACTCAACATTCAATGACATTTGAAAGAGTTGCCCCTGCAAACAGACAAAATTAGGCAGGTTACTATAATGAGCATATACAGGTACACAACCTGTTGTCTTCAGGGAATAAGACATAAGATGGTCAACTCATGAATAAGGTAAATAAACACCTGTAGGAAAAAGTATAAAGAATGATCCCCAGAAAGGTCAAGTCTGAACTCCTAATAAACTCTTCATTGTACATTGGTCTTTACACAGTTCCTATGCTATCATGCGGACCCAGCTTCAACTTCAGTATTTGGTACGTTGCAATAAACGGCATTGACGACCCAGAAGTAGTCCAGCCATGTCTGATCAAATACAACAAGGTAAGACAAGCTTATAGTGGCAGTTCTTACCAACCCTTGCTAGCCAGAGACCTGTTGCCTTCTGCAAAACCTCTGGTATCACTGATAGTATATTACCCACATCTAGTGTTTGTCAGCCTGCTGTATAAACCAGTCGGAATGTGCACACGCGCAATGAGCATGGTAACGTGTTTCGCTACCCTGTCTTGGGCCATCATGGGATAACTGCTCCACACAGCTTGCTACTTACAGAACAAAACACAATGTGAACTACATGTCCACTCAATAATGTTTCTGCTAAGGCCTTTTTTGTGTGACATGCGCTTGGACTAATTTTTTTAAATGAATCTGTCCTGTTTTTCTTTCAGTATCGTGAGAGAGAGGCAATCCGCCTTTGTCTAAAGCATCTCCGCCAACACAACTATGGTGAGGCCTTCGAGACACTACAGAAGAAGACTAGGATTAGTCTAGAACACCCAACGATATCAGAGCTACACGAAAAACTAGTGAGTGGAAACAGTCATGGTTTGTAAAGATGGGTCTCACTTGAAAATAACACAAAGCAAAATCTAACTAACTTTGTACGCCTTGATTGATAACACACATTGGTGTAACATGGTAGTATCATGCAATAGTGCGCAGGCATCTCGTACAATTTCATGTAGAGTTATTGCAGTTGTACATCTCTTCTCGTATCTTGCAGTTGTAGCTGCAACCATCAGTGGCCAATTTCACATAGCTGTTAAGCAGAAAAAAATTGCTTACCAGAAGAATTTGCAAAGCAGGTTTCATTGGTTACCAGCCAAACATCATACAAAATCAGACCTGCCAACTAGTACGATTTTGCCGTATTTCGTACGGGAATTTGTTGAAAATACGACCGTACGTTTTTTCCCCATAAAATACAGGTTTTTACCATTTTTGACACGCCCGAAAAAATCCTAGTTCAAAGCGGCTGCGAGTGTAGATTATGCTAGATAAAAAAACGGCTGCGAGTGACTGTAGAGGGCGCTAGATATGACACTAGGCTCGACACTACTCTACGTCGTGATCTCGTAAGCAAGGGCATCCGTGATTGGTCTATAGGATGTAAACAAATGCATTTGGGACTGGGCGTATTAACCAATCGAAATGTTGTATACAAAAGCACTAGGCATTACGATAGATGAATGGCCGTCATTTGAATAGCGCAGACCATGCATGCAGACGATAATTTTATGATCTCGTTTGAGTGTGAAATGAATGTTTAAATATGGCTTCGACCTCCAAAAAAGGTAAAAGGAAGCAATCGTACAAAACAGAATACTCGGAGAAATGGGATTTCATACAGCCATCTCAGAAAGGAGAAAATCATGCACAATGTACATGTAGTTCGGATTTCAACATCGCTCACAGTGGATCGTATGACATTACGCACCACATTGAAACTGCCAAGCACCGAAGTATTGCCGAGACTAAGAGCGCTAATCGCCCTATTAGACAATTTATGCCATCTACATCCAATTTTCAGTGGATTAATTAAGCTTACTTTGATAGATCATAGAGGCAGTATTAGGTCTGATTACCAGCTCTGAAGCTGTATGAATAAATCCGAATCGGGCCTAGAGGCTATGGCATTTTCTGTGTTGTAATCTGGGAACCTTATTCCAGGGAAATAATCTTCCGATTCCGACACACACCTTATAATATTATAATAACATCAACATGCTAATATTTAGGCCCTATATAGTGAAAATATTTTATGTTAGCTGTTACCTTTTGTCTTAGTTTCTGCGGGCACTTTTCTTAAAAGTCCCCGCATACGGCGAAGCTCTGTTAATTTTTTTTTTAAATTAATTATTTTTAATCCTCGCACCATGTGCTTTTTATAGAAAACTATAATGTACACAGGTCTGTAAGTATTAAAGTTGGAGCATTGCAGCCACATTAAACCTTTGTTCGTAAGCTCGTCTATGCATATTTTTGAAAAAAAAAGTTTTTTATGAAAAATACAACTTTTGGAGTTTCAGAATACAGTTTTGTGATCCCAAAGGTTAGCAGGTCTGCAAAATGTATGCATTTTTGCTGGTAGTCTGTTTTGTATTGCTTGTTTAACAAAACTATTCGCTTTAATTGCAAAATTCTCCGACGAGCAGCTCTCAATGCAATTTGAACCAGTTCAGTTCAGAATGAAACATCTCAACTGACTTCTCGTTTCCGCAGGTCATTAATGGTGATTTTGACTGTTGTGAACGGATCATAGATCGTGCGGCGGAGGAGGGTCACTTTGAGCACTACATCAGTATGCAGGACTACCAGCCGCAGTGGAAACTTCTGTGTCCGTTTGGTTCTGTGGAGGACGACACCAAGCCAGGCAAGAGGGGAGGCCATCAGATGTGTATAGATGTAGAAACAGGTAAATAATGGAGGCTTTATCCTTCCACATGGAATTTTAATCTCTAAGGTTTTGCAATATATTATTCATTGGCCTTACGTTTCTCAAATGCAAAATGGACGATATGCAAACATGCACACATAGATAAACACAGGAGTTGGCAGAAGTTAGTCAGGTGTGAAATGAACACAAAAGAAGAGGATACAGAAAGCAGAGATTTTTGTTTTTTGGACAGGTCGATGGACAGCCATCTTGAACTTACCAACTTTTGATACCATTACATTGCTCTAAAACCCTCCTACTATAGCTGAACTTTAGTGGCACGTAACTATAGAGGTCAAAACCAGTCAACTGACTGTTTTGACTGTTGACCCAAATGTGCACACAGGGGCATTTTTGACTGGTTTTTACTGTCATTTTGACCACCCTGAACAATACCAGAACAAGGCTTTTACCAGTCAAAAACGGTTGACTCATTTTGACCTGTAAACGTACTTACTACACGTAAGGTTTGACAGTGTTTGACTTGTAAGTGCACTAGATATACCTTGGCAAGTATATCAACATTTTGACTGATTTTGATCCTTGTCATAGTAGGAGGGCTAACTGATGGTTGAGAGTCTTACAAATTGTCTTTGTTGTGCCTGAGATTTCTTAGGATATTTCAGGATATTAAAACAAATCTGCCTTTGCCCCTCACAAAAAGTTAAGAAAAAAGAAATTCTATTATGGTTTATAACCTTATACTGCTATATGTAAACCCTGTTAACCCTCCAGCACATTACCTAATTAATAATAATAATAATAATGTGTGGATTTATATAGCGCACGTATCCACCAACTAAGTGGTGCTCAAGGCGCATTATATTATTATCCCTGCTCATAAGGCTCATAAGGCTCATAAATCATTCCTGAAACCATCTCAGCTCCCTGGGGAGTATACAGCTCAATTGCTGCCATTTCTAGCGCATATAGAGCAAACCAACTCTGCCTTCACAGGTACCCATTTAACCCCTGGGTGGAGAGAAGCAATTATGATTAAGTGTCTTGCTCAAGGACACAAGTGTCACGGCCGTGATTCGAACCCACATTATGTTGCTAACACCAGAACTTGAATCCGGTAAGCTAGACCGCTCGGCCACGAAATGGGTTTTTTTTTTCTGGGAAAATTGAAACTGGAGTCATAGGCAGCCCCAAGACATATGACCTATTTTTATGATTTTAATTTAGTTTCTATTTACACTCCTGTGATCTGGGCCCAATTTCACAGAGCTACTTGTAGCAGATAAAATTGCTTACCAGAAAATTTTGCTTAGTGGATTTCTTTGGTTACCAGCCAAACTTTCATACAAAATGTATGCATTTCCGCTGGTAGTCTGTTTTATATTGCTTAGCAAAAATATTTGTTTAACAATATTCTCTGATTAGCAACTCTATGAAAATGGGCCTTGGATTCACTAACTAGTCAGAATCTTCTTGCATATATGTTACGCCCATTATATTGTGTAGCCAGGTATCATGTCCCAGATTACAGCCTTGATTTCTTTTGGGTTTATGTTTTGTGAAAATGACCAGCACTTTCTGGGCAACAAATATTGAGTGCAAAACATACGGGAGAAAATGCTGTACTCAAAAGGTTTCATTTGTGTCAAACATGTGGTCATTATTTTAATTATGGTAGAACAATTAACATTTATTGAAAAAACAGATTGTGTTAATCTAGTTACAACTTTGAAAATGACATTCATTTTCCTAAAAATACATAAAATACATTCTTTATTTTGACTTTTTCCTTGTACTAGAAACGGTTTACTTATTCGGTGGTTGGGACGGCACGCAGGATCTAGCTGACTTCTGGGCGTACAGCGCTGCTACAGGCCAGTGGACATGTCTATTCAAGAACACTGCAGATGAGGTATCCTACACAATCATATCTTGAATAATTCGTGCATTTTACTCTTAGTTATAATAAGATTAGATATACATTTGGGCCGTCATGTTGGGTGTACCCTTTTTACAGAATGTACCAAAAAATTTCATAGGATGCACAAAGTGCCATGGTCGAGCGGTTTAGTGCATCGGATTTGTGTTCTGATGGCTGAGTCGTCAGAATGTGGGTTCGAATCCCAACCGCGACCATGGTGCTTGTGGTCCTTGAGCAAGACACTTTACCATAATTGCTTCTCTCCACCCAGGGGTAAATGGGTAGCTGTGAGGACAGAGTTGGTTGTTGTGTTTGATTAGCCCATATGCGCTGTAATGGCAGCAATTGAGCTGTATACTCCCCAGGGAGCCGAGTTGGTTTCAGGAATGATTTATGCGCCTGATGAGCAGGGGTAATAATGTAATGCGCCTTGAGCACCAGTTTGGTGGATACGTGCGCCATATAAGTTTACATTATTATTATTATTATTATTTACCCACGCGGAATCAATCGGAATATTCCCAATTTAAAACTAGCAAACACTTAATAATGGCAAAATGTCTGTAAATGCATCCATACTTTAAGAATCAAGATATATGTATTAAAACTGTGGAAGTTACAACCTGTACGGTTCTTGTCAAACCATAATCTCACTACTCGATAGTTGGACTCAAACCACATGGTGTTACTGCAAACCGTATTGATAACTTATTTCATCATGTCGTTAAAGAAGAAAATAGTGAAATTGCATTCAGATTTTTGTATTCGTTCCAACATGGAATTTATGTCTCCGGAAGATAAATATGCATATATAGTTTGCGTTTTCACTGAAATGAGAGCACTTTGGATGGATGCTCTGTTCAAGATGATTGGTTCCTCTATCAATTCGACTTGATATTCTTCCTACTTTTGTAGGAAATCCTACCTTTTGATTTTGAAAATCCAACCATGAAAACAGGTTCCGACTAACGTCAGACCATAGAAACTTCCCTTGTGTAGCATTTTATTGTAAATACCAAGAAACAGTTTCCTTGCTATAGAGGTAAACCTGCTATAGGCTAGTATATGCCTAATGAATGATATTGGCAAACATTTTTCCTACCTCTTCATTTTCTCACTATATCATCCCTGCAATTTCACATCAAGTTAGCTTTTGGATAGTAATTTGATAATTTTGTAATCTGGTAATTACAATGAAGAGAGATAACAAACATGGCAATGGCAATACTTTATCTCGTAATTTTATCTCTCCCCAATTGTTAGGGTGGTCCGGCAGCCCGGTCTTGTCACAAGATGTGTCTGGATCGCCAGCAGAGACAGATCTTCACACTAGGACGGTACCTAGACTCGTCAGTAAGAAATGTATACCCACTGAAGGTAAGCCGATCATTCAAGAGAGGGGGATAGGGAGAAAGGTATCTGACTATTAAATGCTTTGAGAGGAAATGAATGCTTTGAAAATGGAATCCTGTTGTTGTGTTTTTTGCAAAATGTAAAAAATGAAGCAAACCTGAAATACTTTTGTGGCTTTTTAATCCAATCATATTTGTGATTGGAACATTAAAACAACAAAAAAGCCCTCCGGACTCTGAAAAAGAGCCATTCTCCTCTTCATTTTTCTATTGAGCTCATGATGAGCACATCCTGATTTTGAGAAAATATTGGGTCCAAACAGTTATTTAAATTTGTATACTTATTTAACCCTTGTATAGGTTTAACAATCAAAGACACTCAAAATTTGTATGTCTCTCTTAACCCATTGACTTTGTGCAGTGCACTCAAATAAATGCAAGGACATGTGGCTGTGATAGGAGGTCAAACCAAAATCACTCGACTGTAACTTATGCAGTATATACACAGCTCATGTGTGACTCTGCATATAACTTGTAAGACATACATGTACACAAGTGTGTTTGACTTTGCCACTATCTCCAGCACCCTTATACACATGTGTGAACAATTGGCAATGCAACCAAAAATACTCAAGTGACTGTCTGTGGGTGCGGTGCTTACTGGGCCAAATTTCAGCCTGGGCATAGGAGGGTTAAATTATGCAAATAATGATCAAGAGTCTGAAACTCAAGACTAGCTTTGGCGACAGTAATGCGAGGTATCATGTGATATCTTGGACCAATTTCATAGGGGTGCTAAAAGCAGAAATAATTGCTTAGCGAAACTTATATGCTCAGCAGGTTTGCCTGCCAAACATTCATTCAAAATGTAATGACTTTGGCTGGTATCTGCTTTAGAGACTGCTTAACCCTAACTCCCTAGGCCCATTTGCTTACACATAACCTGAATCCTCCAAAATCCTTCAGTAGTAAAGCAAGCACATGACATGTATGCAGACATGTGTTTCTAATCTGTGATATATGTACATGGCCAGGGACCCTCCCTGCATGCATGGAGCAATAAACAGTGTCCACTGACCCAAGCACTGACCTTGCGATCACTACAACAAACATGATGTACATGTACCATGGAAAGGCAAGTTTGCCTAATAACCTCAATCCTCCAAAATCCTTCACTTTAGCAAAGAGCATGTAGCATGTAATCTCAATCCTTCAAAACCCTTCACTTTAGCACAGATGATTTTGGAGTATTTGGGAAGGTTAGGGTTACATTTGCTAAGCAATGTTCGCTGCTTACCAGCTCAATGAAATTGGTGCCGATCACATGAAAAACATAGATCACTAAAGACATCACAAACACCATCTGCCATTGCAACCTACATTACAAAATAAGGCTAATAGCGATCAATGATATTAAGGCTAGGCTGGATTGAGGATTGCTTCTGAGGGGAGGAGAGCCAAAGTCTTAGTACAGGCAAACCTATGAGAAGTCCGGCCAGGACCAGGCTTTACCTAAGCCTACACACCTATATAATCCTCTAGCTGAGCACAAAAGACCCTTTATTAAGGAATAGACAGCTCTTATTGTTAACCCAGACTTCACTGACACATCACCTGTCGTTTGTTCACAACTGCAGCCATTGTAATGAGCTCTACTTGGCTGGGCTAGGCCCTCCAGAAGCCCAGGTTGTGTTGATTGGCAGGTACTGTATTGTTACAGGATTAGGACTCCAAAAGACTGATCGGTAGGCCAGGTAGCCTGGGCCTGGCCGGGCTTCTCAAAGGCTTGGCTGTACCATAACTTTGGCCTTCCTCCCTAAGTCCATTTTTTTGTTCTCTTTCCAGAGTGACTTTTACGTATATGACATTGACACCAACAAGTGGCTGCTTATATGTGAGGATACCGGTACGGAAGGAGGACCTAAGCTTATATATGATCATCAGATGTGTCTAGACTCCATCACGTCAACGATATTTGTGTTTGGTGGAAGGATACTTACCAGGTTGGTGCTATAAAGAAGAAATAAATCTCCTTAACCCTAACCCCCCCTAATGGTTTTTGCTAAGAACCTTCCTGAATCCACCAAAATCCAACAGCATGCATGGGCTATACATGAGTCATCAAACTACAACACAACCAGCTGTTGGAGTTCGATGGGTTTGGGATGGTTAGTGTTAAGAGGAATAGTACAACATTGTTTACTACAAGATTATCAAATGAACAAATTATGATCTAAAAAATTACCTGGTGTAAAGTTGGTACATGGAGTGTCGTGGCCGAGCGGTCTAGCGCACCGAACTCAAGTTCTGGTGTTGCCAGCAGCAGGGTGTGGGTTCGAGGCCCGGTCGTGACGCTTGTGTCCTTGAGCAAGGTACTTAACCATAATTGCTTCGTCCTTCGGATGGGACGTAAAGCCGTAGGTCCCGTGTGTTGTGTAATGCACGTAAAATAATGCGCCTTGAGCACCACTTAGTTGGTGGATACGTGCGCTATATAAGTCCACACATTATTATTATTATTATTATTATGTAGCAACCATCCTTAGAAATTATTTCATCTGAAGTGTTTTCATCTTAGAGAAAATAGAACAAGGTATGTCGATTTACAAAAGGTTTTTGTAAAACAAGTCTCTCTCTCTCTCTCTCTCTCTCTCTCTCTCTCTCTCTCTCTCTCTCTCTCTCTCTCTCACTCTCTCACTCTCACTCTCACTCTCACTCTCACTCTCACTCTCACTCTCACTCTCACTCTCACTCTCACTCACACACACACACATATCTTTCCAGCACTCTGTTGTCCGAGGAGAGGCCTAGCGAGGGGTCATTCAGCGGTCTCTACTCCTACCATATACCAACAAATACCTGGAAGATACTGCGGAGGGATTGTGCTAGTACGCTAGGAGGTAAAGACATCAAATCAAGGATAGGACACTCGATGCTGCTACACCCAGTAAGTTACTCAGTCCAAATATGTCTGATTATTTGATCATGTTCAAAGCAAGAGTTCTTACATCTTTTGCTAAAAAGCCCCTATACACTATTGGTATTCTTGAAAAACATGATCACATTTACATGAAGCTTAGGGAGGAGGGCCAAGCCTTTGAGAAGCCAGGCCAGGTCCAGGCTTTGTCCAGGCTTTGCCCAGGTCCAGGCCCAGGCTTTGCCCAGGTCCAGGCTTTGCCCAGGTCCAGGCTTTGCCCAGGTCCAGGCTTTGCCCAGGTCCAGGCTTTGGCCAGGTCCAGGCTTTGGCCAGGTCCAGGCTTTGCCCAGGTCCAGGCTTTGCCCAGGTCCAGGCTTTGCCCAGGTCCAGGCTTTGGCCAGGTCCAGGCTTTGCCCAGGTCCAGGCTTTGCCCAGGTCCAGGCTTTGCCCAGGTCCAGGCTTTGCCCAGGTCCAGGCTTTGCCCAGGTCCAGGCTTTGCCCAGGTCCAGACTTTTCCCAGGTCCAGACTTTGCCCAGGTCCAGGCTTTGCCCAGGCCTACTGGGGGATATAATCCCCCAGCTGACCACAAAAGACTCTTTACTAATGAATAGATCTCAAATTGACTGACACCTCGGGTTGTCTTATGTTTACAACTGCAGCCAGTATAAAGAGTTCTCCTTGGCTAGGCTAGGCCCTCCAGAAGCCCAGGTTATGTTGATTGGCAGGTAGTGTATTATTACAGGATTAGGACTCACAAAAGACAATTAGGAGGCCAGGTAGACTAGGCCTGGCCGGGCTTCTCAAAGGCTTGGCTGTACCATGACTTTGGCCCTCCACCCTTGGTGTAGAGTTGATAATAGTATCAAACATCCATTAACCCTAACCACCCCAAATCCATCAAAATCCTCCAAGGGGCACTTTTTTGGAAAAATTCAGCACTGTTGGAAACTGGTACTTTCACCTCTTCAAATGGGGAATAATTACTACCTGGCAAAGAAGTACAGGCCGTAAGTGCTGAATATGAAAAATCGACGAAAATGCTTGGTGCATTTTGAAGATAAGGTCGTATTTCCAAAAGTGCACTGATGGATTTTGGAGGATTCAGGAAGGTTCCTAGCTAGAATACCTAGGGGGTTAGGGTTAAAATATTTCTGTCTGAGTTGTCATTTTGGTTCAATTAATCAAATTATCAGACACAAATTCCACATTGGAATGAATACAAACAATCTGTATGCATTTTTCACTATTTTCTCATTAACGACAAAATGAAATAAGCTGAATTTTCACAGGTTGGTTTTATATATAAAATATCTTGATTTAATGCATTTATAAATAAATATAAATATTCATGATATGCAAGAATGTTCATTTTACTTGCAGGACCACGCGTGGGTTCCTTGTGTGTAACCACTTATTTTTGAGCTGTATAAATTTACAGACTTTTAAGTGTACACTGGCTTTAAATGGATTTTGCCTTCATACATAACATTTCAAATTATATTTACCTGTATATTATATCATTGAAATAAATTGTGCGTTTGAATTTCATTGAATTGAAATGACTTTCACTCAGCCGAAGAAGCCAGATTTGTGTATTTCTATTTTGGCTTGGCCAGTGCTCAGAGGTGATATGTCATGTTTTCAGATGGCACGCAAGCTGTACATCATTGCCGGCCAGCGAGGGAAGGACTACCTGAGCGATTTCTTCACGTACAACATCGACACGGACGAGATTGAGATAATATCTGATGGCAACAAGAAAGATAGCGCCAGTGAGTAATATCTCTATCTGGGAGGACTGCCCAGGGCTGTTGAAGGGATTGTACAATAGTGGTAATATTTCTGTAAATGCATCCATACGTAATATGAATTGAGATATATTTATAGAAACAAATAGAACATTAGCTGTTGCAAACTGCAGGCCTCCCGGCGAAACCTATAAACCTTTATTTCAAAATGGGAACACATTTACAACTTCCTCAAAAAATCCTTATGGCTTTAAAGAAAAATTACTTAAGTATAAAGAGATGAAGCTAACCGTAGCCAAACTGTAACATGTGTACCGCTCTTAGATTTTCTGCCGGACAGGGTATGGGGTAATGTACTTTGTTGCAAAAAGTACTCAGAAGGTAGTTAATTTACCAAAAACTTGTTACTTAACACTGCATAATCACGGGAAATAACCGATAAAAGCCTATATTTTGGCATTTGGTAAACCTATAATAACCTATATTTTGCTTTAAAAACTTATTTAAAAAATCTATATTTGGTAGATTAGGCACTGGGAGGCCTGAAACTGCTTACCAACCTAAAGGACCTGTAGTATAAATGCAAAATAATGGTTATTGGCCTTCATGTCTGCATTGTTTATACAGAAAATGGGAGCTACAAGCATGGATTTCCCAGTTTTGTAATTATATATTTTTTCAATAAAACAAATATGTCTGATAATTATAATATAAATTTTTTTTTTGAGTTTCCCTTAAAAATTGCTCAGAGTGTTTGGGCATAGAAACAGTTCGTGGAATTAACAATCTAATAGTGAAAATGCATTCAAATTGGTTTGTTTTGCATTCTTTTGTGGGAAATGGATCACAGCGAGACCTTGCCTGTTCAGTCTGTGGAATACAACATCATGAATTTCCCTATAAATCCATTGTACTTGGGGAGTACAATGCTGTGGACTAGGTTATTACATGACTGGCACACGTTGTGTATGTGATAGACTCCTGACTACATTCAATGGATGAGGTTGCAAATGGACACTCACTCTAAAGACCCTTTCTAAAAAGGGACTATTCATTTGAATCTCTCTGATATGACCGTACATGTAAACTTTGTTACAAGCTCTTTCATACTCCCTCGGCAATTTTGCTAGGAACCGTCACAAAACCTCCAAAATCCATCAACATGCAGTAAAAAGGTACCCAAATTGTTGGACTTTGATGGAATTGGTACAGTAGCAAATGCCAAACATCCATGGCTTGGCTAGATAAACAGTCCTGAATCCAACAAAAAGCAGCCGGTGGAGTTTGATGGATTGGATACACATGGCTACATGCTCTATTCTCTGGGCTATACTGTGGAGTACTGCATCCATCAAAATCAGGCAAAACAAGGAGAAGGATTTTGGAAGATTTGGGGTAGTTAGGGTTAATCTAACTGTCTCTCCAATTGTCAACAGCCAATTATAATATGTAGGGCCTGTAAGTACCGTATAAACCAGTAAACATGGCCGCATTCTAATTTTCGCCATGTAGATTTGTCGAATGAGGATGCCTTCAGTAATGTTTTAAATTTCTTGTGTAATTTATTTTTAAAAACACTTCACAGTACCAGCTGCAGGCTTCACTCAAAGAGCGACCATCAATCCTGAGTTGAATGAGATCCATGTTTTATCAGTAAGTCACATAATGTATCAGTTAAAGCAGTTACTTTAAATCTTCACCTCCCCCCTCCTCCCACCACTCTTATAGTTATTTATGTCTGCAGTGCTTATACAGAAAATAGGAGCTATGGGCATGTGAATCCCAGTTTTGTAAATAGATATTTTTACAATAAAACAAATATTTATAGTAATTGTAGTGACTGAAAATAATACCCCACAAAAAAAAAATCTTTCAAGGTATGTGAAAATCAACACAGACTTTGGGATTCATTTGAATATCTAGACATCCTGGTTTCTTCATCCCAGAAAACCCCCCTTCGTCTTGTAGTGGTTTACAGACCTCAGAAAAGTAAGACTGGACATCAGACATTCGCTGCTTTCATTATTGATTTTTCATCATTCTTAGAAGAAATAGTATCAGTGCCCAATAGAATACTGATTACAGGCGATTTTAACTTTCATATTGATGACCAGATCAACAGAGAAGCTACTATCTTTTTGGAATTGATCAGCTCCTTTAATTTGAGGCAATATGTCCTAGCTCCTACTCATCGTCTAGGGCATACATTGGATTTGGTTCTCACACGCGCATCTGAAGATTTTATCTCTGACTTATCTACTACGCATTATCTACCTTCTGATCATGCTGCAGTTACCTGTTCCCTCAGCATTGGCAAACCAGGCCCAGTAAAGTTAGACATCACCACTCGAAAAACTCATGCAATTGATATCGAGTCTTTCCGTAAAGACATTCTCCAGTCTGAATTGTATACATCTCCTTCTCCTATGAGTGATCTGGATATGCTAGTGGCTCAGTATGAACAGGTTCTTTGTGGTCTCCTTAACAAGCATGCCCCTCTTCTCTCCCGTAAGATTACTTGTCGCCCAAATGCTCCGTGGTATAATGATGAACTGCGAAAAGTGAAACAAGATCTGAGGCGGCTAGAACGACGGTGGCAATCCTCCAGACTCAAGTACATCTTCAGATATTTAAAACACACTGTCGTCATTATAACCATCTTATTCGTGAAGCTAAGAAGGCTTATCACTCCAAGCAGTTTGATGGTTGTGATTCTCGAGAACTCTTTAAGAAAGTAGACAAAATGTGTTGCCAGCCTGTCAGGAAGTCATTACCATCTGCAAACTCTTCAGATGAACCATTAGCAGAACGTTTCTCATCTTTTTGCTGGAGAAGGTGGACAACATAATAAATGAACTCCTTAAATCTTCTTCACATGTCTCTTCACACTACAGTCGCAGAATGTGTGATACCATCTTTGAGAAATTTACCGGTCTCAGTGCAAGAAGTCATCAACCTCCTTGCAAAATCCCCGTCATCTACTTGTGCACTTGATCCTGCCCCCACGCATCTCGTCAAGAAATGTGCCAATGAACTTGCTCCCATCATTGCTCGTATCACCAATGTCTCTTTTGCTAATGGTTATTTCCCTGACTCGCTTAAGCTCGCCAACATCACACCACTTCTGAAAAATACAAAACTTGACACAGAAAATTTTAAAAACTATAGACCTGTGGCAAATTTAAAGTTCTTGTCTAAAACAGTTGAACGTGTTGCCGTACTCCAGATGCAGAACTACTTGTCTACAAATAATTTAAATGCTACCATGCAGTCTGCATACCGACAAAACCATAGTTGTGAGACAGCCCTACTTCGTGTTTGTAATGATCTGCTTTTAACACTAGACAAGGGACATGAAGCTGTTTTGCTGTTACTCGATTACTCGGCTGCTTTTGATACAATTAGCCATGAAATTCTTCTCCAGCGGCTACAGCACAGATTTGGATTTCGAGAAACAGCATTGAACTGGCTTCAATCATACATCACCAATCGCTCTCAGTCTGTTGTTATTGGAGATTATGTATCGTCCAGTCTTCCATTGAAGCAAGGAATACCCCAGGGGTCAATAATGGGCCCCATCGTCTTTACGATGTACTCCTCGCCATTAGATGATATCATAAAATCATATGGTTTTGGTCATGCCATCTATGCAGATGACACCCAAGTCTACACTATACTGCATAAGGACGATTATTTAACTGTCATTCCTAGATTAGAATCATGTTTAAATGAAATTCAGATGTGGTCATCAGCAAATGCTCTTAAGATTAATGAAGGGAAGACAGAGTTACTTCATCTGTCATCACGTTTCAGGAACAAAACTGTTTTACCACCCATTATGTTTAATAAAGTCAATCTCAAACCGGCTCAGTGTGCAAGAAATCTAGGTGTAGTGCTTGATAACCATTTAACAATGACACATCACATCAATAATATTTGTCGGGCTTATGCCCTGTTGAAAGTCTACTCTGATCATGACAATAGTGTCCCTTTAACTACAATAAAAATGTGCAATAGAATAGATTATTTATACTAGAATTTTGGTATACTAGAACTTTCATGGTATTTGTTTTGTCCTGTTTTTTTTGCCAGCTCTTCGACACTTTAGTCAATTTCTTATTCAATTGTATTTTTTTGTTTGAGTTTCCCTTAAAACTTGCTCAGAATGCATGGGCATCATGTTTTGCAATCGCAGTCTGAAATACTAACATTTTCCTCTTCTTTTTTTGTTTAAATTGGCCAGTTGTGTAAAACCAAATATTTGTTAAAATGGTAATAATTAATGCGACCTTATACTCTGGGGAAGAAAAAACAATTATAATAATAATTGGTTTTGTTATATTTTGATCGTCAGGGTCTGAGCAAGGACAAGGATAAAAAAGATGACACTGTGAAGAATTCCTTCTGGGTGTATTACATCAATCAAAACAGATGGTGAGTTATCAGGGTGGGGGAGATGGAGGGGTCACAGGTCATCCGCATGTTTGGGAGATACTGTGTAATTGTACAATAGGCCAGGTCAATGGCAAAGAGCATGATTAAAAGTTATGTGTTATTTGCTGGGATTTGAACCCATGACCTCCCGCTTACTAGTAAGCTACTAATAAGCGGGAGGTCGTGGGTTCGAATCCCGCCTGAGTTGCCTGTGGGTTTTTTCACAGACACTTGGAAAAGCACCGAGTATATAGTTCTTCATACAGTGTTAAGGCAAAGAATTTCATCAATTTAGGCTTAATATTGCCGCCAAAGGCCATAAAAACCTATTTTACAAGCCAGACTGCCTTTGTATGTCTCCATTGTATGCATTAATGAAAGCAGTATAAACCGTTTCACATGAGATCGATGCACGAAGAATGTGGCTCAGAAATGGTAGCCTGTATCAAACATCTCTGTGTGACATTACACATGTGCTTTTGGCTATGTAATAATAATGGACGCTTATATTGCGCCGGCATCTGTCAAGTATGATGCTCATGGTGCATCAATATTATTACCCTTTTCATCGGGCCAATTATAACATTCCCAGGTCCGTGGGGAGTATACAGCCCATGCTGCCAAAGTTGTAGCGCAACAGGCTTAGTCAAACACAGTAACCATCACTCCCCTACAGGTCCCCATTTATACTCCTGAGTGAAGAGAAGCAATTACAGTTAGAGATGGACTTCAACGGAATATATTACAGTGTTTTGATGCTGTTAGGCTTACAAGAAGTGTGTAATGATTACTTCTATATGATTAAAATTCAAATAAAGTAATTTCTTAATGTAAAAAAAAATTCATTTTGATCAGCATTTCACTATCTAGAAAAGTCGTGTTTCGCAAAAAGCCCGAACTCATGAATAATTCATATCGTAGTTGTGACGCATACAATCAAGGACTGGCATTCGCTGCTTATGCCCACATGTCATGAGTGTTCCCCAGCAAAGTGCATTAAAAGCGGCGTGTACAAACGAACTCCCAGTCGTACTCACTTGCCTTCTCTCGATATTTGACGCTTTCAAAGTTGGAACAGAGCCTTGCTTCAAACGATATTTGGTATCCAAACCAAAACTTTCTTTCACTTGACTGGAAGAATCTCTACAGTCGCCCGTAAAATGGGCTGAACAAATCAACGACCATTTTGTCAACGTGAAATCCTTTCGGTGTATTGTTCACGAACTTCACCCACTCCTTGGAAGCCGGATTCATGCGAAATCGGAAAAAACTAACCTCTGGATTCTTGGTGGCACTTCTTGTACATCCACCAACAGCACATGTGCTAGGCATTATGCCGTCTTACACAAAATCGTCAAAACGGGAAAAAATCATGTGTATCAGCTTCGAGCAAGTAAAATCCCATTGCCAAACACAAAGACAAAACGGCTTCCTTTATTTATGCCCCAGATAGTACGTCACACTTACGCTGGTTTACGTGGCGCTGGTATTTCACCGCTCATTTCAGTATTGTATTTCTATGGGCCTTTGCTGGGAACCATGAAAGCGCGCAGCCAACGGCGAGAAAAAACCACTCGCTCAGAAATCTAAGAAGGGGGGCTATTTTTTACAATCAAAATTAAACAAAATAACGGGGAATAAAACCATCGTACTGATAATGAAATAATAACTAAACACAACATAAACAAGACTCAGGAGACGATTTAGTGTACGAGCTCTCGTTGAAGTCCATCTTTAAGTGTCTTGCCCAAGGACACACATGCACCACGGTCGCTGCTATATGTACTCACCTAGCTGCTGCTTTGATCTAACACTGAAAAAACAATTAACCCTCCTACTACTACAAGGGTCAAAATCAGTCAAAATGTTGATATATTTGCCAAGGTATATCTAGTGCACTTAAAAAGTCAAACATTGTCAAACCTTACGTGTAGTAAGTACATTTACAGGTCAAAATGAGTCAACCGTTTTTGACTAGTAAAAGCATTGTCTGGTATTGTTCAGGGTGGTCAACAATTTGGTCACCCTGTTTTGAAATTTCCTGCAAATTTAGACACCCTATTTCTGAATTCTGGCTAATACCTTGCACTAAAGTGCAGCAGTAGTAGGAGGGTTAATGTATAAATAAATAAAACACCTGACCTGCAAAAAGAGCAGCTCTTTGATACCAGGTTCTGTCCCTCAATAATGAACATTCCACCCATGCAGGTCCTGTGTTTACAAGAATGAGAACGGCGATCAGCAGTACTGGAGTAACCGTCAGAGCTTGGAGCCGTGTCCCCGGTTCGCCCACCAGCTTGCTTACGACCACATCCACAAGAGGCATTACTTGTTCGGGGGGAACCCGGGCCGGTCTGGGGCGCAGCGGAATCGCCTGGATGACTTCTGGTCACTGGAGGTATGGTGTATTTGAAATTTTCATGTAGTGTGTATTTTTTTAAAAACTGTTTCAGACTTTTCAAAATTTTGGTGCTCAAAAATTTGTTAAAAATTGGGGGGGGAGGAGGAGGGAGGAGGGAGGGGGGAGGAGGGAGGGGGGAGGGGGGAGGGGGGAGGAGGGAGGAGGGAGGAGGGAGGGAGGGGGGAGGAGGAGGGGGAGGGAGGAGGGGGTAGAGGAAGAGGGGTAACAAAAACAACACCAAAAAAAACAAAAAAAACAAAAAAAACGAGCGAGGGTGCTCTCCTATTTGACCCTCACGTTGATTTGTGTCATAGTCTGGCAAGCAATTTTTTTTTACAGAAACACAATCTCACTGGAGATTCAACTTAACTGAAAAGCCAGAAATAATTGTTCAATAATAAAGTCTTCTATATAGTACAGAATGTCACCAAATGTGACTGGCTCTGGCAAAACCCTAAACTTGGACCCAATTTTCAAAAGTGACCTCCCAAATTTATCGTGAAAATTAACAATGTTCCCTACAGCATTTCAGGACTTTTCTTTTTCCATCAAAATCCAGAGAAAATGCTCTATATGGTGACATGAAAACTGGTCCCTCAAACTGGTTCCTGGGGTCAGTTTTTGACCTTTTCATGGCTGTTACGCATTATGGCCAAGAAGTTTTGCCAGAGCGGGTCACAAATGATGCTAAAGTATCAATTAGAAATCAAGTCACTTCAATTCACATTTATTTCCATAATCTGAACCAGACAGGTAGTCTTTATGCACTGACAATATAGTAATAAACAGACCCAGTTATGTTAACGTCATTTCTTTGCTGTTGATGGACAGCTTGTCAGGCCAGTAATAGAGAAGGTTGTGCGATGTTGTAAGCATCTTATACGCAAACATCGCTTCCAGGAAATTGCCACCACCAATCCCGTCCAGGCCCTGACCTACCTGCAGACAGAGCTTGCTGAGACTGTCAATCACAAAGACAAACGAGAAACCAAAAAGGTGAGAAAAAGTGGCTTATTTGTTTGAAAGAGTGCTCAGTCTTCTTCTTGTGTATGTCCGTGGTTTGGACTTCCCCACATTCGCAGGTTTCTGGGCCGTAAGCGAATGGGCGAATATCGAGATACCTTTTTTATTCAATTACAATATCAAGAACCTTTTCAAGTTATCGAGATATCGGTAAATCGCGATTAAAAAAATATATCGCGATTATAAAAAAATCGTCATTGTGAGTTAGGGACTGTGCATTTTCGGATATTTTTGGAACCGGATACCCGAAATCAGGAAACTTCGGATGCCTGGATACCCGTTTTCATTTTTATTGAAAACATGCCTCCGGTGGTGTACAAATACATGGTAACAAATTGACTTTTATAATACAGAGGATACCATACTATCGATCTTTTCTTTATTGGAGTGTAATCTCTTGAATTTAAAGATAATTGTCTGTAAAAGTGTAAACATTACATTGTTCAAGAGTCACAGATTTCTGTTCGCTCCGCTCATTTTAAAAAGTCGTTTACGGGTAATTGGAACTGAATAATGGAACCGGGTAATGACCGTTTCAGTTGGGTATCCAGATACCCGGATACCCGACACAGCCCTATTGTGAGTCAAGTCAGAAATTCCATGGAAACAAAATTAGGACAGTCTTTTCAGCCTTCGGAAGTGAGAAACAAATGCAAACTACTTCAGAAATACATACATGCTGGATGCAAACGAATTTGCGATTTATTGTGATGCTTGTAGAGGGATACATACCTGTGGTTATTGGCTCTAAAGCAACCTTGAGTGAATGAACAAAAATAATCGCGATGCTATCGTAAATCGTGATATGTTTGCCAATATATCGTAGATGAAAAAAAAATTGATACAGTCCAAGCATACTGGGCCGTCCTGCGTGCCCCACCTGCATGAAGTACATGTAGATGCCTTATTATTTACAACATTGGGCCTTTACCTGCATTGATTTTGGTTTCTTTTCAGAAATCGATTATACATTAAGTGGAAGGTATGACATTGGTAACAACCCGATTACAAAACTACCCAATTATTATCTTGATGTGAACTTGTTCAAGATACTAATCATCTTAAAAATTGATGTCTGAAATGCTCTCATTTCAGAGAAAACAGAAACAAAATAGGCACATTTGCAACAAGTTGCCTTTTGCTCCAAGTGCTTTCTGTAAAAACTGTGAATGCTTTTTCATACTTATGACCTAGTCTCCGCAGTAAGCGTAAAACTTTCATAGGTTGATTGTTTAATACCGTTTCCTTGATTCAGAGAGAGTAAGCATTCACATACAAGCAGTATTTTCAAATTTATTTTAGAAAACTTTTTAAAAAGAATATACAAATTTTCATCACAATCCCTGAGAGGGATGTGCTTACCATTGACTGAATTGTTCTGGAATGACCCCCCCGCCCCCATTGTTAAGAATAATACAGTGTTAATTTCTAGTCTGGTTCTTCTTTACAACACAGTTCCAGCTACTATCTTTAAGTCTCTTCCGACCTAGTCTCGAGGTGCCAGACCACCTGCTAACAGTCCACACAGAACAGTCACATCCTCACTATACCACAAGAACGCAGGTACATGTCAACATGCAAGGTTTCCAAAGCCCCTTCGGCTCCGTGCGTGTCATAGCTCTCTAGTGGTCAAAACGAACCCAATATTGATTGAGAATCATGAATTGAGGTAATGGGTAATAATTGCATCATCGGGACAATGAGGTCGTATCTTTTCACACAGTTTCTGGATGAACACATAGATAATGGGAGCATTGCACTCAACTGTTTTACTTTGGGCCTTTGTTTGACAGAATTTCATTAATTTTAATTTTGCGGCCCGTGCGGGATCAAAGGTCAAAGTACACTTTGCTTGAACAAATTACAAAGTGGATAATTTGTAACGATAAGAGCTTTCATTTAACATAAAAATCACTTTCTTACGATATTCTTAACCGGAGTTACAGATTTCCAAAGTTGTCGAGGTCAAACGAAAGCTAAAAAGTTCAACGACCTGCAACTCACAAACCACAAAAATGCTCAAATTTCAGTTTTGGAGTTTTCTCATACAACCAAACAAACCTAGAAAGTAAAAATAAAATCTGTGAGATTGACCTCGGAAAGTGTGTGATTTGACGCGGAATGACCCTTAATCAAAATACGACCTTGTTGCTTTATCAAGATACGACCTTGTGATGTGACAGCTATATCAGTGCAGCATCCAATAGTGCATGCACCAATGACAGAATGACACAATTTTATAAGTTTTTAATTCACAATTAAAGGGACAATATCATCATGATCAACAGGGCATGGAATCGGAGTGCTAGTTTTAGATTAACTCAGTGACTGAAAATAATACCCCTCATATTACCGTTGCTGCTGCAAAAATGAGTAGTAATTTTCAGTCTTAAACTAGGACACTGATTCCATGTCATGTTGAAAGTCTGCTCTGATCATGACGGTAGTGTCCCTTTAACTACAATAAATAAAAATGTGCTGGCATTTTGACTTACATGGTATTTGTTTTGTCCTGGTTTTTTTTTGTCAGCTCTTCGACACCTTAGTCAATTTCTTCCCGGATGACATGTCGCAACCAAAGGGAAACCTGGTGGATCTCATCGTCTAGAGGACGCTGCAATAACATGCAATCAACGATCGAACAATGATGTCATGTTTAATACAAGACTATAATCACTGCCTTTAGACTTTCAAATCGAATGAAATTAATGAACTCGATAATATCATGAATGTTTAAATGTAGGTCTAGAGAACTTGTTTTTTCTTAAAAAGGAATGTTCTTATGCTGCTGCCAATTGATTTTCGTCCATACAGCGGGGCATATTTTTAAGGCTTATTATTCCTGATTATGTTGAATTATGTGTCACTATGTTGAATCGCATAAACATATAGTGGTTCTTAAAAAAACAAAAATACCCTTGTGTACGCATGCTGTAAATGCATGCGGTGTGGTATTACACACCTGTCCACACATAAGCTGATCAGCTTGTTTTGTGTTCCTACCAGGAATAGCAGCTGTTCTAAATGGGAATACCGGATGTTCCAATTGGGAATTGATGTTCCCAAATGGGAATACCCGATGTTCCCAAATGGGAATACCTGAGGTTCCAAATGGGAATACCTGAGGTTCCAAATGGGAATACCCGATGTTTCAAATCAGAACACCTGATGTTCCAAATGGGAACACCTCATGATCCCAAATGGGAATACCTGATGTTCCAAATGGGAATACCTGATGTTCCAAATGGGAATACCTGATGTTCCAAATGGGAATACCTGATGTTCCCAAATGGGAATGCCTGATGTTCCCAAATAAGAATACATATGTTCCCAAATGGGATTACCTGATGTTCCCAGCAAGCATAGCCTACTCCTAAATGGATTGGTGTTAATGGAATGTACATTTTGGGATAAGTGTTCCCAAATGAAAGGCTATCTGCTCCCGGTGAGTACACTGTGCACTCCTGATGGGATCAGTCGGTGTTCCCAATGGAATGCTCCAAGCATTCCAAGTTTTGACACGGTTCCTTATTCTCAAACAAAATCTGAGTGAATTTAGGCGGCAAGAGTATGCCCTTCTACGAATCTATTTATCCCTAGTGAGTCCTCTATTTTACCATTAGGCTTTCTCCAATAATGAATGATTATAACATAACTCAATTTTTATTGATTGAATATGGATTATTCTGTACATCGGCGCCAAATTGTTGTCAAAGTATTCGGGGGGGGGGGGGGGCAGTAATACTGATGATCCTTGTAATTTTGTATTCAGTCAAACTTCATAACATGTATGGGTACCTGAACAAATTTGGCACCGACTGTCTTTGGCCGATCCCAGTTATTTTAAAATGAAGGTTTCTAAGCTCTCCCAAAACGGACAGACTGGTTGAGCCTAAACTTTTACAGTTAGTTTCTTTGCAATATTGATTTATCCTGAAGAATGAATGGCCATAATTACTATTTACTCATAATGCACAGGAGATCATTAAACCTGTATTTTTTATTTATTTTATTATACATATAATCTATTAACGATTGTTGAACTTTTTTGGTTGAATTTTATTGTGTGTTATATTTTTCTTTTTAAATTTTATTGTGGAAAAAGGGCATTATTTTCCTTAATCCTCCTCAAATTGGGTCAGAATATCAACATTAGTTATCCCTTTACCATGAAATATCTTCATATTTGCCCAATCATATATTTTTGAATCTATGCATATTGTGTACATATTGTTTTATATTTGACTCATTTAAATCCGTTGTTTAAAAAAACACAATATTTTAATTTTGGTTTTTCTAAGAGGCATAGTGATTGAATTGGGGAAATTATTTAATAATTCAACACTAACACAAGACCAGAAATATATTCATTTTTATTTCATTTTATATGTAGCCTATTTTGCTACTTATTATTATTTTGTTTATTATTATTATTTTTGGTGGGTTGGGGGGGGGGGGTGGTCAAATTTTAATCATTCATCATCCAGTGCTATAAAATTGAAATTATTCATGTAATAATTATGCATATGTGTAAAACATTAAAATATTCTCATCAATGATTTCAAGAATATAGATTTGAGTGTCCATTTTTATTTTTGTATATTATTTTATTTCTTCTTTTTCCAGGGTATGGGGTTAGTTGTTCTAAGTTATTCATAGACTTAATATCCAAAAAATAAAATAATAATCACTGAGCAAAAAGTAGTTTGATGTAAACAAGATGGCAATTGATTATATTTTGTCAAAGTATTATTATATTTCTTGCATCCAGCCTGTTTTCGCTTTTGTTTTGGTTTGTTTGCCAAAGTGTTTATTATTCATCAGCAGCTCATGGCATCCATCAGTTTATGTCAAATATTCGGGTTGAATTTAATATAATAAATTATAGATTGATGAGGTTAGACATTGAATTCTAGGGCGGTCTACCTTGCTCGTTTTTCAATAGCCCATATATACATTTATTTGTATTTAATTTGTTTTTATTTGACTTGAAGGAAGTGCATTCATAATTTGACGAAGATTGATGATTGTATCAACCTGTAAATATTTAAAGGGGCAATATCGTTACTATCAACAGGGCATGGAATCGGAGTGCTAGTTTTGGATTAGCTCAGTGACTGAAAATGATACTCACATGATAAGGTCATGTTATCGTTGCTCCTGCATAAAATGAGCCAGTAATTTTCAGTCACTGTGTTCGCCTTAATAAACTAGGACAACAATTCCATGCCCTGTTAAAAGTCTGCTCTGATCGTGACGATATTGTCCGTTTAAGGTTTGCTGAAATTCATTTCCCAACGTTTGTCCGTGTTTCTCTCTTGATAACCTGGGTATAATCATAGGCTTGGAACTAGTACAAATTTGTACTACATCTCGGCTCATGATCAAAATCGTGGAGCTGGTTACGGAACAGTCCTTGAAAAACCTCGGAGACGGATCACAATGATGATTTTGATATGACGTCATCAGCAGATCAATCAGTGAATTGAAACGGGCAGAGTATCAAAAAGCAACATGACCGCGTGTGCTGTCCATAGAAAATCACAATTTTCTCTGAGTGAAAATAGATTTTGGAGAAACGAAAAACAAAGAAGGATGTTTCAACATCCAATCTATATCAATGCAGCTCAAGAAGATTTCTGTGTCAGCAAACCTTTAAATGGACAATATCGTCACAATCAACAGGACATGGAATCAGAGTGCTAGTTTTAGATTAACTCAGTGACTGAAAATAATACCCCACATGATAAGGTCATATTACCGTTGCTGCTGCATAAATGAGCCAGTATTTTTCAGTCACTGTTTTCATCTTGAATTAGGACACTGATTCAATGCCCTGTTTGAAAGTCTGCTCTGATCGTGGCGATAGTGTCCCTTTAAAGATATGTATATCCCGAAACGATATCGATATTCCACCATGCAAAGCCTCAAATCTAAGTATGCCGCGTTTGTTGCTATTTTACCGTCAATTCTGATTTAAAATCATCATTGTGAATTTTCTTTTAGAAAGGAATACTAAAATATGAAATATTGCACACAAAATAATTGTCAAAAGCATGGTTCAACAGTAGCTAAGAGTCGAAACGAATTTAAGGCGGGACCCGTCATTAAATTTTGCAGGGATATAATTATTCATGAAATGTATCATTGTAGTGCATTTCTAAAATAGCATACGCAATACATTTTTAAAACTCAATTAGGGCTTGCATAATTTTACACCAAAAACACTATTATTTTTTGACCTTAAATAGTATATAACTATTATATAACAATTCTTCAAAGATGATGTATATTTGTAATTGCATTGTAGGTAGGCCTACATGTATCTCGGTACATAATTATTTCTATGCTGTCACTGTATATTGTTTGTATTCATGTTTTTTCTTTGTTTCCGCGCCTTGAGCGCCCAGCAGGGTGGATATGTTGTTGTTGTTGTTGTTGTTGTTGTTGTTGTTATCTGTCCTGATTGCACCTAGGCTTTAGGTCCGTAATCTAAAATATTATTATATCATACAGAATGATCAAACACAAAAAAATTTAACAAAAATAACATGTTGCCGATAGCGGGGAAACTTTATAATCGCATGAGTTTCAAAGTTATATTGACTATTAATGGATAAAAGCGAGTTAATAATATGAAAAGGCCTGTCGGATTTCTCAGGATTTTTCCTTATTTCTGGATTTTTACAAATCTCCCTTTGCCTCAGAATTTTCTTAAAAGACGAGAAGTAGCCACCAAGGACAGAAAGAAGTAGCCTGTATTGTGTCCAAACCTTTAGTTTCTTGTTTGTGGGGATGTCGAGAGTCTGTAAATCCTCCAAAATTAAACATCCAGGAGGTTTAGCAGCTTTGTCCTCTAGACCAAAGGGAGACCCAGGCCAGCTACCCATATTTTCAGGATTTTTTACTTTTGTCTAATCACACGCCTGATTTAAAAAAATATTACCAAAAATATACATCATTATACATTTCATACATTTTCCTAAAAAATAACAAGACATTCCCCAGCCTTGTGTATTGTGAGGCACAGCGTGCTAATTATAACCAGAAGTGCATTTTCACTCTTCGGCGGCATCAACGTGTATCTAGGTTGTCCAAAATATACAGCCCCTCTCGTTGTTTCATCCCTAACACGACGGACCTCTCATCTGGTGCCTTGCCAGTGTCCACCGAATGTTGTCTATTCACCGGCACCGCCGATGGGTCCCAGACTTCACAGCTGTCCACGACTCCAGTTATAACACGGTTGTAGAGCTTTGAGCAGTCGGGGTCGTCTCATGCATATGTTGGCTCAGGGATGTTTTTTCTCTTCTTCAAGTTCTTGCCGTGATTAGAATGGTGTGTTTGTGGATATTAGAAGACGGATGCAATGCAAGGAATGCCTAGCTTGTAATTCAAGAATTCACGTCGCGAGAATATTAAATTCCATTATTATAGGCCTATGTTCGTCTATGTGTCATATTCAATGACATCAAACATATGGAGTGAAAACATGTGTAATACTTGGTCACAATATTGTATGAGCAAAGGCTGTAAGAAGATACACATTCAAACATTGGAGATTTATTCGAATCCGCTCCGTGCACATCGTCGCCCTCTATCGGTGAAGAAGACGGTCTAGTCCCAAGACAATTTGCTGACGTGCTATTTTACGATGTGTACGGAAGTCCGTATAATAAATACGCTTCAAGTTGAGTGACATTAACCTAATTCACCTGACGAGGGGCCCTGCACAAATTCTAGCTTAACATACGTCTTTGTACCGCATCTGCGCACTGTGCTAGATATCCGTGGTCTAGAAAGTCATATTCAACAGATTGGAGGTAATTTTGCCGCCATAGGCCCTACTGCCGTACCATCGCTGCTTGTTTTAAATTTCACACCTTTACTTAACTTCAGAGTAAAACGTCATATAATGTACTGCAGTATGGTGTTTTCCTTCATATAGCGTCACGTGTTGACGTGTGGACGTTTCGCTTGGTCGATTGGCCAACGAATATTTAGGCCCAAAAACTGCTGAACGCCGGAGTAAACAAACACACACACACACACACACACACACGTACACATTCACACAAATTAAAACAAAAATCACGGAATTTTTTTCATGGAAAAGTTCACATAGGCCAAATCATTGAAATGGAAAGCGCTCGGTGAAATACCGTAGAATATATGGTATCCACGAGCACCGGTTGTTAGTTCTTTCGTCTATCGTTAAGAATTAATCGTCCCGTGCTCGCCGCGAGTACCTGCAGCGCCCGCCATTCGATCATCTTCTATAATGCTCGAGATTATACTCAATTCGTCACCGTAAATGATGTGAACTGTCGGCGCTACCCGGCCAGACAATCCTCGTCTATACCTTCTGAAATTAAGCATATTCTGTAAGTTAATACGATCTGCCAGGACATGCAATTATTTAAGATGAGCTCTGTGACTTAGAAGGGTTAAATAGCTGTGTCATCGGTCGTTCATCGGTGGAACTTGGACAGAGATGTGTAGGCCGACGTACTAAAGTGCTGCTCTTGCCAAAAGGTAAGATGGAAAATATTTTTTCTCTCACCGAGGACACTTATAACAGCTAAAAATTCCTTTGTTGAGTTAAAGGGAAGGTACAACATTTGTAATTATCTGATTATAACAATTACAAAACTATTGTTTTGTAACACTTTTCTTATGATTTTCATATTGAGTTGAAACTTTCACAGGTTGGTTGTTTAATGCATATCTTGATTCAAAGCAGCTAAAGCTTACCACGTTTTGCCAACATTACCGATGTTCTGAAATCATCCTGAAAATAGTTACGTCTAAAGTAGTGCCGGGCGAGTAATCGTACTCGTACTCGTGTCTTTTTACTAGGCCTACTCGATTAATCGTCCCACTGCGATTACCTCAAAAGTACTCGCAAGACTAGTAACACATTTACGAGTAATGACCGATTCTTTAGTCAATGTTTATTTACTAAACATATAAAATCTGAAATAATATCAGATGTTTCTAGAATAATTATTATAAAATATAATGTGATGTTAAAAATGCAGTCAATATTGCAGTCGATTAATCGAGTATTCGCGAGTAATTGCTATGCGATTACTCGAGTAGTGAATTTTACTAATCGCCCAGCACTAGTCTAAGGTACTCCATATGTGTATTTCTTCAGAAATTTTGAACAGTTTGTCACAATTTTTCTAATGATTTAGACTCCGCATTGAGTTGAAACTTTCACAGGTTGGTTACTACTTACTATTATCTTGATTCAAAGAAAGATAACATACTTAAAGAAGTAAATAGAGAATTAGCTGTTGCAAACTGCTTACCAACTAGTAAAGGACCTGTATGCAAAATAAATGTTATTGGCCTTATGTTTCGAACCTATAGCAGGTTCTTTCTCAAAAGCAAAGAACCTGCTAGGTTCGAACTGTAAGGCTAATAATACCTAAAGAAGGAGATTTTTCAACATTACCAAAATGTTGTACCTTCCATTTAAAACTCTAATACACTGATAGTCTGCTCTGATCAGAGCAGACTTCCAACAGGGCATAGAATCGGTGTCCTAGCTTAAGATGAACACAGTGACTGAAAACTACTGGCTCATTTATACAGCAGCAACGGTAATATGACCTTATCATGTGAGTGTTATTTTCATTGGCTGGGTTAATCTAAAACTAGCACTCTGATTCCATGCCCTGTTGATCGTGACGGTATTGTCCCTTTAAGGGAAATGTGTGTATATGATGTATTAATAATACACTGCAAGTCTGCAGTGTAAAAAATGTCAATTAAATTCGACATTTATTTCCATATTGGATTTGATTAAACATGAAAAATATACAAAAATAGACAATCACATTTCTAAAATTAATGGTCAAAGAGACCAGTGAAATATAAACAAACATGGATGCACATTCAGAAGCCAACGGGCTTGTGGTGAAATGTCTTTGAAAAGTAAGTAACCGAGAAAATGAAACTTACAAGACGAACGATCGGACACAACGAATAAAGAATATAGGAATGAAGACAAATAGAATGGTAATATTTAATGGGCAATATATACCGGCTGCATATCGGATAATGACATCATGCAAGGAAATAAATCAAGAAGAACTAGGAGCGACTTGCTGTAAATGAGAAAAGAAGAAACTATGTTGAGTAAGGGGAAACAAACATGGCTTTGTAGGTATTGAATCCGCCTACAGACGTTTTCACTGTTTCTACTGCCCCAAGACCATTAAACAGACGTGGACTATAAATTAAGGGTAGTGATTGAGTATAATGTACGAGTAAATGGACCATAAAGATTATTAAATATTTGTGCAATGGTCATACAATGTCGTAACCTGCTGAAATATTTGATGAAAAAAATAATAAAATCGACTGACTTATTTTCCAAATAGTGAATTTCGTACACAATTCAGGAGGATGAATTCTGCCCTAGTAGTTGGGAAATAAGATCGATTGGTCTTGTTTTCCCAATAGTGAGGTTGAAATCGTACACAATTCAATAGGATGAATTCTGCCCTAGTAGTGGGGAAAATAAGATCGGCATTGATAGTTCCTGAGAATTTCCAGCGCGCAATAGCCAAGTGGTTAGAATGCTCGCCTTCCATGAAGATTATAGACACAGGTTACCATAGGCCTAGTTGTCTTAAAATCTTCATTCACGTGAAGTTAGAAACAGCAGAATGGAAGTTTACAAATTGTATATTTAACCTTTAAAGCAATTTATCACGCTGCGTCGTAAATTAATTTCTGTTTCACTTTAAGTTAGTTCTATACTTATGCCCCGGTGAATAAAGTTTCTTGAGGGCTATTTATACTTTATTTCTACTTTACGATCAGAGCAATGTCTAGATTTAAACCCCAAAATAACGGGAAAATGCGTATTTTCACGAGGTGTGCATCTTTACAGCACTTCAACATTTCGATAATAGGAGATCAGATCAGGTTGGTGTGTTTCCTTCCTGACCTTTTACTTCTGGGTTCGAATCCCACTCGTACCCGAGCTGACCTGTGGATTGGGTTTTCAGTCCATAGGCTATCTGATTAGGCCTACTTTGGTTTTCCCTATCATACTTGTATGATCGTCTTCTCTTTTGTCACATTACGTTACGTAATCGTCTTCTCTTACTACATAGGTTTCTTCAGGCTTACAAGTATACGGCAATTATGCGCTTTTGAGGAACCCTTAGTTTCATAAACATAAAGATATACAATAAATAATTTTGATCAGATTTCAGTCTGCGGATTGGGTCTACAGTAGACATCCTCCACCTCTGCAATACGCATTCATCATACGTAACTGCACACCTATCTTATTCATTCCACCAGATTCAGTTCGTCATATGAAGTGAATAATTGAAATGATATTCTATTAGTGTTCCACCATCTGGTATTGGAGTGGGTTTAATCTTGGTCAAAGTGAGGACAGGTCTATACATATTGAGCAATACAACAATCGCATGTGAAATATCTCACCGGAATTTTCTCGGGCTTCGTCATGTCAAGACTATTTTTGCTAATGGTAATATATAGTCAAGATGGAAAGACGAACAGTCATGAAAGAAAATACGGAAACGAAACTGCACAAACTTCTCTTAGATTATTATTATCAACTGAACACGCCAATTGGTACATAATACTACAATCGGTCCAGCTGGAACTTTGATAAGTATATTACACAAAACAATTATCTTGCTACTCAATATTCAAAACATCAAATCTTTAAAATGTGAAATCTTTAAAATGTGAAAAAGTATAAAATCTTTAAAATTCCAAAGGTTCCCCCAACTATGGTATAATTTTCAGGATATGAAATGAAAATAATACCACCACCACTACTTATCGGCTTATAGAAAATGGTACAGCCACGTGTTCAGTTCAAATTTGCAACTCTTGGTCTCTTCTGCCACTCAAATGGTGGGCCTGAAATGACAGTTGTTTAAGAGTCCATCGACCTCCAGAGTTGACTAGCAAAATTGTCTGGATATGTCTCTGCCTTCGTCGGCCACGCCCACTCTCCTTAATCTCCTCGCAATGTAGTGAACAGTTTTTTTTATACCTCCACTAATTGGCCATAGCTTTTCTTCATAGGATCTTGCTCATTTAATTTCTTGTTCTCCACTCCGCCCGGTTTAACGTTCACCATTAGAAGTTGGTGTTGCACACAGCAAACATAAATATTTTATGTTGCCACACAGGCAAAAACACGAAGTTTTCTTTAAATTAACTGGCCCTAATTTGAGCCCTCCTTGATAGCAGACTTGCTATAAAGCATGACACGTCCACATAATTGATCTATAAAGACGTCAGCAAAAGCACCTCCCCAAAAAGAAAAGAAAAAAAACCAAAAAAAAAAACAATAACCACAAAAAAAATCTCCGGTTTTTGGTGGAGCTTATTCCACAGGCGTTTCATTGACAACTACAAATTGTGTTTTATGAATAAATCAAAGAGCGAGATTATTACAGGCACAAATGTCTGATCTTTAAACTTCATTAAAGACAGTCAATGACGCACCGTGATAAATTAATGGCACTGCTTTAACTGCTTTAAGTTGGTCAATTATGTTTATGAAATGTATTTATTTGAAACCAGTTGTTTACCATTCTGAAAGGAAAATTGAAATGTAGGCACACCGGTTAAAAATAAAAATGACATTTTAATAGGAATTCAACACCTGTGAATTTCACAGAAATATCCTCTTCAAGATCAATTAATAAGAGCCGGTTAATTTCATTATGTGTTACACCACCTTTACAGGTCACTGGCCAATAAAGCAGTGTTTTCTTGGCCTCATTCTATGACTTAAAATAAAATCCCGGGTATGGCGTGTATACACGTCCCACTTTTTGTCCAGGGTAAGACCCGAAGGATCACCCCTCTTATTTTGGTCCCATCAGTCAAAGAAATGATTGAATCAAAATTCTCTGTAGAATTCTATTTTACTTTTGCAAAAAAATTTCCACAAACAAATTTCCCAAAATAATTGTTCACAAATTGGCACAGCATTTTGAAGAATATTTGAAAATAATTCTTTAAAATATTATATCCAAAAGTGTCCCAAACTAACTAATTTATTTATATTTAACTCAAAATTTGTACTCGAGAGGGGCGGAGGGATGGGATTAGGATGGAGTGAAATTTAGAGGCAGTCATTGGAATTTGACATTTTTAATCAGCCCCAAACATTCGACAACAAATTACGCCAAGTGCCCAATTTTAATATCAGCATTTTCCTGCCACAATGTGGCAGATAGAAGGCTCGTATGCACGATTCCCTTTAACTACATTCCCAAACCGTTCATCAAGCTTCGTCAAATGCCTTCTCTCACTTTTCCGGATATTGCTAGCGGGCCAACATTCCAACCAGATTCGCCTTGACAATGCGAACTAAGCTTTGGGCGATATCGATTTTTTTCATCCACGATATATCGGCAAACATATATCGCAATTTTCGATAATATCGCGATTTTTTTTCATGTTGTTGTTGTTGTAGTAGGGTGTATGTCACTTATGGCAATCGATGTGCCCTTTGTGCCATTAACGATAGGTTGTTCGCTAATCTGTATAAGGTTAGGATGGTGGTGAGGGGTGTAGGTGATCCTCAGATCATAATGTGCCACGAGTTTCCTGGAGGTCGAGCCGTGTACCGTGCAGTTTAAGAGCCCGGGCTCCGCCGGCTGATTTGCAGGCTCGCAACACCTTCCAGGTGATGACGTATGGCACAGTGACCCGCCAATCATCCGTAGCCCCTCCCCCCTGATTGTATCGCAATACTCATTCAATCATTATGAAGGCATATTATTTAGATTTCAACGTTACAATTTTGGATATATTTAATGATTTCATAATAGTTTTCTTTTTTTCCCCAGAAGTTGTGTTAATGTTACTGTTTGAGGTAATTTGAGGTTTTCCATGAGGGCTCTTCGTTGTGTGTTATAATTGGAACAGGTTAGAAGAAAGTGAGTGATGTTGTCGGGAACAGCGCATGTATCACATAATCCATCGGGATGTTTGCCTATATTGTAACGAAAGTTGTTTAAATTTTTACAGGTGCCTATTCTTATTCTATGTAGTATTATTTCTTGGTATCGTTTTAGGCCCCATGTGGTGAATTTGAGTATGGGGTCATATTTAATATTATTAGTGAGATCTTGTTTTGGTATTGTGTTTTTCCAGTTTATTTTAAGCTGTTCTTTGATATAAGTTTTGAGGCTTTGCATGGTGGAATATCGATATCGTTTCGGTTTGCGGTAACACCATGTGTTTATCTCAACTAACGTGAAGCTGAGATACAGGTTCTGAAAAGAACCGTATCGCACAACTCGTATCTCAACCTTCGTTAAGTGAGAAAGGTTCAAGGGAGAACCAATTTCGGGCAACTCGTTTTTCTCTACTGTCGCTAAGTGAGAAATATGGTTCAGGGAGAACCATGGGGACTTCACGGGTTAATATGGTTCAGGGAGAACCATAGGGACTTCACGTGTTATTCTCTACGTTTCGATTAGCCTGCTCTAATCTTCTTCAGGAGAATGAAGAGGTTTGCCGATGCAACTCCTTAAGTAGTATTTGCTGGGATTATGTGTAGAATGGGAAGTGTTCCGATTGGTGCTACTGTTGTGTGATGTGTTGTGATTGGTTGCCACCGTGGCATTGTTCTTGTTGTGTGTGTTTCCGCCTGCTGTGTGTGAGTTGCCTGCTCGCTGAGGCGTATCAGTTGACAGTGGGGTGTGAGTGTTGGTGGATGGTAGGATGTTCTTTGATGTTATGTTTTATTTCGGAGTTTGAAAAAGGGGATATTGTGATCTATGTTATTTTTGTATGTGGCTAATTTTGCTATTTTATCTACTTTTTAATTTCCTGGAATTCCGCGATGACCAGGAATCCATTCAAAAATGACATAATTATTTTGATTTTGTATGTTAATTAATGTGTGTCGTATATCACATATTATTTTGTTTTCAGGGTTATGTTTTGAGATTGCTTGAATTGCACTGAGGCAGTCACTGAAAATACATGTTTGAATTTTTGTTTCATTCATGCAGGAATTGCTTTAGATAACCACATGTATGTACCCCAGTACAAGCATCACAATAAATCGCAAATTCATTTGCAGAGCGTGTATGTACTTCTGAAGTAGTTCGCTTTTGTTTCTCACTTCCAAAAGCTGAAAAGACTGTTCTAATTTTGTTTCCATGGAATTGCTGACTTGACTCACTATGTAAATTTTTTTAATCGCGATTTGCCGATATCTCGATAACATAAAAAGGTTCTCGATATCGTAATCGAATAAAAAAGGTATCGCGATATTCGATATTATCGTGTTATCGCCCAAACTAAATGCGAACACTTCCTGTGTCATTCATTTCCTCGATTCATCGGAATTAAATAAATAAACAGCAGATCTGAATTTTAATTTAAAAAAACAGAGACAATTCATCTTCTCTAGAGGTCTCGCGGTGGGACCAGTTTACTGTTTATTTTATTTTTGTATTTTTGTTTTAATTATTTTTAGTTACAGACAGCACTGTTAATAATAACAGCTTGTTGTGAAACACGTGGCGCCTAAGACAACGGATACTCGAAGGACAGTAGTAATCTTTTTGCCTAAACATTGTGGTTGGCACCCAATATATTTTGTCATATTAATTTTGTCTGCCAGTCTGAATAATGTTTTCTTTCAAAGCGACCTACTTGGACAAATAAAGAAGAAATATAGAAAGTGACGTTTGCATCTTGATAGCTCTCAGATTAAAACTATATCAGTGTTGTTCGTATTGGGAAACTCTCCTAATAATAACAACATGAAATAACAAAATTGACAAATCTTAAATTCAAAGCCTCGTTTATATCTAAAAAACATAAATGATTACAGTTTACCTAAGGCCGAAAAAAAGTCTCCAGTTTCTGGTCATAGGTCGGTTTCAAAATCGGTGCAGTGATGCTTTTTTTTTATTGGTAATTTTTTTTTTTTTTTTTTGGTATGGTGGGAGGGGCCAACCAGTGAAATACATGTACGCGGTTATTGGAACCAGACCAAATTTCCCATACACAAAGTATGGTGGCTAAGAGATAGATACATGTATTGGAACCAGACCAAATTTCCCATACACAAAGTATGGTGGCTAAGAGAGGCCTCGCATATCGAGCAAACATTCATGCAAAAGTCATTTAAAACACAGCGCGGCAGAATTCCAATCAATCCAGCAATTTTACTGCAGTTGGACTTACTTGGACGTCGTTTCATAGAAGAAAAAAAAAACAAAAAAAAACAAACAAACAAACGCGCGGGTCTGAGGCGACGCGCGCGGAGACCAGAAACCGGAGACATTTTTTGGCCTAAAACTCACTTGGTGCAAAGTTGATGATGATATCAAACATGCAATTGAAACGTGCTATCGTTTGATATGTATTTTACTTTAGCTGTACTCAACTAGTTGGCAATTAATATGCGTTGACTGTATTTTCCGTTCGATGTCTCATTTGAATGGTAAAATGAAAAATTACAATTAAACATTTGAATCAATGAAAGACTTGAGATGTTAGATGGCATCAGAACAACCGCTTCTTTCCTTTTGATCTCAATATTATGCAACATACCCAGAATTACGTTTACAATGGGAAAAGAACTTGTAATTCTGCTGCTGCCAGCGTCTCACAACATTTCATGGAAACATCAGCTATAAATGAACAAGGAACATATATATTCAAAAAATTGAATCGTTGACCGAGAGCTGGTCGAACTGGCCGTGAGTCAAACCGCTTACGATGCGAACATCATTATAACGGGAAAACGTCTTCCCGTCTAGCGTATGGTACCGTCCTGCGCCGTTTCCGATCCTTCGGCGTTTGTAACATAATATTCCCACGAGCGTCCGACCATGTTTTCGGGCAACGACATTCTCGTTTCTTGTCTGATGGGGCTGCGGTGGTTTCGTTTTTCACGAGTGCCCTAATGAATGCAGATTTCACCTTGGGGAAAAGAATATTCGTTTGTAATGATGGCAGCTACATGCATTATTTATTATGTCATCTTTAATTTAAAGGTTAATTAACAGCGAAAACCGATACGCTCTATATAAGTCACCAAGCTGTAAGGGCAAGCTAAAGGTGAGGCAAGTGGGGAAGGGGTGGTGCCGTTTTTAAAGAAATGTTATCCCCTAATAAGTCGACGCAGTACCACTAACATTACAACCCCCTTCAAATTATCATGCAGAGTGACGTCAATGTGTGGCGTTGGGAAGTACTTATAGATCTATTTAAAGGGAAGGTACACCATTGGCAACACTACCATACTATCACAACGCTTAATACTTTCTTTGAATCAAGACAAACATTAAACAACCAACTTGTTAAAGTTTCATTAGAAGTGTACAAAAGCATTCGCATTATTTACCGAAAACACTGGCAGCAAAACCGTTGCCAATGCAATTGGGTGTTTTTATTGGTGGCTCATATAGCGCCCTCTCTTGCCAACTGACAAGGCAATTTATCTTCAGTCGACACGGTCAATGATAACTACACTGTAAACAAATTCTGTTTTTTTACACAGATTTTTTGTTTGTTATTTGATTTTACATGTTTTTTGTTTTGTTTTTGATGTAAATAAACCTCTTTCTGTAAATATTTATGTATTTTTACATAATTTGTTGATTTTCACCCATAATTTTGTTATTAAACATAAAATTTGTAAAATAACAATCGAATTGTGGAAAGTTTCTGTTTTTTTACACAGATTTTGTGTTTGTTATTTGCTTTTACATTTTCGTTTTTGTTTTTGATGTAATAAGTTTGTATTTTTACATATTTTGTTGATTTTTACCCATAATTTTGTTATTAAACATAGAATTTGTAAAAATACAATCGAATTGTGGAAAATGTTTATTTTTTTACAGAGATTTTTTGTTTGTTATTTGTTTTTACATTTTTTTTTTTTGTTGTTGATGTAAATAAACCTCTTTCTGTAAATATTTATGTATTTTTACATAATTTGTTGATTTTCACCCATAATTTTGTTATTAAACATAGAATTTGTAAAAATACAATCGAATTGTGGAAAATGTTTGTTTTTTTACAGAGATGTTTTGTTTGTTATTTGTTTTTACATTTTTGTTTTTTGTTGTTGATGTAAATAAACCTCTTTCTGTAAATATTTATGTATTTTTACAATTTTTTTTTTCCACCCATAATTTTGTTATTGAACATAGAATTTGTAAAATTACAGTCGAATTGTGTAAAATTTCTGGTTTTTTTTACACTTGTTTGTTATTTGCTTTTACTTTTTATGTATTTTATATTTTGGGGAGGGGGTTCACCAACATTATTTGTTTGAGCACTGAGTGTGTGCACTGAATGCTTGCAATGTGGTATTGCTTTATGTTTTCTAGGGGGCAACTCATTACTATTGTAAGGCAGTCGAGTTTATTAAATATTATTTTAGTTATGTTTATTACCGAGTGTGTGTTAAAGACTTTACATGGTTTACTTGTTTATTTTAATATTTGTGTTATTAGGGGAGGGCATGTCACCTACATTATTAGGCTATGTTGATAACATAAGTTAGTACCTTGTTGAGAGTGTTGTTCAATATGGACATGTTTGATTTGTTGTGTTAGATTCCCGAATAAATAACTTTTGTTTGCAAAATGGAAAACCAAATTGTAATTTAGAGTGTTATTGCATTTGTTGATATTTGACCATTTGAACTAGGACAGATTCTTGCAGTGTGGAGTGCCATGGTCGAGCGGTTTAGTGCATCGGATTTGTGTTCTGATGGCCGAGTCGTCAGAATGTGGGTTCGAATCCCGACCGCGACCGGGGTACTTGTGTCCTTGAGCAAGACACTTTACCATAATTGCTTCTCTCCACCCAGGTGTAAATGGGTACAAGGGCAGAGTTGGTTGTTGTGTTTGATTAGCCCTATGCGCTGTAATGGCAGCAATTGAGCTGTATACTCCCCAGGGAGCTGAGATGGTTTTAGGAATGATTTATGAGCCTGATGAGCAGGGGGTAATAATATAATGCGCCTTGAGCACCAGTTTGGTGGATACGTGCGCTATATAAGTCCACATTATTATTATTATTATTAGTAGTAGTAGTAGTAGTATTGCAGACGTTGTAATAAAAGTAAATAAATTACAATCACGACGTATCAAAACAACTTGTGTTAATACAAAATAAATAATTTAATTTTACGGATTCAACTTATTTCAATTCATGAAATTAATTAAAACGAATAAACAAATGAAACGTTTAAAAACAAACAAATGTGTAAAAATACCCAAAAAAGGTATTTTATAGATTCGGATCCTTTTATATTGCAGAAATCTGCACTATAAAGAATTACCGTAATTTTACGGCGAAAAGTTTGTAAATTCTACGGTGAATTACCGTAATCATCCATTTCTCAGTGTTTTACGGCCGAAACCCGTATTATGGCCGCTCCCATTGCACTCTGGGATATATTCAATATGTAAATGACTGACCTTAAGTTGACCTAGCTTTGCTCGAATCATTTTCAAGGTTTAAATATGTGAAAATGGATGATTTTAGCCCATTTTGAAATAATTTACTGTTAATTTTATGATTAAAACGGTAATATTTTGTTGTTCTCTTCTATGTTGATGTAAAAAAGTACATTCAAAAGTTAAAATATTGAAATGTAGATTATAATTGCATGCCACCATGACTAAAAAGAGTTTCGAAAAGACAGTATATATAAAGAATACATGTTCCGTTTATTAGTAACTGGAGAGGAGTGATTGAAAAAGGAACCAGACTACGCGTACGTATAGGTAAGTGAAAGACATTGTGTACAATAAACAGTTGCATTGATTAACTCCAATATCTGCAGATCCATCCCATAGTTGATGCAGCGTTCCTTCATGGATGTTGACAGCTGCGTCATGTACGGTACTCTTAAAAAAATACAAATATTCTACGTAAAATAACGGAAAGTTTCAGTAAAAACTACGGTAATCGTCATTTCGCAGGCCGTAAAAACACGAGATTTTTTTTTCAATGTGTAAAAGCAAAAAACAAAGTACCAAATTAAATTACTAACATTTCTGTAAATTTGAATAATTGTTGCAGGTTGTGAACACAAACAACAGAAGTTCAGTTATTTGCATTTAAAGGTTTGCCTGTATTTTGCCAAAACCATGTGGTCTGTTAATAATGATTACAACTTTTCAATTTTTTTAAAATAACAACAGGTCTGTAATTATATTTTACAAAACGAAGGGTTAAATGAAATAACAGAAAGTGCTGGCAACTCTGTTGCCAGCACTTTTTCTGTAAATTTACAAAGAAATTTTTTACAGTGTAGCATGATATGTAGAGCCAGTTAGATAATGCGTAGGCCTATTTTATGAGGTAACCATGAGACCTCCCGTGTCCCAGACACATGGCTAAGAAGTGACATTGGAAATTTGTCCGGAAATTTGTTCTGGTACAAGTACAAATACTTTCTTAAAAAGTATGTTGATCATAATATTTAGCAATAAGTCGATTATAAATGGGGGTAAGCAAGCACTATTGGTAATTATACCCGAATGAAACTGAAAACATTATTTTCTAAAAGCTTACTTGCTTGTAAGATTGCTATGGTGTACAAAGTTATTCTGTCTGGCATGTGATTTCTATGTGTCATTTAGAGCCCCATTTTGAGTACGCATTTTCACTGGTGATCTCCCGTTATTAATAACACAACGAAAGAAGCTGTAATAACTCGCGCATGCTTGTTTTCTGTACATATCTCTTTGAGTCTAGATGCATCAACTGTTGAGAAGGGAAGGTGCAATAATTATTGGTAATGTTAGCAATACTGTTTTAATTGGTATGCTTACTTTCTGTGAATCAAGACATACATTAGGCCCTAAGCAACCAAACTTTCACATGTTGGTTTCTGTGTATATATCTGTTGAGCCTTAAAACGCATGGATCCATTGACATACATGTACACTTCACCCAAACCGTGCACTGCATTAATATGTAATGATCGTGCGGCACAGATATCATACTGTCGGTAACTCATCATCACTTAGAAAATAGAACACACCGGCAGATGCCAACGAGTTCACACCGTCGGGCCAGTGCGTCCAACGACGGTGAACAGGTGTCAAAATAGCCGCTTCGATGTGACTGCTGGTCACGGTGGATCCACATGGAGGTTGGTTGGAGAATACCAAGCCGGGAAGTACATTTGGATGAGATGGGGGGGGGGGAGGGGGGTGGGGGGGGGGAGTTATGTGTTATTATTGTACCATGATTGGACTGAGCCAATTTCCCCATTGCTACGCGCCTAGAATAGCAATACAAAAGTGAACGAAATATGAAGTTCATGTGATGAAAGGGTCTGTGATCACCTCAGGGGATCTGTCTGCTGTTTATACGTTGTCATTTTAGCGCAAAAGCAACAAACCACTAGGCCTAACTGTCAAATTTAAAATTTGCTCAGATGTTTAAGTTTAAGCCCGCGAGGCGTTTAATTACTTTTAAACACACCCATGTGTCGCATCTCCTTTAGTAGTGCTGATGAATGCGAATAATTATTGGTCCAGAAATGGTAAGTTTTAATTATTTTTTCCTATAAACGTGATTACCGAACAAGCTGAATCTTTCAGCCACAGGTTGGTTAGATGTCTTCTTGATTCTCATGAAAATCAAGGAGTCGTGTATAAAGTGGCATTTACCAAAGGTCCAACAGAATAATGTAAAGCACATTGTGATATAATGTATAAAATGCACTATATAAAATGAAAGTAAATCATCATCATTATTATTCCATCGGGTTGGTATCTAATGATATCACAATAATATCGTAACGATACGATATTCAAAAATTTTTCGGCTAAATCGGTTATGGTTCTGAAGATATCGAAATATCGCCATATTGACGATATTCCAAAAATATCTCCGATATCATATTTATAATTATATCGCTCTCTTTAATTAAAATATCACCGAAATGATAACTTGTCTCCAAATTAATTTCATGTCATTATACGGTTATATCAACAAAGTTACGTTACCATGAAGAACTAAAAAACAGTTCGAAATCACGACGCGTCGCCGCCGCTCATGTTGCCACGACTTTCGTACATGGTCTTTTTTCATGCGTTGTTCTCCTGGTTGCCGTGTGGGCCTTATAACTAAAGGCTAGTCCCAGTATCACGTGGTACACTCTCCTGGAATAATCGCACTGGTGTACATTGTGAGGTGATGATGACCGCTGAACTGTGCTTGCGTTTATAAATCACCGGTGAGTTCTTTTAATGAAATGTTTGTCTCAACCAAGCGGCAAAAATCTAAGAACTCGGCTCGTTTTGGAGCGACTGTTTGGAGTAACTATCATTACCTATGCAACTTCTCTGTAGAACTTGCATGTGAAAATAGTTATTTCGGTGTCCAATGTCGTCGTTAAATTAATGTACGATACAAATATATTTTTTACGTATTTAAAAAATCCGCGTATTGAGACGATAATATCGTATATCGCCGATATCATATCGTATATCGCCGATATGATAGTCGACTATCAAAAAATTCAATATCGTCACCCCTAGATAGGCTATACATAATTTATGTTTTGATTCTTATATAAATACATAGTGACATTTTTACCAATGGTGATTTACTGTAAAAAAAATATTGTGTGAGTTCACAGTATTTTTTCTGTTGAAAACAATCAAAAATTTACAGCAGAAATTGTTGTTTTCAGATTTTCCTGTGAATATACAGAAATGTGCCGTTTCTAAATGGTTGGTATACGTTCCTGTTCTCTGTAAAGTTACAGCAGGTCTGCTGTTGATGCACAAGGGGAAATTCTGCTGTATAACAAAGAACCTGCTGTATAATAAATAAGTCTCCGTAACGCCAATTGACACAACTACTTACTTTAAATGAACAATTTTTTTAACAGTGTGTAAAGACTTCCACGCATTGATTTCTTGACATATTTCTTCACTCTCATAAAGGTAAACATGCATAGGCATATAGTGATTATTTTACCAGTGCAGTGTATAGGTCTAAAACATCCATCTACATCTTGGTTTATTTACAAAGTATTTCTGAATTTTCATTGAGTAAGCTATGCATGCACATTGTGACATTTTACACAGATTTTGTTCTGCATATTTCCACAATCCACATATTGGTTTCTATAATGTCTTGGTTTGCATTAGGTGTCCATGCATTAAAGGGGCAGTATCGTCACGATCAACACTGCATGCATGGAATCGGAATGCTAGTTTTAGATTAATGTGACTGCCATAATACCCCCACGTGATAAGGTCATATTACCGTTGCTGCTGCATTTAATGAGCCATTAATTTTCAGTCACTGTGTTATAATCTTAAACTAGGACATCGATTCCATGCCCTGTCGAAAGTCTGCTCTGATCATGACGGTATTGCCCCTTTAAGTGTCCAAGGGGTGTGAGCTTTGGAGGCCACCCCCCTATTTGTTGGCAAAATGGTGTTAGTTGGTAAATTCACAGACTTGTTGGTTTTTCTGATTGACGTACTTGAGTTTCGTGTCGGTAAATTTACCCCCTAAAATGTCTCCCCTCTCCCACTCTGAAAATCCTGGCTCTCCACTGTAAGTTAGGCTGTATACAGTGACATTATTTTGTACAATGGTATATAGGCCTACAGATGACTGTCCACAGGTTGATTTTTATTTTTTGAGTCTATAATAATAATAATAATTATTATTATAGGGTTCTTTCTTCCCCTCCCTTCCCCTCTTTAAGTTAGACTTAAGCACTGAACTTTAGCTCCATAAGCACTGCAGCTCGCAATCCTGAAATAACCTATGAAAATGGACAGTCCTATACTACATAGTGACATTGTACCAATGGTGTAATTTCCAGCCGTTCCAGCAGGTTGGTTTCTTAAAGGGACAGTATCGCCCCACGATCAACAGGGCATGGAATCGAATTGCTATTTTGAGATTAATCCAGTGACTGAAAATAATACCACACATGACAAGGTCATATTACCGTTGCTGCTGAATAAATAAGCCAGTAATTTTCGGTCACTGTTTTCATCTTAGACCGTGGGACACTGATTCCATGCCCTGTCGAAAGTCTCCTCTGATAGTGACGATAGTGTCTCTTTAACATATTTTTTTATTCTCATTAGCATATAATATTGTTACATTTACTTATGGAGTACACAGCCTTTAACTATTTTTTGTTATCAAACATACACACCATTAAGGATGGGCGATAAACACGATAATATCGAATATCGCGATACTTTTTTATTCGATTACGATATCGAGAACCTTTTTAAGTTATCGAGATATCGGCACATCGCGATTTTAAAAAATCGACATAGTGAGTCAAGTCAGAAATTCCATGGAAACAAAATTAGAACAGTCTTTTCAGCTTTTGGAAGTGAGAAACAAACGCGAACTACTTCAGAAGTACATACACGCTCTGCAAATGAATTTGCGATTTATTGTGACGCTTGCACAAGGGTACATACCTGTGGTTATCAGCTCTAAAGAAATTCCTGCATGAATGAAAAAAAAAAATCGCGATATTATCGAAAATCGTGATATATGTTTGCCGATATATCGTGGATGAAAAAAAAAATCGATATCGCCCAAGCTTACACACCATTGGTGTTTTACACCTTGTATTTGAATACAACCTGACACTACTAATGTTATTTAAATAGGCCTATGCAGGTAGGGGTGAACCCCACTAAATAAACTCCCATAGTAAACAGTGCTAAATACAAAATATTCAAAAATCATTAAACAATACTTAGAAGTCGTACAGTCTTTAAAACCAAAAGAAAAAATATTGATCGATATATCACCTTTTATTTTCTTCTCAATTTATTGTGGATAGTCCAGGTTTTCATCGAGTTATTTTTATCCCAATGGAAACCACCCTCTACAATAGTGAAAACTCACACACTTAAAAGAAGCCATTTTGGAAAAAGGCCTTACGCTTGAAATCAAATTAGGACCACTTTTTCAGGGCCTAGTGTGTCAAAAATACTCAGTGTTGGAAGTCAAGGACCCCCAGGTCATGATATTGCACCATTTTTACACAATCCCTCAAATGAATTGTTGGCCTCAAATCTTTGTTTTTCAGAAAAATTTGAGGACATACACTTTATGATAAACAGCATGAATTCCTCACTATTTAGTGGGGTGCATCCGTAATGACATATCGTGACATTTTACTGATGGTGCGTGTGCGTTTCATGAATTCATGATAAACTATCCATAAAACGTGTTAAAGGCTCATGTGATGTGCAACTAGTGTTTTGCAAATCAGACCACGTAAAGGTTTCTACCTATCATCCCATTTCAGTCTTGTGATACAACCAGTGACGTTGCCAGGTTGGGGGTGTGGGGGGGGCGCCCCTATTGTTGGCAAAATAGTGTCTGTTGGTAAATTCATTAACTTGTTGGTATTTCTGAAAACTTGTTGGTATTTATCTGCTAAAGATTGACATAATTTGTCGGTTTATGTGTCGGTACATTTACCCCTAAAATATGTTTGAAAATACTGGCTACGCCGCTGGATGCAACCAATTCGATCTTTTTGCCGAGTTTTTCTTGAATAATGTATTGTATAGGCCTACACTGTAAAAAAAAACATGTTTAATTTACAGCAAAATACAGGCAACTCTATTTCCAACAATTTGCTGTATTACAATTTTACATAACAAGTGTGTTAAACTGATTTACACAATTTCTGCAAACGCTTAATAATGAAACTGCAGTACGTTTCCATATTTGTTTGGACATATTCTTTGTGGGCCGAAAATGAGAATCAGAATGGATAAAATTGTGTAAATCAGTTTGACACACTTGTTATGTAAAATTGTAATACAGCAAATTGTTGGTAATAGAGTTGGCTGCATTTTGCTGTAGATTTACTTTTTTTTTTACAGTGTAGGCTACTGACTCAAGTCAAGTACATATCATATATTAAATTTACCACTACTTGATATATTATTGCTATGCAATGTGATTCGACACAAGCTCTTGCGTGGTAACATAGAGAATTCCAGTGCCCTTTATAAATAATGAGTATGACACATAATTACCATACTTTCAGGAGTCAGTATTTGCTAAAGGTGGTCCATCTTAGGTTATCTGTCATTGGAAGTAAAATTATTGGAAATATTACCATCATTTAGATTGTGTTCATCCAGTGTAGGATGTAGCCATCCTCATGCATATGCCATTCATCTCTATTTCTTGCTGTTCTTTTCCATGCTGTTCCTAGTATGTTATTATGTCGTCTCTCCGTCTTCTTTTTTGTCTGCTTCTTCTCCTTTTCCCTGTTCATAGTTGCCACTCCATTAGTCTCTTTGTCCATCTATTATCTTGTTTTCGGGCAACGTGTCCAGCCCATCTCCATTTTGCCTGTTTTACTGTCCTGATGATGTCTCTAACTCCAGTAGTCTACCATATTTCCGTGTTCCTGACTTTGTCTCTGATTGAGATGTGAAGCATTTGTCTTTCTATTGCTCTTTGAGGTTGACAAAGTTTTTGTTCTGTATATTTTGTTGTTGTCCATGATTCTGCCCCATAGGTCATTGTCGGTAGCACACACTGATCATGCATCCATACTTTATAAGAAATGTACAGAGACCGACATGTAAACATTCAGCTTATATCTCATTGTGACCTCAACAAACAAACAGTGAAAATGCATTCAGACTACTGACGATGATTAGAGCATATTATACTAACCGAAAGGCGCAGCAAACTCCCCGAGAAGTCCCCATGGTTCTCCCTGAACCACGTTCTCATTTAGCGATAGTTGAGAAACGAGTTGCCCGATATTGGTTCTCCCCTGAACCATAATCTCACTTAGCGACAGTTAAGATATGAGTTGCCCGAAAAAGGGTTCTTTTTCAGAACCCTACCTCACTCATTTGGCGATAGTTGAGATAAACACATGGTGTTGTTACCGCAAACCGAAACAAGAGCATTCGGATGCGTATTTGTACAATGTATTCTTATGTGGGAATAGATCACAGCCATGATCCATTTCAACACATTTCAACTTGGGCTGTGCATTTTCAGATATTTTTGGAACCGGATACCCGAAATCAGGAAACTTCGGACACCCGGATACCCGTTTTCATTTTTGTTGAAAACATGCCTCCGGTGGTGTACAAATACATGTACTGTAAATGGTAACACATTGATTTTATAATACAGAGGATACCATACTATCGATCTTTTCTTTATTGGAGTGTAATCTCTTGAATTTGAAGATAATTGTCTGTACAAGTGCATTGTTCAAAAGTTTGCACCGTGTTAAGTTAAAAAGTCGTTTACGGATAGTGGAACCGTAAAATGGAACCAGGTAATGACCGTTTCGGTCGGGTATCCGGATACCCGGATACCCGGCACAGCCCTAATTTCAACACAACACATGTAACACACATTTCACGTTTTCTCAGAAATAACAGCATGCATAGTGTTATTTGGTGTCTTTTTGACAACCTGTTTGCTTAATTAACGGACACCCCTTTTTGATATGTCATGCACTTGTAAATGTATTGGTAAGTTAAATGTTTGGTCACTCTGTTTTTCAAGAATAACAAATTTTGACATACTATTTCCAAATGCTGGCTTTTACTCTGACAGCTGCATGTCAGGTGGAATAATTTCTCAGGATGCATGCCTATGGTACCGTCAGTCTTTCAATCGTTCAATCAGGTGTTTATAAAAATGAATATTCCCTTTAAAGTGTACCTTTTCAATTGCACATGAATCACAATGGAAGAGAAGATTCGCCCCAGTACATAATGATCGCTTTCCACACTCCATTCACCCGACACGAATGATGATTTTTTTCAACCGATCTTTGTCGTCCCGTTCTTGTGAAATACTTCAATCAGCTGTGCTCTAATTGTCTACTTATTTGAATAGTGTGGCTCTTTATAGTCAAAATACTTTCTCCTGTTTTAATTATTTCCACAGGCGGGTCGCGTGCGAAATTGTGAATTAGTTCCATGAACCGAGTTCACACAGTTGTGAAGATCAATATAATTTTGTTGAGGAACATTTCAAGAGGAAATAAGGGTTGAGTCAACAATGCGTGTTGAAGATAAAGAGAAGACATGATAGGATCAGGCAGCTTCGAGAATATTGGGCTACTACAGAATTTAAAGGGACAATATCCTCACGATTAACTTGGTGACTGAAAATAACACCCCACATGATAAAATCGTTGTTGCTGCATAAATGAGCCAGTAATTTATAGTAACTGTGTTCATCTTATCATCTTAAACTAGGACACCGATTCCATGCCCTGTTGAAAATTTGCTCTGATCATGACGGTATATTGTCCCTTTAAATGGAATTAAGTAAAACATTAGTTATCGTTAATAAAAGATCCCAATATTTTATTTATCCCAATAAGTTTGTTATGGTATAGATCAAACATCCCTTGGTACCAACCAGCCTGAAGTGATATCGCTATAGCACATTAATCAAACTATTTCCCAATTATACTTGACTGAATATTACGGTATATCCTGACACAGATTACACAGTTCGTGTTTTCCGTTCGAAAAATCTGTATGAATTGTCACTATTTTCTCGCCTATTTTCTTTATTAATGAAGTATGAAATAAAGGAGCAGATCAGAGTACTAAAGATATACATTCCCATTTAGATAAATGTAGGCCATTTCCCCTTAGGCTATAGACTTAGAGGTTGGAGAACGAGTCCGACGCAGATTTTAATGGGAAGGTACCCCCGGTACAACATCGGTATTGGTGGCAAAACTGCTTTTACGAGTAAGGTTATTCTCTTTAAATCAACATATACATTCTAGGGAAGGTTACAACATTGGTAATGTTGGCAAAACTGCTTCTATGAGTATGCTTACTCTCTTTGAATCAAGATAGACATTGAAAGGAATGTACAAACATTGGAAATGTTGGCAAAACTGCTTCTATGAGCATGCTTTATACTCTCTTTGAATCAAGATATACATTGAAAGGAATGTACAACATTGGTAATGTTCGCCAAACTGCTTCTATGAGTATAATAATAATAATAATAATAAAGGAGCATTTATATAGCGCTCTTACGCAAATACATGGTATCACAGCGCTTTACAAACAAGAGTAAGAAGTACAATTACAATAACGAAATGAAAAATGAATCAATAAGTAACTGGTGCATAAACAAAAACAGTCAGTTTAAAAACTGCCTAGAAAATAAGTGAGTTTTTAATAGTTTCTTAAATTGGATGAGCGAGGAAGCATGACGCATGTTATATGGAAGAACATTCCACAGAGAAGGGGCGGCAGCAAAAAATCCTTTTTTGGCTATAGCAAGGCGGGTCTTTGGAATTGTGAGTATTCTAGTGTCAGAACAAGAGCGAAGTCCATTTCTACCAGGTACATAAGGAATAATAAGATCATTGATATATGACGGAGCACAGTCCATGAAACACTTAAAAACAAAAACCAATATTTTGAATTCAATTCGCTCTTTAACCGGAAGCCAATGTAATTGTTCAAGATAAGGAGAGGCATGATCTTTTTTTGGTGCACAATATATAAGTTTGGCGGCTCTATTTTGAATTCGTTGGAGACGTTTGATATCTTTGGCCGTAGATCCTTGTAAGAGCGAATTTGAGTAATCAAGACGTGAGGTGATGAGTGCGCGAACAGCGTGATGACAAGTAGTTTCATCGATGAACGTCCTGACGCGCGACAGATTTCTCAAATGAAAATTCAAACTGCGGCATACAGTATGCTTACTCTCTTTGAATCAATATGTACATAAGGGAAGGTACAACATAGGTAATGTTGGCAAAACTGCTTCTATGAGCATGCTTACTCTATTTGAATACCAACCTGTGAAATGTTCAGCTTAATATTGCGAGAAAATACTAAATAATGCATTATTTGTTTTCGTATTCCTTCTCATGTGGACTTAAGGAAAGAGTGCTCTTTCCTTATTCCAAAATGGAAATTATTTTAAAATCATTACAGCACCTCGGACAACATTTTAAAGGAAGATTAATTAATACCTTCATCCGCTTTTCACAAAGTAAGTTTTTACATTAAAATTCGACCATTTTGCTATTTTTGGATTACCAATTTGCAACCTTACCTTTAATTTCTCACTATCTTTCTGATTTGTTGGAGCAAGGATAGTTGATGTTACGGCATGGTTGTAGGACAGAGAATCATAATTCCGGCTAGAGTTACCTGTAAAGCCATTGAACTGTCACAAAGTGCTCATATAGCAAGAACGTATGTAGGATGATGGATGGATGTCTAGATATGTCGCTCCCGTTTTGCGTTTTTTTTCTCTTTCCTTCTGTACTGGCAATGTTCTTCTTAATCAAGACATTGCTATATTCCTTATTGAGAAAGGCAATAAATTAATGTTTAGTCAAGATTGACGAAACACATCTTTGCGTGCATCCCATTTTGGGCCGGGTTTACTCTTCAACAGAAATTACTGGTACTATTTTTACAAAAAACAAAATCCAAAAACACAATGCTACGATTTTAGGCCTATATTGTTATTTGAATTATTTCATATAAACTGTAGGGCGCCGTTTATATCTAATAATTCTCATAATACAACCGTTGTCCTTTTGGGGAACGTTTCTCTGCACTGTAAATCAGAACGTACATGTAACTGCCTTGACCGTAAACCGCTCACCCAGTCTCAGAATCTAGGGTATTGTATGTATAGTGTACACAATTCTCCAGAACCTGTATGCTAAGACGTGATTGATATTCAGTGAAAACCTTTCACTGGTAATCGTAAACACTTGAATGTTAATGGCGTTATAATTGCGCACGCTATATGCAGTACACTACATTGCCCTGGTGACAGCTGCTGCGTGCGTTAAGGGCGCCCTCAACAGGCCGTGCACTAAACTGTAATGTGTTTGCCTGATGCTAGGAATGTTTTAACAAATTTGGAAATGCAAACTATTGGGTTCAGAGCTGCACGAAAGTACCACGTGTTTTTTGCATTATTTTTGGAACTGTGTCAATTGTACTTAACCTTTGACCAACATAATACATCCGGGGCTTTAATTTACATTAACAAAATTTCATTTGCCATTTAAAACAATACACCCGGATTTATTCAGAAGATTGTTATCGATGTAACTTATGTATTATACAATAGGACTAGGTGACAACCGTGGCTATATTATATTTTCCATGATCGATATTTTACCGAAGATATATTCTTGTTTTAAAATTATAATTATTCGAAAAAACATCTGAGAGTCGATACTATATAACCATTTCCATGTTCTATTAAGGGGATGAAAGTCGCATGGTCTTTACCGCAGCGTGGTCACGGGTGATAAGAACCGAACCATTTGGGGACGTGCGAACACTTTCAAAGTACATGTACATGAGTCAGGCGCGTGATGCCAAACAAGATTCGTCACGCTGATTGGTTCAAATTCGCGTCGGGCGTCCCACAAAACAGCTGGTGAACAGCTGGTACATATGCGTTGCTCTGGTTTTGATAAGCTATGTCTTTACCATCCGTTAATACACCCCACGTGATTACGTTTTGTCCAATCAAATTATTTAAACTGTCTTGGGCATTTATGAATATTATTTCAAAACAAATATTTAATCCAATTTTTATTTTATAATTTCGATCAGTTTAACATTTTCCACAAGATGCAAAGGTGTTTTATAGTTGCCAAGGCAAGATCGCATCTTCATTGGGGAGGCTCTCATCTCTTAACTCTCGTCTTCTTCTCTAGGCAATCTGATAGATAGCTGCCTCAGGAGGGAGATCATGTATGCGATTTCAACATGTAGTGTTATTGTAAGATACTCCCCTCGAAATCATCTCCATTCACTGTATAATAATGTTTAACATATGCACCGACCTATATTAATGGACATTCATCTATTTGGATGGCCAAGTTAAATTTCCATGCGCGTTTTCCTTCTCGCCTGTCCCCATTGCTGCGATCATCCAGGCCCGGTTAGATATTATCCTACTTCACCGGCCTTCATGCCTCGCCACGGAAATCGAACCCGTCATTATTGATCCCCACCTCCGTGTTCTAAAGCTAGATAAGAAAAGCCTCATCCGGACAAAACTGTACGGATCACTTTTCCCGCGCATTTATCCATTGATTGAAAACGATTCGCTGTGCACCTGGCGCAGACTACACTCCACCGTAAGAGGCGGGAAAAGCTAAATCTGAGGGCTTTCTCTCACAGAGCCGACAAGGACATCGGATGTTCGCTGCAGCTGGGTTATACCTAATAACCATAAATTCCCAATATTAATGTCCCGTACAGAAACTGGAAATGTCCATTCATTTCATAATAATTCCTTTACACCTGCAAAACACGGCCGTAAATCCTGGGATGGTGTATAATATAACCCCCTGTTGTTGCACAGAGTGGACTCGACAAACCTATAGTGTTTTGGTCGGAAACTTTGAACAGGTTTTAATCCAATTCTCCCAGAAATGCAAGTTAATACTGAACTGTTACAATAGCTCCACAAGCATTTCGCGCTTGCCATGACTCCTGAAGTGTGGATGAACATAAATGTCGATTATTTTAAACAATGTCACTAAAACAAGAGTACCAGGACGGCATGAATTTAACCCTTTATATTATTTGCGAGGCAGAAGTAACTCTAGGGAATCTGACGTTTAAAGATGGACTTCAACGGAATATATTACAGTGTTTTGATGCTGTTAGGCTTACAAGAAGTGTGTAATGATTACTTCTATATGATTAACATTCAAATAAAGTAATTTCTTAATGTAAAAAAAAATTCATTTTAATCAGCATTTCACTATCTAGAAAAGTCGTGTTTCGCAAAAAGCCCGAACTCATGAATAATTCATATCGTAGTTGTGACGTACAATCAAGGACTGGCATTCGCTGCTTATGCCCACATGTCATGAGTGTTCCCCAGCAAAGTGCATTAAAAAGCGACGTGTACGAAACGAACTCCCAGTCGTACTCACTTGCCTTCTCTCGATATTTGACGCTTTCAAAGTTGGAACAGAGCCTTGCTTCAAACGATATTTGGTATCCAAACCAAAACTTTCTTTCACTTGACTGGAAGAATCTCTACAGTCGCCCGTAAAATGGGCTGAACAAATCAACGACCATTTTGTCAACGTGAAATCCTTTCGTGTATTGTTCACGAACTTCACCCACTCCTTGGAAGCCGCCGGATTCCGCGGAAATCGGAAAAACTAACCTCTGGATTCTTGGTGGCACTTCTTGTACATCCACCAACAGCACATGTGCTAGGCATTATGCCGTCTTACACAAAATTGTCAAAACGGGGAAAAAATCATGTGTATCAGCTTCGAGCAAGTAAAATCCCCATTGCCAAACACACAGACAAAAACGGCTTCCTTTATTTATGCCCCAGATAGTACGTCACACTTACGCTGGTTTACGTGGCCGCTGGTATTTCACCGTTCATTTCGTATTGTATTTCTATGGGCCTTTGCTGGGAACCATGAAAGCGCGCAGCCAACGGCGAGAAAAAACCACTCGCTCAGAAATCTAAGAAGGGGGGCTATTTTTTACAATCAAAATTAAACAAAATAACGGGGAATAAAACCATCGTACTGATAATGAAATAATAACTAAACACAACATAAACAAGACTCAGGAGACGATTCAGTGTACGAGCTCTCGTTGAAGTCCATCTTTAAGATTTTGATCCATTATGCCACAGCCGTATAACGGTTCAATGAGTTGTCATGACAATGACTATGAATGACCATGGTTTCTCGTGAGCAGAGGATCCATGTTATGTGAAAGAGATCGCCTCTACATCATTTCAACTCGCAAATAACTCCATTCACTGGAGCCACTGCTGTACGTTTTTGTTACGTTGCAGTCCCATTAAGCATCAATCGACTTCTGTCAATCAGATTTGTTAACGATCAAACAGATTTCTTAAACGGTTGCAGGCACACTCAGTTGGAAATACGCTACAAGCTTGGTGAGCACAGGGCCTTTAGTTTCGTACGCATTTGTTCTTATGAATATGTACATGTTGGCTGTTCTGGGAGTTCTTCCTGTTAGTATAAGGGGTGTGGCGTCGACATGTCAATTGTCTTTCAACGTTATGTACATCGAAGACCACTTTTTATCATTATGATATCAGTAAGAATTATAGCTTTGCACAGTGAAAAGGAGAAGTAAAGACTCTGCGGTGACATCTGTTTTGAGTCTAGTAAATACTCAATAGTTTTGAAAAGAACCGATTGGTTACAACTCGACGTTTCGATCAGTGTGCTCTGATCGTCTTCTGTCACGGTCAAGAGTAGAATGAGCTAAATCATGGAACATTTTCTACTTGTTAGAGTATTTTATAGTACATATTAGAGGTGGGATTGACCATGCTATACATTTAAGATTTAAGATTGTGTTTCATTGGTTTTTAATGTTTTAATCTGTACTGTTTTTCTCTTTAAGCTCACAACTGTTTGTCTGCTTTCTGACGCGAGGTTGCAAACGCCCTTCACTCCAGTCGAGCATTAACACCTCTGTGCCATGCCGTAGAATACTACCCCTCAATTGTGGAGTGGAATTTGGGTAAGAAAAAAATATGCCAAATTTTATTTACAGAAATGTTCTATTTTTTAAAACTCGTTATCATAAAATTGTATTCCACGGGGTTTATCTTTAAAATGTCTTTATTTTCATAAAACATGTAGGGCCTAGAAAGCAAACGTTTTAATCAATTTTATTTTAAACTCGGTCTCTTAAAACATTTGTTCAACGCCTCAATCCTTCCTTACAACATAAATGAAACTCGCAACTGATAGCTTTTGATGGTTATCCGTCTGTCGCGTAAGTCATCTGACGTATCTGTCATATCTTGTTAGACACGAAGATGACCGCCGCATGATTATGTCAAAGCGGTCTGAAATGAAATGGAATTCAGCTGCCCATGGGAGAAACGAAAAAAGAATTCCAATCAGCAAAGCTTCAATTTCACCGTCGATAACAGCCAAGGGAAAAGACGGAGATAGGTACACTAAGACAACAAACAACAGCAGGAAGAAGTTTTACTGCAGTTTGTATTTGACGCAAGTCACGTCGCCGACACCGACTGTAAATAGTTCCACCGTTAATGGACGCCACTGGAAGCGCGAAAACGTTCCACTAAATTGACGTGAAACGCTGTTAACTGTCTCCAAACGGATGTGTGTACAATGTGTATACAATGTGTAATCTCTCTCCACTGGGGTATTTATGCGCTCCTGCATCTTTGCTGCATAAAGGCATCCAGTAAGCTATTTTTCTACAGTACACTGGCATGTATTGGCATAGAAATCTAATTTAAAATAGGTTCTTCAATAATTAATTCACCGACAATTTCCACTGACTTGGTAGTCTAATGGTTAGAACGTTCGCTTTGCAAGTAGAAGGTACCAGGAGCAAGACATTTTCATAAATTTGTTTTTATAAATTTTTTGTACACATTTTTTTAACTACAAAATTAATTCACGGTTGTAGAGGATTTTGTTTAGGAAAATACAGTCAAACATTTATTTTTAGTATACAAACGCATAATAGTGGACAAAATCTACTGCAGAAAAAATGCCATTCAGTAAATATTCGTCTTTGGTTCATTTATATGCCCCACAGAATTATCTTGATTCACTATCCGGTCTGCCAATTAAACGGCACGAATACATTACAAAAAACAGGATACATTGCAAAAAATGAGGGGATAAAAAGGGAATTCTGAAAAAAAGTGCACCGTTGGTGCAAAATAAAATTGACAGCATCGGTCTTATTTTAACAATCCAGTTATCGCTGGGTAGGTTCACTCCTTTCCATGACAATTGTATTAAATATTCAATGTGTAATTATGTCGGTAACACGTTTTGCCTTTATACCGTTTCTAAGAATGGGCGGGGACTAGGACCTCAACTATATTGGTGTGCAGCGGCGTAGCCATGATTTTTCAGTGGGGGGCACAGAGGGGAATTGCTTTTCACTGGGCCTGGGGGGGGGGGGGCAGGGGACATGGGTTTTTCCCTTTTCTCTTTTCTTTTTTTGGGGCACTATCGGGATTTTTCGTGGGGGTACCTGGTTGGCACTGGAAATTTGTGGGGGGAACGTGCCCCCCAGGCCCCCCATGGCTACTCCGCTGTTGGTGTGACCCAACATAAATATCCAGTGTCAACATCCATTGCCCGTGTCAATGTTTCTTTGCATTCATGTAATAATACCATGTAGGACTAGACCGATCCGGTCTGTCAATCATGGATTGACCAATAGGGTCATGCCTTTCCATGGCGACTGTTGCCATCTCGGTCAAATGCCTTGCAATTTTCATATAGGGGCGCAGATGGTATGACCGGGAGTTCACAGCGCATGGCTGGCCAGGGCAAGCTAGATCGGTCTACGTGTTTTTCCATGCTAACTAAACTAGATTTGGTTTTAGGTAATAACTCTCCCAATATGAGCACTGATAACAGCCCCTATAAGTATTTGCAGGGATATTATACGTAAGTTGTACTAATAAATTTTAGGCTCCCCAAAACATATTCAATAGAAATTTTGTGCTGAATTCTAAGGTAAATTACCACGGAATCCTCCGTGCTCAACCATCACTATGGCCAAACGAAAAAGTCTCCAGTTTCTGGTCATAGGTCGGCTTCAAAATCGGTGCGGTGACGCGCTTTTTTAAAATTTTGATTTGATTAAATTTTTTTCCCCCAACCAGTGTTTGGAACCAGACCAAATTTACCATACACAAAGTATGGTGGCTAAGAGAGACCTCAAAATTGGGCAAACATTCATATCCCTATGTGAAAAAAGTCGTTTAAAAAACGAAACACGCGACAGAATTCCAACAGATCCAGTAATTTTGGCTGCAATTGGACATAGCAAAAACAAATTAATAAATAAACAAAAAAGTTTGTTTCATAGCAAAAAAAGAGAAAACTATAAATTCCGACGCGCGGCTCTGAGGCGACGCGCGCGGAGACGAGAAACCGGAGACCATTTTGTTTGGCCTATAAACCGTGTGTATTATGGATCCATGGTATTAGTTATGGCGGCGCTATAAAGAAATGTGCATGCGACTTTTTGTGTTGACTCTATGTGGTGTGTTATCACTGCGATATGATAACCATATGGAACTGTATGAATCATATATGAAAATTTACATTTTTTGGATACACATAGTAAAGTAGGAATATGGTTAAAACTGTAATATGTATTAAATTAAGGATGAACGTGCACTATCGATTACTTTTTTATCGTATTGACAAACATATTGATTATTGGAAATTGATCAGTTTTAGTGCCTATTTGACGTCTATTTCCATAGACTCGAAAATCATCACGCACAGCGCTGTCAAATTCAGAGCTGGCTTAGACAAAACCAGAATTGGCAAGTAAGACTACTGGCTTATGGGTACAATAATGTGCATGCCATCGAGTATAGGAAGTTATTTTCGTGTAAAAATATCTACCTAGTACCTACAAGTATTTCCCACGGAGATCCTGTCCACAGGACGATGCAGAACCCGGCACATAATAATAAGGTCATCTTCTGAAGCTAAAGCGCACCTAAAAGCCTTGTTTCTACATAGACCTTATAGCCTACTACCCTCAAAAAAGCAATCTGTTTTTTCTTCATCTCTATCTCACGGGGAGGCTCGCATGTACCATATTATAAACAAGAAATCGGCTGAGTTTCGAAATGGCAAACATTGATGTATTGTGTTTCAATCAAATCCTTCGCAGGAGCAGAGCCTTATGTCTACGAATCTGATACGGCTTTGATCCCCTGTGCATATTTCATGACATAATAATACAAACAGGTGAGAATTGAAGTATCTGGGTTTTACTTGCTCGTCTTAAATATTATAATCATCATTTCTGTCATTGCCTGAGGAAAATCATCCGTACTTCTGGTTTGAGGAACAGATTCGAGGGAAAGTCCTAAAAGTAACTTTGACCCGATAATTTCAATTCTTGCGATTTTCCATTTTGTGAAATATCCACTAGAGCTTGTATCTATATTAGATTTCTGGATTTATTTGTTTTTAAGTCTACTCAATGTTCTCATAAAGTCCTTGTTACCCTTAGTTATTAAAAAATTTAACAAACTAACAATAAATAAAGACTGAGCGAAATCACGGGCGATACATCCTATCTTTTGGCAAAAGATAATTTCTCTGATCGAAAAAAAAAATACTCATCGATGTTAAGGTGGCGGTAACGTATAGTATCATATGAAGTTAATTCTTAAATGATGATTTCCTTTTTTGAAATTGTTAATAATATCTGTCTTTTTTCCTTGACATGATTTTTAATCTTAAAATAATCTATACTATTCTGGTGCTTTTCTCAATGCATGTGAATACAAATGTATAGTAACGTGTGAAAGTTTCAGCTCACTACGTTATGTTCTTTACAAGAAACTAGTGAATGCAAAAAGCATTCAGAAATGTGAGCTCCTTACATATATTTCACGTAAATTATTTAGAAATGTCAAACTGCAGACACGAACACGTACTAATTTGCGTCATAACAATTTTTTAGTGCAGTTCGTCACCAATATCCAGACGTGCATATTTGGGGAATAAAATGTAAGGTTTCTAAAAAAGAATTGTAATTATTGGACTTGAATACGTTTCGAACCTAGCAGGTTCTTTCTCAAAGGCAAAATGGAGAATATCTAACCTTGCACACATACATAAACACAAGAGTGGGCATGAGTTAGTCAGTTGTGAAAGGAACACAAAAGAAGAAGGTATACAGAAAGCAGAGTCATGTTCTGGTCCTAGGACCGGACAACAAAAGAGGGATTAGACATGGATAGATTAAGGTACGGTACTCTCTTAAAAAAGATAGTAGCTAAGACAGAAATATTTCGAGGTATGTTTGGTACCATTATTTACTTTACACCAATTATAAAACTGTTAAAAAAACGGTGAACATTCGATTATGCCTTTGGGGAATGATAAAGATGGGGAATGTTGTATTCTCGACTCATTGTAAGTCGGAGAAATCTTGCAGTCAGCCGATTGTTACACACAAATCTATGGTGTTTTTTACCTGTCTGTTATTGATAAATTTTAACTGAAAACATTACTATTTCCTGTTTCGTTAGTATAGGCATAATAGGCTTTTCACAAGGGACTTACTTGGCGCAGGAAACACGCTAGAATTATAAATGATTTACAAGATAGATTTTTTCCCTCGAGAGATAAAGGGCCTATACATTTCTGCCAAAGAAGCTCTGTTTCGGAATTTATGAAAGCCGTTTTGCTATCTTAAGTTTCGTAAAGCAACCCGTCATTGCCGCTGGCTTCGTACATCGCTGGTAAATTCATTTATTTAGTACCGGTATATCTCGTGCGTCGGTGATACATTATCCGCCCGCGGGCTAACGGCACTATATTTGAACAACATTTTGCGATCTCTGTAAGCCTAGCTCTAATGGGATTACTTAACCTCTCATCCATTTCAATAGGATAACAACATCAATTTATATTTTCATGAATTGTTTGAAGAATGGTACGAAACACCTGCCGGTGTACCAACTTGATTCTCTCGTCTCTGGTTATCACTGTTTGAAGGGACGGACACAAATGACTGAGACACAGACGAGACATCGAAATCTGCTTGTCTATAAACACTTTTAAAAAAGGACCCCTTCCCCCCCCAAAAAAAAATATATATATATAAAAAATAAAAAATAAATAAAAAATAAATAAATAAATGAAATGAAATGAAATGAATAATGAAATGAAATGAATAATGAATAATGAAATGAAATGAAATGAATAATGAAATGAAATGAAATGAAATGAAATGAAATGAATGAAATGAAATGAAATGAATAATGAAATGAAATGAAATGAATAATGAATAATGAAATGAATAATGAAATGAATAATGAAATGAATAATGAAATGAAATGAAATGAAATGAAATGAAATGAATAATGAAATGAAATGAAATGAAATGAATAATGAAATGAAATGAAATGAATAATGAAATGAATAATGAAATGAATAATGAAATGAATAATGAAATGAATAATGAAATGAATAATGAAATGAATAATGAAATGAAATGAAATGAAATGAATAATGAAATGAAATGAAATGAATCATGAAATGAGATGAAATTAATAATGAAATGAAATGAAATGAATAATGAAATGAAATGAAATGAATAATGAAATGAAATGAAATGAATAATGAAATGAAATGAAATGAAATGATATGAAATGAAATGAAATGAATAATGAAATGAAATGAATAATGAAATGAAATGAAATGAATAATGAAATGAATAATGAAATGAATAATGAAATGAAATGAAATGAAATGAATAATGAAATGAAATGAAATGAAATGAATAATGAAATGAAATGAAATGAAATGAAATGAAATGAATAATGAAATGAAATGAAATGAAATGAATAATGAAATGAAATGAAATGAAATGAATAATGAAATGAAATGAAATGAATAATGAAATGAAATGAAATGAATAATGAAATGAAATGAAATGAAATGAATAATGAAATGAAATGAAATGAATAATGAAATGAAATGAAATGAAATGAAGAAATGAAATGAAATGAAATGAAATGAAATGAATAATGAAATGAAATGAATAATGAAATGAAATGAAATGAATAATGAAATGAAATGAATAATGAAATGAAATGAAATGAATAATGAAATGAAAAATGAAATGAAAAATGAATAATGAAATGAAATGAATAATGAAATGAAATGAAATGAATAATGAAATGAAAAATGAAATGAAAAATGAATAATGAAATGAAATGAAATGAATAATGAAATGAAATGAAATGAATAATGACATGAAAAATGAAATGAAAAATGAATAATGAAATGAAATGAATAATGAAATGAAATGAAATGAAATGAATAATGAAATGAAAAATGAAATGAAAAATGAATAGTGAAATGAAATGAAATGAAATGAATAATGAAATGAAATGAAATGAATAATGAAATTAATCATGAAATGAAATGAAATGAATAATGAAATGAATCATGAAATGAAATGAAATGAATCATGAAATGAAATGAAATGAAATGAATAATGAAATGAAATGAAATGAAATGAAATGAATAATGAAATGAAATGAAATGAAATGAAATGAAATGAAATGAAATGAAATGAAATGAAATGAAATGAAATGAAATGAAATGAAATGAAATGAAATGAAATGAAATGAAATGAAATGAAATGAAATGAAATGAAATGAAATGAAATGAAATGAAATGAAATGAAATGAAATGAAATGAAATGAAATGAAATGAAATGAAATGAAATGAAATGAATAATGAAATGAAATGAAATGAAATGAATAATGAAATGAAATGAAATGAATAATGAAATGAAATGAAATGAATAATGAAATGAAATGAAATGAATAATGAAATGAAATGAAATGAATAATGAAATTAAATTAAATGAATAATGAAATGAAATTAAATGAATAATGAAATGAAATGAAATGAATAATGAAATGAAATGAAATGAAATGAATAATGAAATGAAATGAATAATGAAATTAAATGAAATGAATAATGAATAATGAAATGAATAATGAAATGAAATGAATAATGAAATTAAATGAATAATGAAATAAAATGAATAATGAAATAAAATGAATAATGAAATAAAATGAATAATGAAATATAATGAATAATGAAATATAATGAATACTGAATACTGAATAATGAATAATGAATAATAAAATAAATAGAAATACAATAATATTGATTATTAAATAAATCAATATAAATAAATAAAAACAAACAAACAAACATTTCATAAGTAAATACATCAGGCCAAAAAATGTCTCTGATTTCTGGTCATACGAAATGAAATGAAATGAAATTTTGGCTGCAATTGGACATCATTTCATAGCAAAAAAATAAGAACATTAAAAATGCCGACGCGTGGGTCTGAGGTGACGCGCGGGTCTGAGGTGACGCGCGGGTCTGAGGTGACGCGCACGCGGAGACCAGAAACCGGAGACCCGTTTTTTGGCCTAAATAAATAAATTAACAAAAGAACCAAATGTTACGCTTCAATCAATTTGTATATTTTTATATTTTTTTGAATGTGTTGCATCACAAGGGTAGTCCTACATTTCCATGGAAACACAAAAACTACTTCGCAATAGGGACCACTCGATAGTCCGACAGCACATCCCATTAGTCCGAAAAATTGTTGGACTAGTGGGTCGTTTAACCAATAGATTGAACAGATGTTGGGGTTCATAGTTACCGCGGACCATTGCATTGGTCCGACTTGGGAATTAAAGGCTATTGTCATCATTACGTACCGTTGGACTTATGGGCTATCGACAATATTTAAATCAATTTTCGAATACAAAGCTGTTTCGTGTATATTACAATAAAGTAACACACTTGGTATTTTGTTAAATTAAGGAAAAGGTACTAGGGCTGTGCGTTTTCGGTTATTTCGGGAACCGGATACCCGAAATTTGAAATCTTCGGATACCTGGTTACCCGTGAATTTTTTTGTAAAAACACATAAATACACCTGAATGTATAAAATAACCAATACGAACACAAGTTTCAAACAAAAGCCAGCAAGTCTGTGAAAGGTTGTCGGCAAATGTTACTTCTAAAGCCTTCATCTAAGTTTTCTTAATTTTGTTAGCAAAAAAAATCAGAGACTTCCATTATTTTTTGTGGCTTAAAATGTTCAGTCGGAATTTTAAAAAGTCGTTTACGGGTAATTGGAACCAAAAAATGGAACCGGGTAATGACATTTTCGGTCGGGTATCCGGGTATCCGGATACCTGATACAGCCTTAAAAGGTTCTGCATCTCTTCTTGCTAGACTCAATACGTTAACATTTTCTGATGTTAATAAGCTACACAAAGGTATATTAATGTATAGATATATTGACAATCTTCTACCTTGGACATTGTCTTGTTTTACCGCAGTCCATGACATCCAAAGCTATTGCAACCAGATCACATTGCGATCTCTTTCTACCATTCACTCGCACATTGTATTCCATTAACATACTTTCAGTATCCCTTTGCAACTTTCCACATTTCGTTTTTATTTTTGTAAATGCCAATTTTGCCTTATACATACTAATGAAAACAGTATTTCCATTCATGTATTTTTTTAAGTTTATTTAAAAAAAAAGTTACACGTACGGCCGTCAGCTGAATAAATGGCCTATATCAATAAGGGTCTACATATTATTTTGTTTACATGTGCAACATTCCGCATTCCATGTTGTTAATACCGGTTTTCCTATGGATACAGAGGAATAGAGTTAGAATGGGAAAATCGGCAGTCGTTCTTGTGTTCACACCTGTGGGGCCGTAGGCATATAAATACATAATAAAGTCTATTAGGTGTTCGGGTATGTACCCGAAACACCTATTGTTTTTGTACGTTTTTTTTTTTTTTTACTTCTTCTTCTTCTTCTTCTTCTTCTTCTTCTTCTTCTTCTTCTTCTTCTTCTTCTTCTTCTTCTTCTTCTTCTTCTTCTTCTTCTTCTTCTTCTTCTTCTTCTTCTTCTTCTTCTTCTTCTTCTTCTTCTTCTTCTTCTTCTTCTTCTTCTTCTTCTTCTTCTTCTTCTTCTTCTTCTTCTTCTTCTTCTTCTTCTTCTTCTTCTTCTTCTTCTTCTTCTTCTTCTTCTTCTTCTTCTTCTTCTTCTTCTTCTTCTTCTTCTTCTTCTTCTTCTTCTTCTTCTTCCCGACGTCTGTCCACAAAAAAACACATACTTGCAAACTTCACATTAACTTGAAACTTGGCATGTACTTAGAACTTAACAAGTAGATGAAACTCGAGTTGTGAGTGACCCCAATTTGACCTTACTTCCTGTCCAAACCGGAAGTCAAATTTTAATATTTAAAAAAATCATATCTCAACAACCACAACAGGTAAATTGACATGTTTTGCACCATTATATAGATTATTAATTGTCGAAAAATATTTACAAAAACATGACCCCAATTTGACCTTACTTCCTGTCCAAACCGGAAGTCAAAGTTTAACATTTAAAAAAATCATATCTCAACAACCACAAGAGGTAAATTCAGAGTTTTTGCACCATTGTACAGATTGTTAATTGTCAAAAATATTTAAAAAAACATGACCCCAATTTGACCTTTACTTCCTGTCCAAACCGGAAGTCAAAGTTTAATATTAAAACTATAATATCTCAACAACCACAATAGGTAAATTCACAATTTTTGTACCATTGTACAGATCGTGAATTGTCAAAAAATATTTACAAAAAGGTGACCCCAATTTGACCTTACATCCTGTCCAAACCGGAAGTCAAAGTTTAATATTTAAAAAAATCATATATCAACAACCACAAGTAGTAAATTGACATTTTTGCACCATTGTATAGATTGTTAATTGTCGAAAAATATTTACACAAAGGTGACCCCAATTTCACCTTAATTCCTGTCCAAACCGGAAGTCAAAGTTTAATATTTAAAAAATCATATCTCAACAACCAAAACAGGTAAATTCACAATTTTTATACCATTGTACAGACCGTTAATTGTCAAAAGATATTTACAAAAAGATGACCCCAATTTTACCTTACTTCCTGTCCAAACCGGAAGTCAAGGTTTAATATTTTAAAAAATCATATCTCAACAACCACAAGAGGTAAATTCACAAATTTTGTACCATTGTACAGATCGCTAATTGTCAAAATATATTTACAAAAAGATGATCCCAATTTGACCTTACTTCCTGTCCAAACCGGAAGTCAAAGTTTAATATTTAAAAAGATCATATCTCAGCAACCACAAGAGGTAAATTAAAATTTTTTGCACCATTGTATAGATCGTTAATTGTCACAAAATATTTAAACAAAGTTGACCCCAATTTGACCTTACATCCTCCCGAACACCTAGAGTTTGTGTCGAGACAAACTCTGAATCTCTAGTTGTCATTGTCTTTCTCCTTCACACGATGAAAGTGTTCGCTTGTTTTGAGTGAAAAGTGTTGACAAACGTTTGATGAGAATTGCTTGGTCGTAACTTTGGTATTGAAATCGTCTTAGTAGTAGTGTTCAATCATTTTGTATCAGTTGTGTAGGGGGTGGGGCGGGAAGGGGATCTGGGGCGCCCCCACTTGTTGGCAAAATAGTTGGTACTTCTGCTTGAAATAATTTGTCGGTTCATTTGAGTTTTGTGTCGGGACATTTACCCCCCCTCCCCGCCCCGCCCCCCCCCCCCCCCCCCAAAATGTTTTCCCCTTCCCACTCTGAGAATCCTTACTACACCTTTGTTTTGTATTGTACCTGTCCAATCACAAGCCTTGGTTAAACAAAAATACTAATTAGGGCAGTAATAATAATAATAATAATGTGTGGACTTATATAGCGCACGTATCCACCAACTGAGTGGTGCTCAAGGCGCTTACATCTCAGCAAATCAACTCTTGCTATACGTACGTATATATTTCCCCTTTTCTTATTCGTAACTATAGACGGTAGAGTGAAGATGACATGCCCAGTGGAACTGTTATGGAACTTGAAGGGTTCCAGCCTCTATTCTTAAAAGCTTACACATAAACCCAAAGCCAAAACCAAAACAGAAAAGACGGTAATTTCAACATGCACACTTTAGCACACCATGTTGCTACAGCAACAGAGAAGCAAGAAAATGGCTGTACAGGCATGGCACTAGTTCATTACGCGCACTGTACCTTACCTTTAATAGCATCACACGTTTATGCAGATAAAACATTGCGCAATTGTCCAATAGTAACCGACGGCGTTAAACCGTATGCTTTTCATTCTGAGGCAGATAAAGAGTTTACATTTATTGCACTGATAGGTTCACCCCACTAAATAAACTTCCATAGTAAACAGTGCTAAACACAAAATATTCAAAAATCGTTTAAAAAAATACTTAGAAGTCCCACAGTTTTTAAAATCAAAAGAAAAAATATTGATTTTTATTTTCTTCTCTATTTACTGTCTAAAGTCCAGATTTCCAGGGAGTTCCCAATGAAAACCACCCTCTACAGTAGTGAAAACGTCCATTTTGGAAAAAGGCCTTACGCTTGAAATCAAATTAGGACCACTTTTTCAGGGCCTAGTGTATCCAAAATACTCACAGTTGGAAGTGAAGGATCCCAGGTTATGATATTGGGCCATTTTTACACAATCCATCAAATGTATGGGCTTCAAATCTTTTGTTTTTTAGAAACATTTGAGGGTTTACACTTTATGATAAACAGCTCGGCGCATGAATTCCTCACTATTTAGTGGGGTGGACCCTGATAGATTGTCGCGGTACGATATGCCAGGGCTCAGTTTCATAGAGCTGCTAAGCAGAAAACATTACAAAGCAGTTTTATCTAATGAGCCTGCCAGAAGCAATATGCATTTTAGTAGGAACCTATTTTTGTTTAGCATATCTTTTCTGTGCTCAGCAAATTTGTGTGCTTAACACTAATAATAACAGGCTTATGGAATTGGCCACTGGGTGGATCCATTGTGGCTGAAAACAAATAAGGGGGCCAGGGCCACATGTTTTTTTTTAGTGCTGTCAGTGCCCACGAAATCCTTTGCCCACTTATGGGCACCTCTACTAGAAAATAATATACATGTAGTTTAAAGCTAGTATACACTTCTGGTAACATGTTCGTAAATGCATCCATACTATTAAACAAGAGATATGATATAAAAACAAACCTACGAAAGTTTCAGATTATTTCATTGTGTCACTAACAGAAACAAAGTGAAAATTAATTGTGTAATTTTTTTTTACAATTGAAAATTTCATTTTGTAAATTATTTCACTACATTTACTAAAACGATAGCACCTGAGATAGAAATATTTGAATGGATATTTTATGCCATCATTAACATTACACCAACTAGCTTTAATTTAAAACTGAGATCATTTATGTTCTTCTAGAATACCAGTATGTGTACATGCTTTAAGACATACTTTAGTGACTTTTGAATAAACACAATGTTTGTAACCGGGGGAATATACAACCATGGCGGTTATATTATGGACGCAACGTTGAAAGGAATTTCCTTATTGTAGTTGTACGTTTTGTATCTTGTTTGCTTAATATTAGCTATGTAGTGTTATTATTGCATTCTCGTGTTACATTTAGGAATGTTCAGTCCGAGTTATAAAACGCGGTAAAGCTAGGGGGTCTTGCCACCACTGAGGGCTAACACCTACGTCCTTGTCTAGCCCGGTGGCAATTTTTGGGGGGTTGCAGCGGGTACGGCGATTTAGAGCCTGGCTGGCACTATGCCAACGCGCTGCTGGTGACGGCGGTTGCGAAGGCGAACGTCTGTCCAGTGAGCCTTAATTGTAGTTTCGTCTTTGTGTCAGGATGTTCTTCGACTATTACAGTACATGTCTGATACAGGTAAATGATACATTTTTACTTATTTTTTAAATTTTATTTTCACTGGAAATTGTCTTTGTAATTTTTAGAGTTTAGTAGGGGAAAGATAAGTTTAAGTAAAGAAACATTTTCTTTTTGATGTCGAGACAAATTCTATAAGTGTTCGGTGAGCTTTGGGAATCGACGTCAAGTCGACCACAGCACCGGCTAGTTCATTAATTTAGCAGTGGGAAAAGTTACGATAACTTGGTATACGTCTCAGTGACGTGGTTGCGAAGATTAATGGAGAAAATAACTTCCATTCAGAGTGAGGCATAACTCGAAATAATTTCGTAAGGGGCTAGCTTTGTTTGGGATTATTGGTTATCTGACAGACGTATTGGAATGAATCCTTTACAGGAGGCCGTCAGTATTTGTCACTTTGTATAGTGATGGCAGACTTTTATAATTTGTCGCCGTTGATGTCAATAAGTAAATTGTTGGGATGTTTGAGAGAAATTAAACAAATAATATTTTCGGAAGACGGGAGATGCATATGGATTAATCGAGTATGTGTTTTTATGTATTTTAAAGATATTTTAAAGAAGTGCGATGAAGTTGTTTTGGGTTAGAGAGTGATAGAGATTTCTTTTCGGCTGTAATTCGAAGTCAATTCGTACAGTCCGATTTGAGTAATCTGGTCTTCCCATGGGGATTGTAGTTTACGAATGTGTTGTTTTTTAAAGTTATGAACGATGGAAGTTCCGCCGTTTTGTAGAGGCATTGCATGCGAGTCCGTCATGGACATCGGCATATTTCTTGTCATTACATGCACATAGATAGTGACCGCAGAACTTGAGCGTACTGTACATGATTGCATGGTTTTTGGTTGTGTTTTAGCATATTGTAATTCACTTCATTTTAGACCATCGTCCACCTGCTGATGACAGCTGAAGGTTGTTTTAGCCAGAGACTGGATTTTATCATGGTGCCGAAATGGTGGGTCCGTGATCTGTAGACCCATTGTCGCTGGTTGGGGTATGTTTATGGTCCATTAGTTATTCTGTTGATTGGTTTATGGGTTCTTCCAAAGGGATCGGGGATCGGGGATCGCTCTTAACGTAAATGGCTGTTGGGTCTGGTAATGATGTTTTTGTCGGAAAGCGCTATTATTGTTTATCATAATTATTGTTAATTGCGTCTTAATTCTTCCATTTCATTTTTATTATGTATACCATTTTGTATTAAAGAAACTTGTGGTTAACTGAATAATTCAATTAGATTGATATAGAATATGAGGTGAACCGTATTTTGTGCTGATTTAAAGTTGTTATTTTTCTGTTTGTTTTAACAGGGTTTATTTTTGTGTGTGTGTTTGGTTTCGGGTTTACGTTTTCATTTTGGTTGTAGTTCTCTAGATTTGTGATTTCATTAAAGTTCATTGGTCCACGGTATCCTTACTTGCATTCTGTGTATTATTCCTGGGTGTGCAAAAGCTCCGGTTACATGTTATTTACACAGGGAGTGTAATTACACATGCTGTAGACGTCAGCCATCCATTTTCCTCACTAGATCGGTCATCAGATAGCAACGATTCTCTCAATGGTCATAGTTGTATAACGTGCTTACATAGGATTTGCTTTTACTACTTCATACCCTGAAACTATTGAAATGTGTTTCAATACTTTGAGTGCATTACTTTACCCTTTGACGTCGAAGGATCTCGCATAATAATCAATCCAGCTCAATTCAATATTAAACAATTAGGCATCTTTAAATGTCTTTAAATGGCAGAGCACTGTACATTTGTAAAGTGATTGCACTTAAACACTCTTAGAATGGCACTGTGGAAACTGAAGGTTTTAGTTACTATAGCGACCAGTGAGATCTTAAACAAAGGACCAAATGCCAGTTATGACGTTTCAATGGGAAAACTGAGTTTCTCTGTTTGTTTATTTGGATGTCAGACACAATCATCCACGGGGATGGTAATTTATGACAAAAATGCTTAAAGCATATCAATTCCGAACGTTTCGCCTGCAAAGTAGTCAAAACATTGGTTAAGCACTTTTCTTTGTGTACCTTTTTCATCTTCTTACTTTTTCCCAATCAGCCCATAGCTCTTAGATACTGAGTGCATGCTTGGCCAAAAGACGAAATAAGGAGAGATATATGTTTTCATACAGATCTTTCTCCTCCATGCCTAGACTCAACACCAAACATTCATATCTAGCTACTTATCTGCTCAGACAATGAGAGCCTTGAGGTCTTATATTAATACCAGAATGCATTTGAATTATCCCTGGGAATTGGGTAGGCTATACAAAAATATACATCCACTCCGTGTCCATGGGGTGTATGGTACATAGGATCAAACAAACAAACAAACAAACAAACAAACACCCCAACACCCCAACAAACAAACAAACAAACAAACAAACACCCCCCCCCCCAACACCCCCAACAAACAAACAAACAAACAATATCCGGTCCCATGTTGTTTAACATTAGTTGTCTTCATCGACTCAAAGGTATCATAACAAAGATGAAACTGAATTGATTTAATATTAACTCGTACAATTAGAAATTGAAATCCTGCACTCTTCTCATAAATCCACGTGTGCGTCAATACTGAAACAGTATATGCTGACTGATGGTGCATTTGTGAATTTCAGATATTAATTGTGAAAGGTATAGTGTGACGGTACGGAGTACAAGAGGCGCCATGCAGAAAACTTAAAGGGATAGCTTACCTAATCTCCAAAAAAATCCAACTCATTATGTCGACCTCAGACTATATATGTGGCGGCAGAAATGACAGTGTTTATTCAAATGTCGGAGTGACGTCAGTGCACTGCTAATTATCCTAAGCAGTTTACATAACAATGTTCTTCTGTTTAATCGATTTAACAAATCTGGGATTGTAAAAATAACAAATGTTTTTCTCGGAAGGATGCTGTCGGACAGGTTTAACTTTAATTTGGGTTTCTGCAGTCAACTAGTAGTTAAATTCATCCGATAGCAGATTCCAGTGTACATCTGCAGTTTTTATTCGATGGTATCTATTTCTTCCACCATATCCACTCCATGCCCTCCATCGTAGGCCCTCTAGCGGTGATACTGCAACAGGTCACTGAGACTGTCATTTTATGTGTACACAAACTCCATAGCACATTATACTCTTATAGTATCTAAGTTCTTAATATTCAGCAAAAAATATTCCCCGGTAACCGAATAAATGAATGTAAATGAGCGTTTTACCGTTATTTTTACGGTTTAAACCGTAAATGGATTAACGTCTTACCGTAATTTTTACGGTAAAAAGGCTGTAAATATTTCCATATTTTTACGGGTACCGTATTTTCATAACTGGAAATGAATCTACGGCTAACGTATTATTTATTGTATTTAAGCAGTTAAGGTTGAAACGGCCACGGGATGCTGCATCTCCTATGGGATGGCTTTGCAGGTATTGGGGTTAATCAATGCAATTGTTTATTTTACACAATGTCTTTCACTTATCTACATGTACGCATAGTCTGGTTCCTTTTTCAACCACCCCTCTCCAGTTACTAATGTATAGCACATGTACCTTTCATCTGTACTGTCTTTTGAAATCTCTTTTTAGTCATGGTGGCATGCAATTATAATCTATATTTCAATATTTTAAATTTTGAATGTACTTTTTGCATCAACATAGAAGAGAACAATATTTGAAAATGGCCTAAAATCACTCATTTTCACATATATAAACCTTGGAAATGATTCGAGCACAAAGCTAGGTCAAATTAAGGTCAGATCATTTACATATTGGATATATCCCAGAGTGCAATGGGAGCTGCTGTAATACGGGTTTTCGGCCGTAAAACACTAAGAAAGGGAATTTACACACTTTTCGCCGTAAAATTACGGTAATTTTTACAGTGTAGGATAAAGACAGGGGACCAGTCTATGACAGCCATTTCTTGTATTTTAAGGGCGCATGCGCGTAACAGGTCGTGCACGGATAGTGTTGGCACCGCTGATTCATTCATTCATTCATTCATTTATTAACACATATTCCAATGTTGACAACAAGAATGTTGTTACAAATAATTACACAATATCAAGAGGTCCTACAATATGCAAAGACAAAATTAGTAACATGAACAGACTAATTATGAGAGAAAAGCTTGTCAACATTGAGGAAAAGAAGAAGCCGGGGCTTTTATTCCTTTCCCTACCCCACCCTCCCTTAATTACAAAATGACAAAGTTACTGGACAAAAACAGAAGACTACATTCAACAATAACATTGGCAGGAGATCAGACCAAATAATAAGTCAATTAAATAGCATCATTGAGCAACTTAAATTTAAGTTTTTTTGTAAACGTTTTAAGAGAGCGAGACTGTTTGACATCATCCCCTGACCTTTCAAGTTGATTGAGCAACCGTGGCCCGAAGTGGTCTCCACTAAGTACCCTATATGCTACCGTGTTTACACTAAGCTTGTTTTGACGTTATGCAGCCATTTTGTGACAACGTTTTCGGTTTTCTGAGTATTGACTGTTTAAGATATGGAGCACTCCCTTCATATAATTCTCCACTATATTTATTTGAGCTACTGCACAGTACACATTTCGATGTGTTGACTTCGTTCGTACCCATCATCTCCTGTATATAGTTTAGTATAGTGAGTAAACATGAAGCTTTTCCCTTCTACAGGTTGCGAAACGATGACTTACAGCAATAACAGACAGTGAAACAAACATGCATGTTGACTGTGCCCTGTGGTGCTTGTCTAGTTGCTCTAATGTGTCACTGTCCTTGAATGTCACGTGGATTCTCGCTTCCGTTCGTTATGTCTCCTAATGCAGTCATACTTTTTAAGAATCAATATATTATATGTGTGTGTGTGTGTGTGTAAAAACCAACCTGATTATTTCAGTGTGTCGTTAACAAGAACATAGTGAAATGCATTCAGATTGTTCAAATTTATCGGACTACAGCCTACAGAATTTCATTTTTGGAAATTATTTCACGAATTGTTTTTGTTCGAAAACGATAGCACCCGAGATAAGAAATATTTCAAGGGATGTCATCAACTTTACACGTAGTAGGTTTTATGTAAAACTGTGATCTTTTTTTTTCGAGCGGTTACCAATAGTGGCTTTAATTGGACTAACCAATTCAAGCCACATACAAACTTACAACTATACGGAATACGAACTCGACCGTGTAAAAGTCAATGGCAGCTGGATTCAATATCGACTGAAGTGAGATTTGATTATAGGGGCATCGCCACCTCCTTGGTCGTCTGGCGCCCTTGTAAATATCTCTCCATCAGTCTATCCAGAGAGATATGCATGCTTCAAGGTTCACCAAAGTCAGAGATGAACTTTGAGAGATGTAAGTTGCCGATCCAGGATAAAAGAAAAGGGGCACAATTGCCTGCAACGAGGAAATAAAATTATAAATCTTCTGGACGTTTATCTTCAAACGTTATCCTCATTGTTCCCCTGGACCCTGTAAAGCGAACATGGTTGAACAGTACGAACCAATGTTGTGGGAAGACCATTTTTTCTACTAAACCTTTACATCATACAGCGTACGTATTACAATCGGTGATAGTACTGAAACTCTCAATGAAATTACTGCAACTTGAAATAATTTAGACCTGAACTCGAATCATGTACTCCGACGCCCACCCATCAGATTCCCTGGTGGTACTGTGAGGGGACTACACGCCCGAAGCGATACACATAACAGTCAGACTGCGCACATGGAAGCAGTAGCTTCCTAAATCAAGAAACTACAGCCGATCAAGATTGCAAGTTACATTTAATACCGAGAAGCGATAGTGCAGCGGTAATTTGTGCTCATCAGACACTATTGATATAGGCCAAGGCATTCCAATGCACGAGACTTCATAAAATGACATACAGCTGACTTATAACTTAGCAGGCCACATCAGGATCTATGGCTAAATATATACCATGAAAGCTGTGAAGGCCTAGTTGTGTGTTGAATTAGGTCAGGATGGGAACAGCCACGAAGGCATTTCCACTAATTGTCATTGCACATGAAGTATGGCATACAATCATGAAGGAATGAGAAACCTGGTTTAAATGGACGTTGTCTCAAAAGTACGTTAGCCTATCGATGCAACAGAACCAGTTTTAGCACAAGAACGTGCTAATGATAACCAGGTGACCAGTGGCGTAGTCAGTGGGGGGGGGGGGGGAGGGGGAAGCCGCCCCACTTACTGGCAAAATAGTGTCTGTCTGTAAATTCACAAACTAGTTGGTATTTCGGTTCATTTGAGTTTTTTGTCGGTAAATTTACCCCCAAAAAATGTTCTGAGATAATGATCTGTAACTAAACCAGTATATGTGCACATTAACCAATGATAACTCCGTTTCATGTAATATTGTTCTGCATACGAAACAGTAGCTAGCACACTAACTGATGATAACCATAATATGTCATGTGATAAAAATTATTCAAGCTTGCAATTTCCCTTGTTACACTGTACAAATAATTACATTTCCGCACAGGCGTAGCCAGAAGTACAATGTTAAACAGGAGGCCAAATTAAAACTACACGCAGCTGGTATATTAGTATTTTAGATTTGCATTGTGTCTGCCTTGGCGATGGCCCCCTGGATCTCCTGGCTACAACTTTACATGTTTGGTAATCTTTTAGCACACTCGACAAAGAGCGACAAATTGACGATCCCACCACCAACACACAGTACTCCTTTTAAATGGCCTTAAAAAACAATTACACGTTGTGTCATTTCTTTTCACATGTATAGCCTACGTAATTAAACGCGATGCATATGCAAGGCTGTAGGGATTCTGAAGCCAAGACAACAACTTCTGAAGCCGTCGCCTTGATAATTATAAGCTCGCTCATGATGCACTTTAGCATGCAGACTCCAGGGTGTAATTCGACTTGTTGATCGCAAGTCGGAGAATATTATGCCAAAGGTCTAAGTCATTATCTATTCATCTATGCATGCTATATCTCTATATCGCCACATTATACAAATACAGCTCGAAGATAGTCTGATTAAATTTATTCAAATCTGTGAAGAGAGATATCGACTGATGCGAACCTAGTAGCACTGCGACCCCGTCATGAAAAACTGAGCTATCCATCCCGATGTAAGTTACAAGAAGTAATATTTGTTAATAGCCACGTCAATCTTAAAGAGGTGTCATCTCCAGCTCGGCTGTACCTAATTATTACCATAAGGATTACTATCAGTGCCATTGACATTTATCATGCGACAGCCATTTTGAATTTCTTATTAACATGTTTAAGGGAATCCAGATTTGGGGTTTGGCTATAGATGGTGTTCATTTTGTAACGTGACGTAATGTACAGCTATGCATTACGAGTAAACACTGTGTGTGACACGCCGGTGTTTCCGAATTCTGTGCATCATTGGTCCGTGAAGCTCCGTCCAGAAGTTACCTCTTTACCCAGTGGGCACACGATGTCTTAAAGACGTCGTTTTACGGTCGTTATCTAGTCGTGTGTACTACAGCGGCCGTAGCCCAAAAAACGACGTCTTAAAGACGTCTTTCTCCTCACCCGCAAAATCATCCCCACCCGCAAAAAAAAAAGCAAAACAAAACAAACAAAACTACGACGTTATCCCAGTGGGAACACGACGTCTTTAAGACGTCTTACGGACGTAATTTATTGACGTCTTATAAGACGACGTCTTTTCCCGACAACTAAACGACGCCTTTTTCTGACGACTGAACGACGTCTTTTCCCCACTGTAAAAAAATACCGTAATTTTACGCCGAAAAGTTTGTAAATTCTACGGTGAATTACCGTAATTATCCCTTTCTCATTGTTTTACGGCCGAAACCCGTATTATGTCCGCTCCCATTGCACTCTGGGATATATCCAATATGTAAATGATCTGACCTTACTTTGACATAGCTTTGCGCTCGAATCATTTCCAATGTTTAAATATGTAAAAATGGGTGATTTAAGGCCATTTTCAAATAATTTACTGTTAATTTTATGATTAAAAAGGTAAGATTTTGATGTTCTCTTCTATGTTTATGTAAAAAAAAGGTACATTCAAAATTTAAAATATTGAAATATACCGTAGATTATAATTGCATGCCACCATGACTAAAAAGAGTTTCGAAAAGACAGTATATATAAAGGATACATGTTCTGTACCTTAGTAACTGGAGAGGATCACGAATGGTTGAAAAAAGAACCAGACTACGTGTAGGTAAGTGAAAAACATTGTATACAATAAACAGTTGCATTGATTAATTCCAGTATCTGTAGATCCATCCCATAGCAGATACAACGTTCCAGACATACAAAAATCCCGTTAAATGTACGGTACAATTTGTAAAACTTCCACCTTAAAATTTACGGTGCTTTACCTGGCAGCTAGTCATTTTGTTTTGCATATACGACCAAAATAAGACATTTATAAGACGTCAATAATTTACGTCTATAAAACGTCTTAAAGACGTCGTGTGCCCACTGGGTATATGTGACTGGCTCTGGTAAAACCCTAAACTTGGACCCAATTTTCAAAAGTGAGTTTTTGGTATAGTTTGATTCTCTAGATTTTCCTCTTTCATTTGATACTAGATTTGTAGAAATCAGAAAAAACTGATTTCTACGAATTCTGAGTTTTACAAATTTTCAAAAGTGAGAATTTACTATAGGGTTTTGCCAGAGCCAGTCACACATATTAAATGCTCCCATTGAAGTAAGGCACCCAATATTTGTATACTATTGACCACAGTAGCAATGCTGGTGCATTGCCAGCAGCAGCCAAAAGTAGACAAAAACAGCCGTAGACAAAAACACAAAAAGACCTATGTACAGTCTCCGAGAAAAATGGGAAGAATGCATCATGAGGTTAAATCTGCACCCTGTGATAGATGTTACTAAGTGATATACTCCTAGGATTAACATTATTACCGTTCGTAATTGGGAAGTTGATGATTTAAAGAATGCAAACAAAATATTTTTGCTGATTCACATTAATTTGATTGATACGAAGGAAATAGTCATATTTACATAATGGTCTGGTGTGTGCTCTAAAACTACTTTGAGAGGTAACACGAAGGGCACAAGGAATCTAAAAACATAGATGGTCACTGTACGATAAAGGTCTATCAAGAAACCCGTTCGGCCATACTGCATACTGTAATGTAATTAAAGTCTTTATCCTTTATCCTGTTGGACATCCCCACCCGCAAACCATCAGCAAATCCAAATGAATGTCCAAACGAGATTGACAGTCATTTCGAATTATTACTATTCACGTTCAAGCCGGGGGAAATCATGGTTTGTGCTCGCTGCCTTATCCAATAATTTCAGAGAGCAGAACTGTACAAATTGACACTTCATCAACGCGAAGTTAGAAGCCAATGTATTGTCCCCGAGGTCATGACATTCTAACACCTTGTTCGAGACAACACGTGGAAATTGGATTTCAGCCGTGTTTCCTGGCTGTGTCATTTAGACAGTCGTTTCGACAAAGCATCTCTCAAGTAGACGAACTATAGCTCAGTCTCTCCTCGGAATAACAGATCTCGTACATCTTTTCGTAGATTAATTCACATTTGATCGATGTGTCTCTTTTACCTCCGAGACACGACAAAAAGTAATATTTTATCAGAAAATTTAGATCAGTGGCGATATGTAGCTTTGAGCGTCCCGTGGGGTTTCTTGTAGGGAAGGGTTGTTGGGGATTTGTACCATTATGTGCCTCACTATATACTAAAGACCTTGACCATACATCTGTGTAAGATTACCTGTATGCCAAACAAGGAGCTAGCAATTTCCATGCCCTCTGTTTGGTCTGCGTGGATTTGTATGCTAGCAATACAATATGGCTAAAACGTGAGTAAGGTCTTTAAATGCAAACACAATGTGGTGCATTTTATATGTTACAGAGGTAACGGTCCACGACCTGTCGACAAAAGGGGGGGCGGGGAACAGGGTAGTTTCACAAAATGCTTTGTTTCGGCATATACATGTTAAAGGCCACGTTAAATGCATTACACGTCTGGTCGTTGTAAGGGGGGTATGCATGCACGGATTACCGCACGGGCAAACTGGGCACGTGCCCCGGGCCCAGGAGCCAATAGGGGCCCTTGGTTTTCAAAAAAAAAAAAAAAAAGCATAGTACTAGTAGTATTATGCGCGTGTATGGGCCCGTGGTGAATTTGTGCCCAGGGCCTGTGCTCATGATGATCCGTCCATGGGCATGGGGTATGCCAAGGTGGTTTTTGTCAATGATATTTCTGACAATGTTCTCACGATTTCCCCCAGAATAACACGGCCAAAGCCCTCTAGAATGAAGGTTTTGTGTATTTAATGAGGTCGGATTCTCTTGCAAACAGCTGCCTGTGTTTCCGAATCTGCGGCCGTTACCGTCTGTGCGGCCTTAAATAAATAAATGAAACATCGGAGCTGTTTTAAACCGGGCGAACGATCAGAATGTCTAATAAGAGAGTGTCGTGGAGTGTCGTGGCCGAGCGGTCTAGCTTACCGGACTCAAGTTCTGGTGTTAGCAGCAGAATGTGGGTTCGAATCCCGGCCGTGACACTTGTGTCCTTGAGCAAGACACTTAACCAGTTGCTTCTCTCCACCCAGGGGTTAAATGGGTACCTGTAAGGGCAGAGTTGGTTGATTAGCCCTATATGCGCTGTAATGGCAGCAATTGAGCTGTATACTCCCCAGGGAGCTGAGATGGTTTCAGGAATGATTTATGAGCCTTATGAGCAGGGGTAATAATATGCGCCTTGAGCACCACTCAGTTGGTGGATACGTGCGCTATATAAGTCCACACATTATTATTATTATTATAAGCATAAGGAAAACGCTGTAACAGCTGGGTGGCATTTGCTCCGTGATAAATCTTTATCATGAAAGAAATACCACTGAGTGTTGTCCAAGTCAGTATACCACAAGCCGCATTACTATATGCTCCAGTTGTAGAAGATGGACGCTGCTTGATTATAATTGGGAAAAGTGAGATGTGCACGTACATAAATTGCCACGAGATATAATTGGTGAAAAAAACCTCTTCGGGTGCCGCGCGTGGTATCACGCATCAGCACCACCCAGACAGATCATCCAGCTCAATACCCGGTGGGTTTATATTGTCAGATAATAGAGAGAACTTAGACTAACATCGTTGGTGTTGATGAGTTCTCGTCAAGACAGACCTGAGGTGTTCCTGTGTCGGTGATTCTCCACATTTCCCCCTGACGAGACTAACATGTTGATGAGGTCTCGTCAAGACAGACCTCGGGTGTTTCGTTCTTGGTGATTCCTCATGTGTCCCCATCGACTGTGTTTATTGATGCACAGAGAAAGGAACACAGAGGTACACCTCAACAGACTTCCAAATTGGACATGATTGGGTACTTAAAGAGGCAATGACTCTACCGAGTTGTAATCTGTGTTGGTTCTGAGAAATGATGGTGCTACCGCATACTTCCTCTCACTATATGTCCTAGGAACGCTCAGACGTAACACTGTCTATAATGTAGTCCCAATCTCTACCCATAATGCAAGCTAGTCTAGTCCAGGACTATATTTGCTTTCGTATAGATCATGTGGCTTGGCTCCTGAGGTTCTAATTGGTTGTGAGTTTGGAGTGAAATGTGTCTGCTGCCCTCCATGATATAATTAATACTAAGAGAATTAAGACTCGCCTACCCACCCAAGTGTTTTTGATATGAGTGAATCACAATCATCGAGTGATTATTATTAATATTATTAGTATTTAAACAATGATCTCCCATGGGTTCCAGAATTAAAACACGTAAAACACATAAATCCGGTACAAATTGCAAACAAATTCAACTTCAATATTAAACATGACAATTTGTTTTAATTTGTTTGCTCAGAATTAAGAGTGCAAAAAGGACATTCCAGGAAACTAGACTTGAATGTTAAATAAACCTACCCTTGAAGAGAAGTAGATGACCTCATTTGCGACACCTCACAATTTATACAATTCACCGACACACAGACCAACAGGTCCACACACGACTAGCTGTGTGTTTTTATCGCTCGAGCCTCGTCAAAGAGGTGGTATTTAAAAAAGAGGAATTTATTAAGATTGCCATCTTGCGGTATCTATCTGTTAGGGGGACGCACGTGTACCGCATAATTATAGACTGGCAACACTGAAACAGCGCACTTAAACTGAACGCGATTTGTTGGACAGCAACAATGAAATGACATTATATAGCTTTCTGTCGCTATAAACTATATGATCTTCACAAGTCAATACAAAATCGAAAGACCTTATGAGCGTGCCCTTAATCACTACACCACTTCTTGCAACAAGGACCCTTACGGGTGCACCCCACTAAATAGTGAGGAATTCATGCGCCAAGCTGTTTATCATAAAGTGTATGTCCTCAAATTTTTCTGAAAAACAAAGATTTGAGGCCCATACATTTGATGGATTGTGTAAAAATGGCCCAATATCATAACCTGGGGGTCCTTGGCTTTCAACTTTGAGTATTTTGGACACACTAGGCCCTGAAAAAGTGGTCCTAATTGATTTCAAGCGTAAGGCCTTTTTCCAAAATGGCTGTTTTTCAGTGTGGACGTTTTCACTACTGTAGAGGGTGGTTTTCATTGGGATGAGGATAACTTCCTGGAAACCTGGACTTTAGACAGTAAATAGAGAAGAAAATAAAAGGTTATATATCGATCAATATTTTTTCTTTTGGTTTTAAAAACTGTGGGACTTTTAAGTATTCTTTTACGATTTTTGAATATTTTGTGTTTAACACTGTTTACTATGGAAGTTTATTTAGTTGGGTGCACCCAAAATGGCAGCGTCCATGACAGAGGGATGTTTTTTGTTTACAACTTCAGTAAGCCTGATGATAAATGCAAAATTTATAAACAGAAAATTTACTCATTGAATACCCTTCTATTTCAGTTCTTTATTGGATGAAACACAGGACATTTACAGGACAATTACAATAAAAAGGTATGTAATAAGTTACAAAATGGCGGCATTAATACCCTAGTTGCCATGCGCTCCTTTTGGGATAATGTTTTTTTATGTCATTTTGTTTTGCATTTACAAAAGTTGCATTTATCTTCATTTACCTATTTCCAATATTGTTTTGAAACTTTTCAATTTTTTAAACAAGCTCTTTCCCCTTAAATTACGAATTTTATTATAATCTGATGACTAGGGTACATAGGGAACTGAGGTAAAACTTATAACAAATTGGTTTATTATGTGATTGTCAATTGTCATTAGGTTTTGTGTGCCAAAATAAATGCATCACTCATGAAGAAAACCTGCTTGATTAATAAATTCAGTTTTAGAGTGCTGGTAAAGTAATCTCCTCCATGGCATATTGTCCGATTTGTGTGTCCACCAGAGTAACGTTAGTTTGAGACACTCTCGTCTTCTTTTGTTGACATTTTCAACTTTCTTCAAAGCATCACCGGGCAGCCGGTAGGAAACTTGTGCATTACCCTAACCCTGCCCCGAACCCCAAACCCCAAACCTAAACCTAAACCTAAACCTAAACCTAAACCTAAACCTAAACCTAAACCTAAACCTCAACCCAAACCCTAACCCAAACCCTTTACCCTAACCCTAACCCTATACCCTCTTCATTTGGGGGGGGGGCAGTATTTGCATATGGGGGATGCAGGGTTGTAGTCTATTTATGCCATAGGACAAGTCACATTTTACAGTTTTACCAAGAGAATAATGTTCACATTATGAGGAGGAAAGTTGGATATATGTTTCATTGTGTATATGAATATAGGCCCCCTTTTCTGTCAATCTGGATCCGCCCCTAACAGGGGTAACTTTGTAAAACTCTCATATTGTCATAATAAGGAATAAAAAGTATTGTTGAAATGTTCATGGAGCAAAACTAATTCTTGTTTTAGAATCATTGGAAGGAAAACACTGAATCCCAGAATAAGTGATACGTACATGCATGATGCATGGTTATATAAACTGCATGTAACATATGATAGATGCACAAAGTATGTTTACAGCTGTCAGTTTTCAGTGGAGCAATATTTTTCAATTTTTTTTCAGAAATGTTATCTCGGCAACATACTGGATGTACTCAGTGTGGTTCCAAGTCAAATTAGAAAAAATCATCTCTCTAAAGGGTGCACCCCACTAAATAGTGAGGAATTCATGCGCCAAGCTGTTTATCATAAAGTGTATGTCCTCAAATTTTTCTGAAAAACAAAGATTTGAGGCCCATACATTTGATGGATTGTGTAAAAATGGCCCAATATCATAACCTGGGGGTCCCTGGCTTTCAACTTTGAGTATTTTGGACACACTAGGCCCTGAAAAAGTGGTCCTAATTTGATTTCAAGCGTAAGGCCTTTTTCCAAAATGGCTGTTTTTCAGTGTGGACGTTTTCACTACTGTAGAGGGTGGTTTTCATTGGGATGAGGATAACTTCCTGGAAACCTGGACTTTAGACAGTAAATAGAGAAGAAAATAAAAGGTTATATATCGATCAATATTTTTTCTTTTGGTTTTAAAAACTGTGGGACTTTTAAGTATTCTTTTACGATTTTTGAATATTTTGTGTTTAACACTGTTTACTATGGAAGTTTATTTAGTTGGGTGCACCCTTACACCCAATAATTGACTCCATTAGTAGCGATGATGTCTCGATATAAACTGGAACAACTCCTGGTATAATGGCTTCTCGCATTGAGCAAGGTCGTCTTCCATTTCTTACGGAGAGAGTGCTGATAATTAAATCGGACAAACTATGACTGCGCTCGTCTAGATTGTTTACTTTATAATTTACCAAATTTGAAAGGATGTAAACAACCAGCGATTTGAGACTAATAAGACCATGATAAGACAGACGTTACATCGGTCTCTCCACATATAGGGGGTGGATCTATGTAGGATGGAATGAGGTGGATACTATAAATAAAAAGACAATGACGGTGACGATGATGACGAAGGCGACGACGATAAGTGCCACGACAACAATGATGACAATTGTCAATGATGACAATAGTGTTCATTATACATATCGCGGAAGCCGCTGCTGTATAGGAATTCTAGCCGGCCAATCGTCATCGGGCAAGCTCGCCTGTGTAGTTTTTTCACAGACACTCAGAAAGCACTGAGAATACAGTGCTATACACACGTCGGTGAAGGGCAAAATTAAATCAATTGATGTTCATTATTTACCGTCACCGTCGTCATTTTTTATCTATCCAATCATCAATTCATTCAGTGTTTCATGTATTCAATTTATAATTTTTAATCAGTGTTTCATGTATTCAATTTATAATTTTTAATCAGTGTTTCATGTATTCAATTTATAATTTTTAATCAGTGTTTCATGTATTCAATTTATAATTTTTAATCAGGGACCAATTCCATACAGCTAATTAAGCATACAAATTTGCTAAGCACAGATAAGTTATGGTTAGCAATAATTGGTTACCAACCAAATTATCACGTGATGTATATTAAATTCTGCTTAGCAGAAAAATTAGCTAAGCAATATTTTCTGTTTAGCAGCTCTATGAAATTGGGCCCTGCCTGCTGACAACGCTAACACCTCAATTTGTATGGCGTTGACCCTTTTTGTTGTCACACACTATGTGATCTTCTATTCATACGCTATCTTTACCAGTAGCTGCTGCATCTACCATGTAGACTGTCCCTATTGTGTGGCTCATTAATCCTTCCTTTGTTCACTTCCCACGCTCGTATTGGCTTTGCTAGATTGGTGCCTATTTTTAATTGGCTACTTTTCCCTGCTTTTTCGGATACCTCCCCATCAACACAGGTATTAAATAACCCAGCTATTTTTACTTATATCATTTCACATATCACTGCCTTGATATCTATATTTTTTACCTTTATGTTACCTTATCTGGTATGTCATTATTTCTTTCCCAACTGTTCTCTATTGCCACTTTTCTCTTCTAGGACAACAATTATAATATAGCTAATTACACCCACACACCAATGCCTCAAATTGTATGATGTTGACCCCTTTTTGTTGTCATATCCCTTTGTGTGATCTTCTATTCATACACTAGCTTTACCACAAGCTGCTGCGTCGACAACACAGCCCATCCTATTGTGTGGCTCACTAATCCCTCCTTTGTTCACTTTCCACACTCCTATTGCCTTTCCTAGATTGGTGCCTATTTTTAATTGGCTACCTTTTCCACGCTTTTTTGGATACCTCCCCACGATCCTTCGCTTTCTTTTTCCCTATAAATAGATGTGTTTTTATGTTCGTACTTTGTCGACATCGGTGTTGAGCTTAAACATCTTCCGTTGACCAGAGGCAACAATAATCCTCGCGCATGACAAAACTCCTTCTTTTGAGTTGGTTTGATAATACTTCGCTGTCATATAAATGGCGTGCATTGATGATATTGTCTTGGCCCCTCCGATATACTCTCCCCATCCGCCGTAGAAAATCGACAATCCCAATGACGTTGTACTGTGAATATGGTCAAAACCCTATTTTAGGAACTTGACCTAAAAGCAAAAGGATTAAGATGTGATTTCTTGTTTTTTCCCCACGACAGGACCGTGAGAAGTAGCATTATTTAGACATACAGATCTGCTGATCGAATGAAGATGACATTCGCTCAGCCATACATTTCTAAACAACTAACCTTGAATCAAAAGCAGTAACTAAGCATGGCCAAATTGTGAGTTATATTCTTGGTTCCAAAACGAGGAAATTAAAATGCATGACTGATTTGTCACGGGTAATTTGTATGCTGTCAGTTCTTGTGCGCTTGCCATAAACGCACTTCTAAGGGAACATTGAGAAAGCCATGCAGAAATAATAGGGTTAAAAAGAAAATTTCCCATATTGTTATTAGTAAGTTTGGATGATTGATCATCATTTTATGAGCTTGCTTCTGAAAGGATCCCTTGTGGACTGTATCTTAATTCCACCTGATCAGCTGGGAGTTTCTCTGAATAATGTTTTTGCGGTTTTCCTCCCAGCTCTATTTAAAAGAGCAGCACACTTCAATTTCACGACCTGCAGTGAATGTAATCCTTCCATTCTTTCCCCCCAAATTAATGATAACAACAGGGCGACTAAAATATAGGTTTCCATTTTGTAATCAAAATTATTGAAACATGAGATGTTGATAAACGAGTATGAAAAGTCGGAGCGGCACACGTCGTCGCGCGTCGGGCAATGAAACAAACATCAAATCACCTCGGTCCAATTCCCCTCTCTCCCTCTCTCACTCCGTCCGCGGAGATTACTCACCGAATTTCCTTCCTGTTTTCAGCACAAACAAAATGTGACGAGAAACAAGAGACACTATAGTGGAAGAAACGCTAATTTGCAAGTGCTCCTTGAACAATTCCGTCGAGCGAGGCTTTGACAAACATCACGTGCACTGCACGCGGTCGAACGGCAGGAAGCTCTCGGACAATATGATTTTTTTTCTCTATAATAGTCTTGATATGAATAGCGCCAGAGCTATACCAGATGGAATTACATATAGTGAGATTTATTATCAACGTCTTCCTACTAATTAACAAAATTGTGAATTCAATCGTTTTTCCGATTCCTCAGAGGCTGTGAGCACACCATTGGTTGAATGTCACCACGTCACATCACCTCAACGGTATCAACATATTTGTATAGGAATCCACACTAGGATATTTGACTTGAGTAAGCGCTCTTGCTATTGGGAACATTGTAAAGGTATAACTCAATTGCTGACCCAGAAGCAGGTAAATGGATCAGGGATGAACGATTTCCCAAGATATTTTGCTCTTGGAAAAAGTTTTATAAAGTGAAATACAAATATCCGAGAGGAAACTCTTGAGATGGATATAATTTCAATGGATAGGTCTTTTGAGCAAGCATATTTTATAAAATGGTTTCGGGAAGGAAGCATCGAAGGGACGATAAATAAGAATCGACAAAATGTGTTTTATGACAAACAACTTTATTATTATTTAATATCGTCCTGGTATTGAAACCGCCGAATTCATAAAAAAAAAGTGTCAATAGCACTGTATAGCTCATGAGCCTGAAGTAACCTGTGAAGAGAAGACAATAAAACATGTCCATTTTAGAAGTGAGATGAAAATACAAATAATAGGTAGGGGAAGCTCGTGTAATCAGGTAGGGATTTAAACATCCAATAAAATGGCTTAATTAAAATGGCCTAATTAAAATGGCCTAAATACGCCAGTCGGGTTGTCTGTAGTGTAGAGAGGCAATGGAATAATTCATTTTTTTAGCGGAGGGGACTATGATTATTGGTGGGGGAGGGGAAAATGTCCCCGTCCACCGAGATCGCCGCTCATGTTCGTCATCGTTATTGTCACCATCATCGTCATCGTCATCGTCGTCATCATATCATATCATAATCATCCAAAACATTTACATCAATCACTTCATCTCTCCTACAACACGCTGGTAACTATGGGGGACACGGGGCACGTGCCCCCGCCCAAGGCCTGCATGCTCTCCTGGTAGGCCACTGGTCAGCATTCGGACTCAAGGGCCTGTAAAAAGCACCAAACAAGTATTATAGTCGAGCTAATCTTTCAGTAATGAAAAAAAAAAGTGAAACACTCTCATAATGGTATAATGGATGTAATTCAAACCATAAGGCCTATTTCGACAAGTATATTCCCCCGTGCGAGTTTCAAATTAATAACTCTCAAGCTGACCCAGATAATTAAAACGGTATAATTGTTTCACAGTGCCCTCCACTTATTACAACATTACAACAGAGATTGAATTCATCAGCTGTTGTCTCCCATCTATTCCAACGACCCATTCGCGAACGGCGCACAGGCAATCACGGTTACACCGAAGTGAGCACACGACCGCTTTGTTTGCATTACCATTAAAATGTTCGACTGGCTAGCGATGCGGAGGTTCTTTAGCAGATGGTAATAGAACGAGTTCATGAGAGGACAATACAAATCACATCGCCTCTTATAATTTGTTTTGCAGAGGAATCATTGCGAGAAAGGATAAATAAATTATACTGTAGACAGAATAATGTATTATGATAGACTGTACTGCTTTGTGATATACACGGGGTAAAATCACGCGGCCAGCTTTAGTTTGTGAGTTTACGCGTTCTTTCCTCCGTACGTGTACTGAGCTGCGGTCGTGACCGGAGGGACTATGGCCGGTTTTTGCTATCTACCTAAGATAGCACGCAGTTGCAGGACTTTACATGCTGGTGCGTCTACGTCGTAGTAAATTGAGTTAAGGTTGTTTTAAAGGTAAGTCACGCATTTATTTAAAAAAATGTATTTGGGTTTTATTAAAGCCCCAACCCTCAAGAAATTACCTAGAAATAAATTTGACAAAGTACCAGCTCAATTAGTGCGCACGTTGCTGAGTAAATTAGGTGAAACGAATGTTACTTTTTTCACAGTGGTCAAACGATGTTAGCATCCTGACCTTAGCGTGTCTAAAACGAAATGTAAAAGAGGGGATGACCATTGCAATTATCCCAAATATTTTCTCACATTCTGCCATATTTTTGCATCTAATCTCAGTGATCCTTCAAAATGATCAGGACACTCTGTGATGATTCTCCATGATATTTCGATATATGCCTCAGATTGCATTTCAGAGCATTTAGAACCCTTAAGCTTCCGGGACCCTTAGACGGGCACTGAACCCAACGCTGAAGTGGTTTTGTGCTTGATTCCCCCCAAATGCTCACATTGGGCTTTGTAAATTGTGTTCAGGCCTTTAAGATAAATAACTGTATATATTATTATTTGACTTTTTTTTGTACGTACGCCATTTAGTAAAGGTATTTAGGTATTCATGCGACAGCGCGAACACCTTGTTTTTATTTAGATCTATCCTTTTAATTTTAAATTAAATGTTGTTTTGTACCGTGAGTATCTGCTTCTTGTTTTTAAAAGATTTAAAGGATACCCGATGATGATATTAGTGCCCGCCAAATAGGCTTCGCGTGCGACAAACAACGCCATTAAAGTGAACATATCCTATTTGGATACACTTAATCCCCCGTGTTCCTGACTCTTAATACAAAATATGTATACACCTAGATTTGACCTATTCGGTGCAGTATACGCAACCTTTACGATTGTCCGCGGGCTGTTTGTTTTTTAAAAACCTCTTCAATATCTGCGTGGACCTCTACATTATTTTGATGGCTTACGTCAGGTTATTGCCGACCACTAACGAAACCGCGTCTATGTCCCAAAGCTACGTGATCTTTTGCACACGAATTCCTCCACTGGATTGATTTGTTATGAAGGTTTCTAATAAGCTCCCGCCAATTCTTTTCAACGCCAAGCATCAGTGGCTACCGCTGATGATATACCCTCCCGTACTCCTACCTAGAGACTCAACCTTTAAGAGCGGTATGTTCCCAGTGGCGAACTGGGGTGGTGAACAACCCCCTCCTCCCCCGTTCACCATCGACTTCATTCCCTTGAGCAAAGCACTCAATCAATTCCAAGTGCTTCCTTTATGATTGCCGCCGATTCTTTTTTCTTTTCCTCGTGTAATTTCCCGCCATTTTCCATGCATGCTCGTCGCGAATCTTCGCAGGAGTACTTTAAATGCCCTGTGGCGGCTACGCATGGTGCTGCCATGCATACGAAATGTATTCCTGGTGGATTCTGCTGTTTGCAATTAAAACAGAACAGAAACCACATCCATGACGTTTATGGACCTACAATGCCAGAAAACACAATTAGTAAGAGGTTATTGCATCCGATATCCAAATATGAATAATTTTGAAGAAATTGTATAATAACATATTTATCATGCGTGGTCCTTCATTATATCCATTATCCTGCATTATATTTCAATTATTTGTGTCTATGTTAACATTATTGTAATATTAATCTGTTTTGATTCACTCTGTATTGATGGATACATTCTGGAATTTTTGAAGATTTTTAAATCATTAAATTGAAATATGTATGAAGACTGACATGTGAATGTTTCAGCTGAATATGTCCACAATTTTATGAAATAACTTTGAATATTAATTTTAAACACGGTTTTCATCCTCAAATAAACAGCTTCACGCACTTTATAAACAATCTCCAAAACGGTGATTGGTTGAAATTTGCATTTTTAATTTTTGTATGAAGGTTGCCCATCACAAGGCCCTAAAAATGGCCACTCAAGGTGAGGACTAAACAAATGGTGGAAAGGGAATTAAGAATAATACTAATCCGTTTTAAGGAATCACAATCCGTTATTAAGAAGTCATATTCCTTTATTACGGACTCACAATCCTTTATTAACGACTCACATTATCCGTTATAAACGACTCCTGATCTGTTATTAAGACTCATTATCCGTGAGATTCACGATCAGTGAGATTCACGATCCGTTATTAAGGCGGACTCACGATCCGTTATCGAGGATTCATTTTTCGGTATTAAAAATTCACTATCCGTTAGTAAGGACTCACAATCCGTTACTAGGGACTCAATGATCCGTTATTAGGATTTACAATCCATTATTGAGCAATCACGATCCGTTATAACGACCGGATTCACATTCCGTTATTGCGGACTCATAATCCGTTATTACGGAACCACAAATCAACATTATTTCGTGACGTAAAGGCTGGGAGGGGAAGGTCAGAATGACTACACAGTAGTAGTAGTATTAAACAGTTTAACAGTTTAGTTCAATTCAATTGATGCTATAAATAACACAAACCTATTGTTAAACAGGCCTGTGCCAAACAATAAAGCTGCATTTAAAATTAAATAATAAAACAAATAAACGTCGTCATTTATTTAGCGCCACTACATATCTGTGGTGTACTGCAAACATGTCATTCAAAATGGCACAGTACACATACCCCAAAAGGCATGAGCAATGTGTTTTTTAACACAAGACAAATATATGTTTTCGCTCGTGTTTCTCGAATGACGCATGCATCCAAAATGCAGGCGGCTTAAACCATTGTGCAAATACATCAGAACAAAATTGCAGATTTTCTCCCCCGCTAAATCAACACTAATCTTGTTACAATGAAAGGGAACAAATACAGTTATTCCATTAGTAATATCACCGTCGACCGTAGGCTAAGATTTGATTTGTAAAAATTCATATCGCTCAGGTTGGAAGTTCTTTTGTCGAAGTTGAATTCTGATGACTCTGCGGCTGTTTGATATTTTTTCTTTGAATATAAAATAATTGAAAGTCTGTGTTTCTATGAATATTTTTTAATGGACGAAAGCCAGGAGGCATAAAAAGAAGAAGATTAAAATAACAAAAACATGACATCTTCATCAACTTAAAGGGAAGGTATTGGTAACTACCTGATTACAAAATTATCGAATTATTTTCCGAATGCTAACGGGATGTCAAGTTAGTAAAGGTACTAGGGGAGACGATATTGATTTTTTTTTATAGTCGATTATCGACGGCCATGATATCGGCGATATACGATATTATCGTTTCAATACGCGGATTTTTTAAATAGGGCCTACATGAAAAAATGTATGTATCGTACATTAACGACATTGGACACCGAAATAACTACTCTTACATGCAAGTTCTACAAGGAAGTTGTGTAGGTAATAATAATAATAATAATAATAATAATAATAATAATAATAATAATAATAATAATAATAATAATAAAGATTTTTAGCGCGCACATATCCACCCTGCTGGGCGCTCAAGGCGCGGAAACAAAGAAAAAACATGAATACAAACAATATACAATGATAGCATAGGGGAAAAAAAAAATTTGGACCGAGATACATGTACCTACAATGCAATTACAAATATACATCATCTTTGAAGAGTTGTGACATAAGATGAGTTTTAAGCATCGACTTGAATCTGGTTATACTATGACAAGATTTGAGTTTAGTTGGAAGATGATTCCAGAGTCTCGGAGCTGCGACAGAAAACGACCTATCACCCCAGTTCCGTTTTGAAGTTGGTTCCTTTAGGAGTGACATGTTGCTGGAGCGCAAATTGCGTGATGGAGTGTAGACTTTAAGCAGTTCAGAAATATAAATTGGAGCAATGTTATTAAAAGATTTGTGAACAATTAGCATAAGTTTAAAAACAATTCTCTGTGAAACAGGAAGCCAGTGCAGTTCTTTCAAGATTGGCGTGATATGGCATGACTTTCTGGACAAAGTCACAACACGAGCTGCTGTGTTTTGTATGTGCTGAAGACGAGATATTTGATTCTGCGGGAGACCGTAAAGGAGAGCATTCCCGTTATCGAGCCGTGATGTGACAAACGCATGTATAATTTGTTCAGCAGCACTTTTATTCAAGTATTTTCTAATTCGGCTTATATTTCTGATATGAAATGATGATATGCGAACAATGTTGGAGATATGTGGTTTTAAAGTCATTGTCGAGTCAAATATAACACCCAAATTACGTGCATGTAATGATGGGGTTATCTGCGAGTCACCAATTGTAATAAATGGAAGAGAAACTTTAGACAATTGCTGACGTGATCCAAATAGAACAAATTCTGTTTTTTCATCGTTCAATTTCAGGAAGTTTTGTCTCATCCAACTTCGAATCTCTTGAATACATTTCTCCAGTGTTTTAATGCAGGAATCGGCAGGTTCTTGAGAAGATTTAAAAGTAATGTAAAGCTGCGTGTCATCAGCGTAAACATGGTAATTTAAATTATACTTCAAAATGATATCACGAACTGGAAAGGTATAAACAGTAAACCACTGTGGACCGAGCACAGAGCCTTGGGGTACAGAATAGTCAAGAATAACAGGCTCGGAGATAGCGTTACCAATACAAACACGCTGAGGCCTATTTAAAAGGTAGGACTTACACCAATCCAGGGCTGTCATGTATTCCAAGATGATATTGAAGGCGGGAGAGAAGGATTTTATGATCGATCGTGTCAAAAGCGGCGCTTAAGTCTAACAAAACTAATGCAGTGATTTTCCCCTCATCCATGGCAGATAAAATGTCATTGTTGACGCGAAGAAGAGCAGTTTCCGTTCCATGAAATGGTTTGTAGGCTGACTGAAATGTGTCCGACAGGATATTAGCACGAACATGGTCAGAGATCCGTGATGAAACAACTCGCTCGATTGTTTTTCCAAGGTACTTTAAATTCGCTACTGGTCGGTAATTTTTGAAAACTTCCTTGTCCAAATTGGGTTTCTTTAGGAGTGGTTTAACATGAGCAACCTTCTGGCTATTAGGGAAACAACCGGAAGAAAGAGATCTGTTTACAATAATTGTGATATACTTAGCAAACACATCAATATTTTGTTTTATTAGCGAAGTTGGCACTGGATCAAGTTCACATGATTTTGATGGCGATTTCATGATAAGTTTCTTGATCTCCGTAACACTAGTAGGCTCAAACATGGACAGTCTACATTGTGGATCCTTGCGTGATGGTGTTTGTGATAGAATGGCAGGTACTGAGGGAAAAGAACGACGGATATTCTCAATTTTTGTGACAAAAAAGTTTGAAAAAGCATTTACTCCAAACAGTTACTCCAAACAGTCACTCCAAAACGAGCCGAGTTTTTAGATTTTTGCCGCTCGGTGCGACAAACATTTCATAAAAAAATCACCGTGACGTCCGTAAACAAACCTGTGGCCGTGATTTATAAATGCCTACAGCTCCCATCCCAGAGCTGAGAATGAACGGGCCATTGATCGATCGCGCACGCACAGTTCAGCTGTCATCATCCACGCTTTTATCCTGGTATCCGACATTTGCTGAATGTGAAGAACCTCACAATGTGTACCAGCGCAGTTATTCCAGGAGAGTGTACCACCTGATCCTGGTAGTACTAGCTTTTAGTTAAGGCCTACGTGCCAACCAGTAGCTAGCACAACGCATGAAAAAAGACCAAGTACGCAAGTAGTGGGAACATGAGCGCCGCTGCGTCGTGATTTTGAAACTGTTTGTTAGCTCTTCATAGTATTGTAACTTCATTGATATCACCGTATAATGACATGAAATTTGGAGACAATTTATCACTCCGGCGATATTTAAGCTAAAAAGAGAGAGATATAAATTTGATACCGGCCATATTTTTTGGAATATCGGCGATATTTTTGGAATATCATCAATATAGCGATATTTCGATGTCTTCAAAACCATAACCGATTTAGCTGATATATTTTGAATATCGTATCGTTACAATATTATCGTGATATCGTCCACCCCTACAAGGTACCAATCATTTTGGTTACAATTATCTGTCTGAAATGCTTCCAGTCTCATACAGATAACACGAATGTCTATATACACATATTCACAAAATCGCTAGATGGCAAATTTGAGCTTTCTGAAAACATTTTGATTGCTTTTTCACACTTTTCTTGGGATTTAGACTCTGTATTGAGCTGAAACTTTCACAGGTTGGTCGTTTATTGCATGTCTTGAATAATGATCAAGTAAGCATACTCATACAATCAGTTTTGTTTATATAGCATAACCAGTGTTGTACCGATTCCCTTAATGGTTTCAAACTGCTTCCTTGAATAAATTCCAACTTAGAAGAATTATATAAATTATATACGAAGTTCACACATTTTTGCCGATCGAATAATCTGAATTCATATTTCACAATTCGCTAACGAATCAACGTATTAAGCTCACTTTCATAGGTAAGAAGTGATAGGGCTATGTATAGCTTTATATTCTCCCTTGAAAGCTCGCCCACAGCGTTCTCACTAGTGTCTCCGGAGGGGCGAGGGTGGCAAACTTGGGGGGAGGGGGGTCTGTAATTTGCTACGTTATATACGTCTTATGATTTCTCCAGGAAATTAAAACAAAATGACAGCCCCTTCTTGATTTTCCTATGATTCCTTCTAATCAAATACATTAATTATATAAATCAGAAGGATATTATTTTCTTTTTTTCCATTTGAGAGTGAATAAAGGAGATTCAGTTAAAAGAAAATAACACTCTTGGGTGATTGTGGTCAGATTTTGAATTCTAATGCCCCTGTCCCACTTAGGCGATTTTTTAGGCGACTACAGGCGACCAGGCTGTCGCCACATGGTCGCCGGGGTGTCGCCTGTATGGTCGGGAGTAGTCTCCTCAGTCGCCCAGAGAGTCGTAGCCTCTATTTCTGGTCGCCGCGGGATTTTCAAAATGTTCAAATATTTTCGGCAACAGTGGGTTTGACGCCAATGAGCGTAGCTTGACTTCTACTGACGTAGGTGCTGTCGTAGGTTGTCGCCAGGTGACGTAGGTTGTCGCCGTTGCTGACCTCGGTGAATTCCATTGTCGACTACTACGTCAACCTACGTCAACCGGCGACAGGTACTGGCGTCAAGAGAAGTCAAGTGAATTCTCTTCATTTGTCTTCAGTTGTCTTCAGTTGTCGCCGACAGGGTCGTAGCTTGTCGCGGGTGGACGTAGGTTGACTTCGGTTGTCGTAGGTTGTCGTAGGTGTGGTCGTAGGTGGTCGTCCTTAGTCGCGACGATTGGGTCGCCGGTTGTCGGTAGCTTTCCGTAGCTTGACGTCGACTAGGTGGTAGGTTGTTGTAGCTTGTCGTAGACATTGCCGTAGGGGGGTCCAGTCGCCGGTTTTTCGGCGACCTGCTACGACTATGACGGTCGCTGGCAGTCGCCTAAAAAGTCGCCCAAGTGGGACAGGCCCTTAACACTTACCTCTGATGAAACTTAGTCACACATTCAGCTGAACATAATGTATACCATGTATGTGTGCAGTAAGTTTTATATGGCCTTTAAAAACAATCACATTTCTTGCAACCAAAGTAGTCGGTGTCAAAATCGATTATAATAATCTCCTTTTTTAATTAAAAACCGCGGAACAAACGGTCCGTGTGATTTGAATATTATTTGTTTTTCTTCTGAAGGTCGTTCGTTTGTTTTCTTACCAGCAATTGATGTTAGTTACTCATCTTAGCCCAGATATACTATCGTGTGACATTTTGAATCAATGCCGTTTTGGAAGTATTAAACGACTGAACGTAAAATTAACAAATTATTATAAAAGCTTGCTTGATGTAAATTATGATGTTAGTGATTATGTCAAACATCGTTAGCATTTAATATGAATTTTTGAAGAAAAGCAGGCACTCAATGAAAAGTATAAGAACAACCGCGTTATGATTGTTTTCAGACAAAAACATTTTTTCTTCTAGTTCTTAATTCACAAAACGGTCGTTCATCTCTTGTCAATGTTTCCTGCCCAACGCATCAACATCGCTTCATCCCTATCATTGGGTATAAATGACACAGCCATCTAAGATCTATCTATTTAAAGTATTCTGTGCCAATGACGACCAGACTCCGCCTGTATTGATTTGCGCTCCTACAGTGGGTTCCCTACTCCCTTGGCGGAGCAGATGTTTTTCACAGTAAGCTTGCTACGGCGGTCATTGTCGTTATTTGGCGCACCTTGAGCGTCGATAATTTGGTGATAATTTTGACGGCATGGTGTCAAATATAAAACTGATGAGAGAGACAGAGACAGAGAGAGAGAGAGAAAGAGAGAGGGACGACCAGTGGAAGATGGTGGGAACAACATCTGTATTTGATTTCAACATTTTGTTATGAATATATCTGTTTTGCAGTGTGATTGATGATCGGTGGTTCTGTTATTGATACCGGTTAATTATGCAAGGTATTTTTCCCTCCAGGCATTGTCGTTGGTGCTGTTGTAATTGACGTTCAAGTGAGAATTTGTTCTTTTAACAACTTCAAAACCATTTCAGATCCAGACTTATGTATGTTAGAAAATGCCTCTTTTGTTATTTGTGTTGGGAATTTTGATGTATTTTGTACCCAGAAAATCACCTTTTGAGCTGAAAACTTTACACGTTGTTTTCCTTTAAGTGTATTAAAACCATTCTACTGTTTTTGGTACATATAAGGCCAAAAAAGTCACAGGTTTCTGGTCTCCGCGCGCGTCGCCTCAGACCTGCACGTCGGCATTTTTAGTTTTCTTTTTGTTGAAACAATGTCCAATTGCAGCCAAAATTGCTGGATCGATTGGAATTTACTTCCGGTCCATAAAGGAAGTTCAAATTAAACATATTCTAATGCAAAATGTATAGGTCTTTTGAAGATGAAATTAGTATTGCTATTAATAAAAGACCTTTTCACAGATATAATTGTGACATCGTCAGTGGTCACCTGATTGAACTGGAAGTTAACCCGAACACCGTGTGTTTGTTTCAACAAACTAAATCTCTAGTTTTTTGTTTACATAATAATATTGTTTGTTTACATTCTTGTAATCCAGCCTTTAGCTGCAACAACAGTTTTGAATAAACCTTGTATACGGATCTATCAATCTATCTATATATCAAGTAACCCGAGAATTCATGGTTGCCGAGGGTCAAGTCGTACTCCTTTCCTCTCAGGCGTCACAGTTGACAAAGTGATCACAAATGCGTAATTTTTCTCACACTTTTATAAATAAAAAACAAACAAACATTGCCTACCACAGCTTGCAAAATGAAAATGCTATTAACATGGTTGTGGTTTGTTCCTGACGATTAAACTTCGCGGCTGTCTTCACAATCGCCGTTTGAATAATGATTCGATAGTGGCTAGACCGGCGTCCTCATCATCAGGAACCGTGGCTCGGATGATGGCGACAAATGGGCTGTCCGGATATTGAACCGTGCGTTCATCAGTTTCTTTAATAATAGACCCATTTTTCTTCGAATCGTTAAGCCAAACCCAACATCGGAGCCGAGATAAAAGTATTATGTGTGCCCCCCTAAACATACAATTCATAGACAAATGTTTGACAATTTTGGCAAGGGGCCATAACGAAAACAAAGAAAGCGACAAGCAAAAATGCGATGAAATAATAAGATGTTGGCGCTGAGCGTTTTTACATTTTTACAGTTTTTTTACATTAAAATTTGAGGGCACATTCTAACAGACATTATGGTTCGCTAGAGTCTGCGGCGGGTGTACTGCTCTGAGAGTCAGGGGTTGGAAGCGCACTATCATGGACTTAGTTGATTGAATTATGTTGGCTGGCTGGTGCGCTGAATTACCGCATTTCAAGTTCAACGTTTGCAAGCTTCAAAGGTTTGTACAGATGACATGTACATGACTTGTAAGTTGTATTTGTAATGTGTTTCTGTTAAAGCCCACATACACCATTGGTAAATGCATCGATACTTTTTAATAGAATCAATAGATATGCATACAAACAAACATGTGAAACCTTCAGGTATTTCGTCCCTAATTTGCCACAGTGACCAATCCGACTTTTTTCAATTTTAAGTTTTCCCACCCATGAGTACATTCACTAATTCAGGAAGAGACCTACCATTGTATCTAATCCACATGCATGTATTCCTTATAGTTTAGGACATAGAGCATGCATTCAAATGACGAATGCTCTAACTGGCTATTTTTGTAATTTGGCAAAGTGACCAATACCGCATTGGTCACTATGCCAACTTAATTCGGCATTGGTCACTATGGCAAATTAGGGACGATTTGTGTCTTTAATAACGATAAAATAGTGAACATTCGTGATTCAGATTGTCAGTATTCATTCCTCCGTGGAATTACTGAATGACAGAAATTAATCTTGGAAATTATTTTACTAATTTCACTAAAAGGATAACACCCGAGACAGAAATATTTCAAGGAATGTTTGATACCATCATCAACTTTACACCAAATAGGTTTTATGTACAACTGTGATCATTTGATTTTTTTTTTATAGATAAACAATAGTGTATAAGTGACTTTAAGGTTTTATGTTTATTAGTACAAGGAGAGTCCGTCGGTACCTTGACGATTCCTGAATGTGTACATGCATCGATCAGACGGTCTGTCCAGACGGACTTTATTTGGCCGGACACGTCGGGCAAATAAAGGATTTCTAATTCAAGCCGAAGTCCGGTTCGTTCATACTGTCCGTCGATGAATCTAGGGACGTTTATATTAATTTTAATGTGTACGCCAACGTAAACAAAATGCACTGGAACGTCGAAATGGCTGTACTCATTGTGTAATTTTCCTAACGTCTGTTTCAGAATTACCAAATTGGGTAATAGTAAGACTAATTGCGGTGACACCATGTGAAATTCTCTATTGAGTAGTAATTAGTTCTGAGAAGAACTGGAGGTACAACTCGACGTTTCGATCAGTATGCTCTGATCGTCCTCAGGAGAAACCTTCAGTTCTTTTCAGAACTAATTACTACTCAATAGAGAATTTCACATGGTGTCACTGCAATTAGTCTTATTTATCCTCTTCACCATGCAAAGCTACAAGTTTTACCTAAATTGGGTATTACATTTCCCATGCTCCTTGTTCCTCTTCGTGTTTCTCGTATAGGCCTAAATATGGTTTGGCTTGGACCTTCATTTTCATTTGATTTTTTTATTATTATGAAACATATTGTAAAATATTTGTGTTGGGCATTGCCAAACTCGTTCTCAAAGCAAATCTTTGTCCTTGTTCTTCAACAGGTGATGTATACAAACAACATTGCGTTTGACTGCTGTCGTTATTCATGTTCAAACATGGCTTCGGTGGACATATTTGGTTAAGCCATAAATTTGATGCCAACATTGTATTGATCCGCCATACAAAGTAAACTATACATGCACACGTAATCGGAAGAGAAATATGGCGTCGCCTCAACCTCTTGTCACTGTATAGCCTAACACTGTAAAAAAAAAAAAAAAAAAAAAAAAAAGTAAATTTACAGCAAATACAGGCAACTCAATTTCCAACAATTTTCTGTATTACAATTTTACATAACAAGTATGTTAAACTGACAATTTCTGTAAACGCTTAATAATGAAACTGCAGTGCGTTTCCATATTTGTTAGGACATATTCTTTGTGGACCGAAAAAGAGAATCAAAATTGTAATACAGCAAATTGTTGGAAATAAAGTTGCCTACATTTTGCTGTAAATTTACATGTTTTTTTTTTAAAGTGTAGTCTCTCATAATAACGCAGCCGTTTTTTGGACTACCAGCAGGGTGCGGTCATACGAGTTATTCTTCACGTATAGGAAATTCAATACTTAGTTAGCTCTGCGGTGTGCTAAATCCACAGACACTCAAGAATGTTAAGCCCGCAAAACATAAATGTATTTCCTGTTTTCTTGTGAAACGGCTGTACCGGTATATCATGATGCAATTGAGGGAAGGTATATAACACCGGTAATAGATTCAATAAACATACAACATATTATCCAGAAGCTAAAATGATATGGAGTAGGCAAATGTACCAATGATCCCAAACAATGATTCTTTCTGATTAATTGACAACTTATTTACGTTGTTCATGACGTAGACTTTATATGCAGATTCAGCTGAAACTTTCAAAGGGTGATTGTACCAATGTTGTACCTTCTCGATTAAAAGAGAGTAAGCATACCCATAGAAGCAGTTTTGCCAACATTACCAATGTTGTACCTTCCCTTTAATGTATATCTTGATTCACAGAGAGTAAGCATACTCATAGAAGCAGTTTGCTAACATTACCAATGCTGTACCTTCCCCGTGCGTATGAATTGTTAATTTATTTATTTATTTTATTTAAAAAAACAAATAAAAAACATTAGGAACAACTGTTTTTTAATGTTGAAAACACTTTTCTACTTTTTAATTGCCAATTTTGTGGGTATTTGCTAAAATATGTGTAAACAAAAATGTGAAATTCACAGGCCCTTTAATACACATTTCTAATTCTGCACGTGTTGATGGTATGTTTTGATACAAGCATCAAAACACTCGAAGCAGCACCACTTTCTGAAAAACAACGAAATACAACGGATATCTAGCAGCCTGTTCTGGGGACAACGTCAACAGGGAATAAATGCACTTTCGCTCCTCCCGATTCGATCTCTGAAAACTCGCTTAAGATACCCCGGGATATCCTCCCGCAGAAAAGTATGTCGATTACAAAAAGGGCAGGCCAGGTGAGATTTGTATCGGCAAATTGTGATTTTGCCAATGGTCGATTCGCCTTCCACTTTCCAAAAAGAAGGAGAAACAAAAATAATAATAAAAACATTAACATAGTCTATTTACACAACTTGCATCTTTGTTTGTTGCGAATTTACTCGAATTTTTTTTATTACCCGAAAAAGGAGCCGATTACTCAAGCAAATATCAATTAGTTTTCCCAGAATTGTTCAAAGAAGAAAATACTGATTCGAAATATGTTTGTCCCATTTGGTTCCGCTAGGACACATTTGCCTCCGCTAGGACACATTTCGTCCCTAATTTGCCATAGTGACCAATCCGACTGTTTAAATTTTTAAGTTTTCCCGCCCATTCGTACATTCAGGAAGAGACCTACCATTGTAGCTAATCCACATGCATGTATTCCTTATACACTCACTGGCCAAAAGTATTGCAACATGCTCAAAATAGCACTTTACAGTAACAGGTGAGATGATCATTTGATCTGATTTCATCGATCGTGTATTACATAATTTCCGAGCAAGAACAGTAAAAAAGAACATTGACTTCAAAACACAGGCACTTTTAAGAAGTCTTAAGTAGTGTAAATAAAATAAAATAAATTATTGTAACACAGTTCTCCAAACTGAACTTTGGTGATGTTGCAATAATTATGGCCAGTGAGTGTAGTTTAGGAGATAGAGCATGCATTCAAATGACGAATGCTCTAACTGGCTATTTGTGTAATTTGGCAAAGTGACCAATACCGCATTGGTCACTATGTCAACTTAATTCGGGATTGGTCACTATGGCAAATTAGGGACGATTTGCCTCGTAATAATTAGGCTTTGTTCGTTTTGATTTTGCAGAAAAGGCCTACATTTAATTCAGTGCTTCCTTGCATTGCATTTTGTGATCATTAGTTATATTAAATGACGGTTTTACGAATTGTACCAGTTAGTCCAAAAGACATAAACAATAACACTGAAAACAATGAGATAGATTAAATACATGTTTAAAGCCTATATACTTGTTTGTAAAAATCCTATTTAATTATAAGAATAAAGATAGGTATAAAAACCATGCAGCCTATGGAAGTTTCAGCTTATTTCATTGTGTCGTTAACGAGAAAAAAGTGAAAATGCATTCAGATGTTTCGTATTCATTCCAACGTGAACTTTATGTCTTCAGACAGGTATTCATTGTGTAAATTATTTCATTAACCCTAACTCCCTAGACAACAAAGGCAGTTGGAGGATTTTGAAGGATTTTTATTGTTCAGTAACAATGCTTAGGGAGTTAGGGTTAATAATATTACTGAATTAAATATTAATGAAACAACAGCACCTGAGACAGAGAATATTTAAATGGAGGTTCGTCACCATCATTAACTTTTAATCTGTGATCGTTTATGTTTTTCGAGATAACCAGTAGTGTTATGAAGGTTATAAATACTGAACAACATTAAATTTAGTTTCAGGTGGAGCCAAGGTAATTGACAGAAATACATTGATTCAAAAAATGCATCACCTGTGTTTTTCGCTATTTTTCTGGCAATGATCTCGTTTCATCAGAGCATTGATTATATCGTTTTAGAAAGAAAACACATCCTTTGAAGTGAGAGAGTTATTTTAAAAACTAGTTGTGGAAGATCGTTTTAACAGTAATTCAATGCCCAAAAGAATTTATGACGGGCCTCACACACAATAAATTTAATTAATTTTAGGATTTATTTAGTGTAAAACCATGCGCCTCATGATTATTATTCTTGAGGAACTCATCATCAATCCGATCAGTCATCTACCATTGATTTGATAAAATAATTAATATGTTTCAACTTGCAAACTAAACGGGGCTGCTTGAGCGACGACACATTTGGTCCGGTCAACAACAGCTGGTATAGCCTCCTGCAGTTCAGTTCGCGGCGTCAATGACATAAAGAACATCCTCACGTACCGGTATAATATCTTACTCCATTATACTCTGCGTTCTTCATTATCCATAACCCCGGCACGTTCGCATGAATGAGCGCGTTTATCGACGGTGAGGTTTGTTATTAAAAGTGCCTTAAAATACAGCAATTTGAATCCCTCGGCGAGTGGTGTTTTGATCGATGAGTGTTTTACCCGCTTGATTGCCTTCTTACTTTAACTTGGGCAATGTATTTTGCTCGGTCTATAAAATGTCAGTGGGACGCCAGAATCCCTTGTTGCAACCGTAGGTTTATTTCGCACTATAATTACGACCCCTGGCGTAACATTACAGACGGATTATGGAGTACTCCCGTTGAAGGGGACTTCAGTGAACAACGTCTGAAATACACTAAGGAGCTGTGGATCCTTCAGGTACAGCGACCACCAAAAAATATGTTGCTTTCACGCGCTAAGTATTCAGTTGTTTTCAAATTATGTTATGGACTGGGCAAAGGATATGATTCAAATAATCCACTGTCTCTTTATAAAGACAGCGATGAAAACATATTCGTTTCTTGCACATCGTAGCCCTCTAGCGGTGATCTGCACTTCGGCATCGAGACTTCAGGCATTTCGTGGCGCCATTTTACGGCCCGTGTATCTTACAAACGTATCACTGCAGTATGATGGTCGCTTAATTTAATTAAATGATTAAAGCAAAATTAAATGTATATTGAAACCGTAAATGCTTCCTGCTGAATTCCATTCCTTTTCCTATTTTTGAATAATTGTTACACTTACCATTGAGTAAGTGGGGTTTTCTATTTCTACGTTTATCAGAGTGAAAAACTGTTCTATGGTGATCGATAACACAAGAATGGAGGCAGTGTGGCACACGCGAACCAGTGATATACTTCCTACGTCACAGCCATCGGTGGTTTGCAAACCATGGGCAGCCACCAGTTCAATTTTTTTATTTATTATTAATTAAATGTTTATAAAATAATATGCACAATTTAGTTACACTGAAAAATTAACATACATCAAAACAAAATGAACGTACATCCCTCTTAAATTCTTTAAGCGGAACATTTTTAATTTTGGGCACAATCTATTGGTTGAATATTTTTCTCACTGATGGCCGTCAACACAATGACACTCAATCTTTACAAAATAAAAGAGAGATCCGTGGCAACAGCACTCTGACAGTTTTGCATGCAGGCGTCCTCATACAGCCCTGAACAGGGCCAATATCATGCCGTGACTATAATATAATTATGGGTTTTATAATACACGAGTCAATGACAGGCAAACCGAGGCTCCTGTCAAAAAAGTTCATTCGAATGTTGTTATTATAGTGATTTTAATTGCCGGTCAACGAATGGTCAACGATTTCTCCAAAACTCCTTAAGTACGTTTCGAAGTCAATTAGGTCTAATCCGTTAACGTTATTCGTTTTGTTTTTATGCAGGAAAGATGGACCTTGTCATACTGTTTCGCACTGAGATGTTCCTGTTTTTCACAGTGATCAATCTGGTTACGGCCGTTGGCTTCATACCTTACTTGTGTCCGAAATACTGTTATTGTTACAGGCGGACCAGGGAAGTTTCGTGTATGGAAAATATGTTCACCGAGGTACCGTCGGGTTTTCCCCACGGCATGAGAACGCTCCAGCTCCAAGGCCAGAACTTCACTTACCTGAAAAACGAGTCCCTAGTTCAAATGCGCAGCTTGAGGAAGTTGAATTTGGCCAGTGACAACATAAAATTCGTGGAGGAGGATGCCTTCAGCAACGTGCCTAAACTCAAGCGATTAGATCTGAGCTTCAACTACTTGGGGAGAATTCCTGCTCCAGTGTCGAGAATAACGTCACTGAAAGAACTAATCGTGCACAACAGTCGCATCAGTTTCCTTAACGTAGATACCTTTGCTAACCTGACCCAGTTGCAGATTCTCGACCTTGCCAACAATGGGATCACTAATCTTCCAGATGGAGTGTTCAGCCAGCTGTGGCAGCTAGCCATTCTCTACCTCTCCAACAACTCAATTAACGCCCTCTCTGACAGGATGTTTGGCAACTTGTCTCGCCTGGAGGAACTGCATCTCACACAAAACAGAATCCAGGTGGTATCAGCCGGCTGGCTGAGTAGTGTACCAAACACGTGGGTGTTGGAGCTGGGCTTTGCTCTCAACCGTGGATTCCCAGACGCGGTTGCAAATCTACTCACGACCTCCGGCACTAACGTTTTACCAAATATGGAACGCCTTGTGGTGAGCGGTAACGGCCTCCTGGAGATTCCGTGTGAACTTTTTACAAGGTTCCGCTCACTGACTTACCTGGATCTCGGTTTGAATTCCATCCGGTCCATTCCACAGGCCTGCTTTAGAATGCTGAATCGACTGGATACCCTAAAACTCGACAACAACGAAATAACCGTACTGGAATACAGGGCCTTCAATGGTTCGAGAGATATGTGGGTCTTGGATCTCTCGAGAAATTTTATCGAGGAACTCCCTCCAGGAGTATTCACTGGGTCGCGCATTAGAAGCATAAACCTCAGTTTTAATGGAATACGTAGACTTAACAACGAGAGCTTCATCGGCTTGGATAACCTTATGGAATTATTCCTCAGCAGCAATCTATTAGAAAAGCTATCTAGGCCGATTCTTAGACCACTTGTATCTATCGAAATATTGGATCTCCGGTGGAACCATCTCACACGGGTAACGAACCAGTTCTGCAACATGTCCTCACTCACGAACTTAGCCCTGAGTAGCAACTCGATAAAACACATCCACCCGGACGCATTTCACGGGTCCAAAAACCTCCGGGGTCTGTTCCTGGACAACAATCGTCTGACCACAATAGCAGAGGAGACTGTTGATCTCCCTAATCTGGTTGACGTGAAACTTTACGCGAATCCCTGGCACTGTGACTGCAGGATACGGTGGATGCGAGAGGCGATGTCCAAACCTAGGAAACACCCGTGGATGGAGTACACAGACGCCCAGGGTGTGGCCTCCTACAAGGGAATCGTTTGCGTCACGCCTTATGCCTTCGAGAACGTCTCCATGTATTTGATTAAGGAGACTGATATCTTCAGGTTAACCTGTACAACGTACGTCTCGCCGCTAGCTATTGAAATCATCGTGGGTATCTCTTTCGCTATTATAGTCTCTAGCATGTTGTGTTATGTGGCCAAGTTGTACTGCAGAGTCAGACAGATAGAAAGGAACGGTGCTGATCATCCCTTGGAATAATAGACCTCAGTTTTAATGAAATACATAGGCCTAGACTTAACAACGAGAGCTTTATCGGTTTGGAATACCTTATGTGTTTTCCCCAACAGCAATATATTAGAAAAGTTATCAGGGTCAGTTCTTAGACCGCTTGAATCTATCAACATATGTATCTCCAGCTGGTGGAACTGCCTCACACGGATAACGAACCAGTTCTGTAACATGTTCTCGCTCACGAACTTAGCCCTGAGCAACTTGGTGGTACCACGCATGCGCGTATTTCTAACAGCCAATGATCGCTTGAGATATTCCGCCCGTGCGCATATCATCTGCACCATCGCTGCCCTTTCGATCAAAAATGGTATAACGACACATGCATGCATGCTGTGCGATGTGGCCAAGTTGTTCTGCAAAATTAGGGAGACAGAAAGGAACGGTGTTGATCTTGATTGACCTCTGTACACAATACAGATTGAACAAACACCGCTATACATGAATACTGAACATTGACCTTTGACTCAAATCTTTTGTATAAATATTGCACCTGTAAAACGCTATAACGAACGTCGACTATACCGACCCTTTTGTAGTTGCACTGAGAGATAATTGGGCCTTAACTCGGATGAAGTGAAGGGATTCTTATATTTTGATCACCTTTTTAACCCCTGGCAAACTTGACAGTTTGTAATTTTAGACCGATAAATTGTTGAATTTAATTTATTCAAAGGAATTGTACACCATAAATGCATCAATACTGTACTGTACATAAATCAACATGTGAAAGATTCAGCTCATTTCGAGAAAATGCATTCATATTTGTTTGTATTCATTCTACTGTGATAAATGGATCACGAGTTACTGCCGTGATCCATTTCAAATATGTAATTTCACGCTTCTCAAACATTAGCGCATGTCAGATGGAAGAATTTATCACCAATTTCACATCAAAGTTTTTAGATTATTTATAATGCAGTCATTTTGTAACCGGGTGATTTCCAAATGTGCACACTCCTTTTAAATATAGGTCAGTACTTCTCAAGGATCAAGAAGTGGTCTTATATTGCCTAGAAACAGCCAAGATAAAACATTGGTTATTGGTAACAAACGTTCATTTAATCCTTCGAGTTTTCGAGAAATATTCCATTAAACAAACCAATGAAAGTTTCATCACAATTGGTGCTCACAAAAAAAAAACATGTTTAAAAAAAATGTTTTTTATCTTTAATTAAAAGTTGCGAGGCAGCAACCCTTTGTAAATCCGACATTTCCAAGCATTCAAATGCTACCTTCTATTTCTGGTGCCCCGCCCATTTGGCCATGTGCTCTTCTTTTTCGTCGTGTTCGTGGTGGAGATAGATGTTATTGAGTTCTTTTGGGTACACCATGTAATAATCTCTTCTTGGAAGAAGTGATGGCTCTGAGAAGAGCCGGTTGGTTTGTTCTCAACGTCTCGACTAGTCTACTCTAGCCGTCATCAGGAGACTGATGACAGCCGTCATCAGTCCCCTGATGACGGCAAACCAACCGGTTCTTCTCAGAGCCATCACTTCTTCCAAGAAGAGATCATTACACGGTGTACCCAAAAGAACTCAATAACATCTATCTCCACCATGCAAAGCCTCAAATCCTACATCATTAATTAAAGGAATGTCTTTCATGCGCATTTATTTTCCTTAAAATAAAGTAAAATACAGTCATGTTCCGATGAAAAGATACATTTCCGAAAATTGCCGTCAATACAGAGAAAAACAATGGCGATACATCTATTTCAAATTTTGAAATTTTACTTTATGAACACTATTTTATTGAAAGGTATAAATTCCACTTTGCTAAATTTATAGCAAATTTTACTTTGTCCGTGCACCTAAAAGACAATTGTTATAGCGCCCTCAACCGACAAGGTCCCATACAAAATGTAGGATCTGATTGTATAATTATAACGTTTATAGTTCGTATATATTTTGGGCTTAAACGTCTTTTGTCAAATTAGACTGGTGCTTATAATTAAGAACCATGGTCTTCATTTACACAGGGAAGATAATGTTGGCTTAACTGCTTCTTTGACTATTTATACTTTCTTTAAATCAACATAAAATTCAACAACCATCCTGTGAAGGTTTGAGCTCAATGCGAAGTCATTGCCATGAGAACAAGTGTATAAAGGCATACATAATTTTTTACAGAAAACGCTTGAAAATGTGCATATATTTCGTGTTTTCTCTGAAATGAGGGCCCTTCAGATAGGTTAGCTACCAACGTATGAACTGCAATTTTTGTTGACATTAAATTAAACTGTGAGCAATGTCTATTGCAGAATATTTATAATTTACGTGCGTTTTCTTCAGTAGGCCTAAACTTGTTTGTACTTGTTCAGGAAGTGGCCCAAGGTTATCCGCAATTTTTTTGCCAGAAATACATACATACATACATTTTTTTTTCAACATATCATTCGTTAAGATTGATTTCCGTCGGTCATCTCCGATTGATGACTGAAACTCATGTACTTCTAGAATTTTCTACGCTTTGCTTCTCTGCAAAAATGGTCTAAATCTGACGCCCCCACATTCTTCCTGGCTTGATCAATAAGGTTCGGAACTAGGTGCCCCCTTTGTTGTTATTATCATTTAAAAGAAGTTGTTTAACCTCACTCGAGTTAGGCTGCCTGACTATGTGCGCCGCAAATTGGGTCTGCTGCTTCTTAAGATCTGAGATGTTTTTTACTTTGTATATTTTAAGTAGTCGTTCAGTGCTGATTTTCATCTTGTAGCATTCGCCGTCGTCATCAGCATCACTTGGGTACGATTCAAGCCGCCTATCACCTCCAACTACCATTTTTCTGAGCATTTTCCTCATAGCTGCATTAATTTTATTGAATTGGGCATGAGTGAGATACCACGTTTGAGACGCATATACGTCAGCCGCGACCTGATGAACACATTGAAATATGCCATTCTGACGTCTAATCTGATATTATAATTTCAATGTTTTTAAAATATTTTTTAAAGTTTTTTTTTACTAATATAAGTGTTATGTCATACGGGGTAATTAAAATTTCATCAGATTTGGCATTTCATTTCCCTCCTTTTTTATACTATACGTTTGTTATGAGTGCTGCCCCTTTTGACAGTTTGGCCACTTCTTTGCCTTGCGCATCCTGTCAGGCACACAGGATAATAATTTTGCACCCTTTTAATGACAAACTTTATGTGGAGGCCTACGTGTCGATCTGAAAACACTGGTATCCATACTTTACTGGATTGAGTGATCAGCACTGACTGGTCTATAAAGCGTCATTGGCCACCATTTTGAATCCCCATGATTATACCATAATCAGTAAACAGTCAACGATGACTGTCGATCGAGTTAATAGAGCAATGGCTCCATGATTAACCGTGCAGAATGTAAACAATTCGTCACCGGTCCCACGAGGTGACACAATGTGTAGAATTTAAATTTAAAAAAATTAAATTTATTTTTTAAACATATTTTGGCGATATTCATCAAAAGCTACCCTGTTGCGAAGTTATGAAGCTGGAAGTGTGCTAATTTCTTAATTTGAATAATTTTTCACGAACTGACACTAACTCAATTCACCGTAGACAATACACTGTGGCCGACAGAATAAAACGTTTTCACTAAGTGACACAAACCTTAGTACGCAAAAAAACAGCGCGCCGTGGTATTGCGTTTTCACGAAGTGACGCTTTACATAGTAAATACGTAACCGCGTGTCACTTTGTTTTCAGTGGTTAATTGCTTAGTAATTAAAAACGTCAGAGATTCCAAAACAAAATATTTCCATAATTTGAAAGTTCTACAGAGACCAAAAAGTGACAACAATTCAAAAATATTAATTTTTGATGAAGAAACGTGTGTTTCAAAAAGATACTAACTTCAAACGCCGTTTCCTTCAAATGTAAATTATGTCTAGTGGTCAAGTTTGTGCCACTTCGTGAGACTGGTGACGAATTATGTCATGAAACAACAGCTGCATGAGTAGCGCTCAAATAACTGAAATTAATCTAGGCCTATAGTCATAACGCTCGACTATAGCTTCTTGGGGGAACAAAGATGACTGACAGACTATAGCTTGAGTCAATCAGCTCTCACTTCCAATCCAGTTTAGGATAGAGATCATTGGTCTTCAAACGTTAAAATATTTATTTACAAAAATCTTCAAGTTATCATTTGTTTTTTCTTTACTTTACTGTTGTTCTTTTCTTATTATGGCTTTTGTTTCAAAGTGTTGATACATTTGTTTGTAAATTGAAGTCACCGTTTCATTAAGTCCAATTGGTAATTTTCGACAATGAAATGCATCAAAGTTTGTGAGAAGCCAAACAACGAATCGGTAGAGCGCCCACTATCGGATCCGAACGCAGTACATCATTCACAATACACCGATTAATTTATTCACAAATTATTATGACAAAATCTGCATATATAAAGCATGTTTATAGGACTAGGCTACAACATAAGCGAATATCATGCATAACGTAAGTATTGAACTACACAGGCCTATTATAATGGTCCTTCAAATGAAAATTTACAAATTCTCCTTTTGGGCGCTATTCTAAATAACAAAAAGGCGATATTTAGTAGTTTCTCTATAATGCTGAAATACTCTTGAGACCGTACCTGCTCGATGCAGTGATACTTTGAAAATACACGTAATAATAAAAATAGATAACGATATGAATCCATAATTATAAAGTAAAAATTTGGTAAAAATTCATACTGTACTACATAATTCATGCGTACAATGTACAAACTCTTCTGGTCGATGGGGCCTGATTTATAAACTTTCCCAGCTGGAAAATCCTGAATTACTGGCTACTTTCTGTAGCTTTCTTCATGTCAATGTTGGGTTTATTGAAGGTCATATTATCATAATCTCACTGAGCGGGCATTGGACATAAATTACTCATGCTAAAGGAACATACTCTCGTTATAGGCTGATTAACTCTATGCGTGATCACACTCTTTCAACGAGGCTAAAACTGCAGAATGTGTGTGGTGCTTTAGATGGTATTTGACCAATAACAGTCAAGAGAGGGAACAGAAACGTCACTGCGATAACATTACGATAATTTTACGTTTTAGAACCTGTGACTGTAACTGGTCAAAATAACTTCCGTATTCTGAATAGCAATGGCATACTGACGTCACAGTTGAAGCGGCTGTCGGTCGAAACCGTCAGAGGCAATAGGCCGTATTCATAAAAATAAGTAATTGCTTTTACTAAAGTAACAACCCCCTTTTACTTAAATGTGTATTCATAGAAATAAGCAATGATTTTCAAGTAAAAGCTACAAATTGTAAGCATTAGTAATTGCTTTTTACTTATAAGTAAATGCTAGAGAAATTAGCACCTACTTCAATTTGTATTCATAAAAATGACCTTCGACTAGCATTTACTAGTGATTGTACAAGCACCTAATTTATGGCTTGCTGTTTAGCCAATACAGACATATCACATTTTCTGCCATGTTTTTACGTCCAAGACCACAACCTAAGGTGTATAACATCAGGCTTAATCGTGATGAAGTCAACCCTAGCACTTACAGAACTTTATTTAGGTTTGACAAAGAAAATGTGGAATGGCTTGCAAACATTCATACCACCAAATACCGAGACTCGTGGATGGTACTGTAGTACAATAGCAACTACTTGAGAACTTACTAGCCGAGGCAAGTAACAACTGTAATCATTTAGCAAATGGTTATGAATAAGATTTTTAGCAATTGCTTAGACTAGACCTTTTACTTACCTAGCTTTACTTATAGCATTTACTAGTAAGTAATTACTTATTTTTATGAATACGGCCTAATGGGCCGTATTCATAAAAATAAGTAATTGCTTTTACTAAAGTAACAACCCCCTTTTACTAACCTTTTACTTAAATGTGTATTCATAGAAATAAGCAATGACTTTCAAGTAAAAGCTACAAATTTTAAGCATTAGTAATTGCTTTTTACTTATAAGTAAATGCTAGAGAAATTAGCACCTACTTCAATTTGTATTCATAAAAATGACCTTCGACTAGCATTTACTAGTGATTGTACAAGCACCTAATTTATGGCTTGCTGTTTAGCCAATACAGACATATCACATTTTCTGCCATGTTTTTACGTCCAAGACCACAACCTAAGGTGTATAACTTAAGGCTTAATCGTTATGAAGTCAACCCTACCACTTACAGAACTTTATTTAGGTTTGACAAAGAAAATGTGGAATGGCTTGCAAACACCTTCATACCACCAAATACCGAGACTCGTGGATGGTACTGTAGTACAATAGCAACTACTTGAGAACTTACTAGCCGTGGCAAGTAACAACTGTAATCATTTAGCAAATGGTTATGAATAAGATTTTTAGCAATTGCTTAGACTAGACCTTTTACTTACCTAGCTGTTGCTTTTACTTATAGCATTTACTAGTAAGTAATTACTTATTTTTATGAATACGGCCTATTGACTATTCTAGTCAGTGGGCCGGATAAATAAAAGTTAGCAATTGCTTATCTAGTAAAAGCTCAAGCAATAGCAATTGCTTAATGCTAAAGCTCAAGGTTGCTAAATTGCTTAAAAAATGTATAAATAACCTTCTTCTTTGACTAGCACCTGTTGCTTGGGTGGGTTAGCAATTGCTTATGGGTATAACAATGATGGGAGGTCAGTTCCGATTAGCCTAGTGGTTGTATATGAGGCATGTGTTAGCAACATGGATGCTGCCGAAGAATTGGGGAGTGGTACAAATAGTGAGCAATCTTTGAACGAACTGTTCGTTAGTATAATCAAAGAGTACCCTGTTCTAATCGAGAAAAAGTCAGTTGCCGGGGTAAAGACATGAAGGCAAATGCACTTAAAAAAGCACAAATGTCAATTGCTACCAACACAGGTAAAGCCATGGATGAGAAGCAAATTTTGAAAAAGATAGCAAACATGAAAAGTCAAGTGAAGAAGAAAACAGATGGAATGCAAACAGGAAGATTGTTTTGGTTCCATGGGAACAAGATCTGTACAACATCTTCAAAGGGGATGCAAACCCGACTATTACGAAGATGCCATGCGCCATTTCTGCTGGTTTCAAACCAAGTACTTCGACTGCTGCTAGCCACTCCAAATTTTCAAAATTGAACCGAAATAATTTCCGGTATCTGGTAGGATTGACTTCATCACGATTTATTCTTTCATTGTACATCTTTTTCATGTTCCTTACATGCATAAACTCGGCCATGATGGCAGGAGTAATGCAACATGCAAGTGTTAGCAAATGCGTAAGCTCCTCATTTAGTATCTTGTAAAAATATTAGCAAGTGCTACAAGTCATTAGTAAAAGGTCTGGTTTATTTATATGCTCCAAGCAAGTGCTAATCTCTAGTAATTGCTTAAAAATCATAGCAATTGCTTTTGCTAACTACTGGAAGCAATTACTTGCAAGTAATTGCTCACTTTTATTAATGAAGATTTAAGAAAATGACTAGTAAAAGCAATTGCTACTTTTTATTTATCCGGCCCATTGACTATTCTAGTCATTGACTATTCTAGTCATTAGGCCGTATTCATAAAAATAAGTAATTACTTACTAGTAAATGCTATAAGTAAAAGCAACAGCTAGGTAAGTAAAAGGTCTAGTCTAAGCAATTGCTAAAAATCTTATTCATAACCATTTGCTAAATGATTACAGTTGTTACTTGCCTCGGCTAGTAAGTTCTCAAGTAGTTGCTATTGTACTACAGTACCATCCACGAGTCTCGGTATTTGGTGGTATGAAGGTGTTTGCAAGCCATTCCACATTTTCTTTGTCAAACCTAAATAAAGTTCTGTAAGTGCTAGGGTTGACTTCATAACGATTAAGCCTGATGTTATACACCTTAGGTTGTGGTCTTGGACGTAAAAACATGGCAGAAAATGTGATATGTCTGTATTGGCTAAACAGCAAGCCATAAATTAGGTGCTTGTACAATCACTAGTAAATGCTAGTCGAAGGTCATTTTTATGAATACAAATTGAAGTAGGTGCTAATTTCTCTAGCATTTACTTATAAGTAATAAGCAATTACTAATGCTTAAAATTTGTAGCTTTTACTTGAAAGTCATTGCTTATTTCTATGAATACACATTTCAGTAAAAGGTTAGTAAAAGGGGGTTGTTACTTTAGTAAAAGCAATTACTTATTTTTATGAATACGGCCTATTGACTATATGGAACCAGCCTATTGGGCATGGTTGTTTCACTGGTCTCATGTGTTGACCCAAACTTTAGCAAAGTACAGCAGGGAACCACTGACGAGAGTTGTTGTCTACTGAGCGTGCGCATTGTAAATAGTGATCGACCATTAGTCATTAATCGAACTTGCTCATTGATGTATGAATTATTACAACAAATTACCATTAAAGGGATCAAGGTAGAAGGATGAACGAACGGACAGAGACAGATGTAAAAGGAGGGCTAGAAACCATGTAGATCTTACATAATCCTTTTGAACAAATCTTCGTTATTAGAGGGCCTACACAATTATTTGCAGGTAAAATAATTAGAATCTCATCAATATTCATAATTAGAATCTCATCAATATTCATAATTAGAATCTCATCAATATTCATAATTAGATTCTCATCAATAGTCATAATTAGATTCTCATCAATAGTCATAATGTATCTAGACCCTCGGTATTGTTCAGTTGGGTTCGTATCTGGAATTCTAAAAAGTTAATTCTGTGCCATGACTTTTACTTTATGCTACTATATAGTATACTGTAACTATGAGGATTACATTATGGGGGAGCGAATCATCAATAAATATAATTGTGTTCAGTTTTGGCATAAACATTTTAATGGTCCAATTTAAATATTACAGTGGCAAATGACCGATGTATTGGCCGGGTTTTGAGAACATTCTACCGGTGTTATTCACGGAGGCAAAGGCTGGGCGGATATCGTTTCAGTTGTAAGGGGCGTGGTTTTTTGGATCGCCGAGGTGGATGTGAAGCTCGGGGTAGAGGTTGTGAGGGATCTGGGAGGATGGTTTCCAGGGAGGGCGCTCTAACAGGGAGATTCGTCCCTTGAACTTCTCGTCCATCTTGTCAGCTGCGCAGGAAGACACAGAAATGAAATCAATGCTCAATAAATGATTTTTTTTTTATTGGAAGGAAAGTAATACATTGCTATTTGGTAACGCTCATACACATTAACTCTTGAGTTTTCTTGAAGTAATCATAATAATAACCCGTGAAAGTTTTATCACGATGGGTGTTTACGTTTTTGAGAAAACGACCAGAAAACTGTTAGGCCTACATAATTTTTGGGTTACACATAATGTTACCGTCCGTTAGACATAACTCCCGTTTTCTTTAAGACGAAGGCACTTCAGACGAAATAGTTTCTGAGGATGATAGCTATGTGTAATAATGACCAATGGATGACCACCTACCGTATGTTTTTCTTGGCTTGACCCCACCCGATCCCGACCTGTCCGGTGTTTTCTGCGGGCTCGTTCTCGATGCCGGTCGTTGCCCGGCACCCGTTGCCGATCCGCCCCGGGTGCGGGACTCGGGTCGACCTGCTGGTGCTGTCTCGTATATTCCCATGCCTAGACGAAGCGTTATGGAACTCCACTTCGCTGTCTGTACAGGTGAAAGAAAGGAAAAGACTTGTTTCTCTCATTAAATTTACTATGATGAAATTAATTCAAAATCTGCAAAAGAAAAACAACATCCAGAACCGGCGAAATGGGGCGTGCCGGCATCGCCCAAAATGTTAATATGCAACTGCTTTTCAGAGGTTTTCTTTGCTTACAACATTATAGTCAGATACCCTTAACCTTTCCCTGTCGTCAGCACTGCTTGATAAACTATAGTCTCTGCGTGCATGAAAACCCCAATGACGGAACGAAATGACCCTCCAACGTAGCAACCCTTCTAAAACAGCTGTTGGAGTTCAACAACAATTGAAAAATATACCATCCTTATAACCTACCTTAAATTCCACGAGCTTCGACAAGTGTGGGATTAAGTTAACAAGCAGCACAGCCTCTTGGTATACAGATACAGCTAGCTCAGAAACTACACTGTACGTTCATGTAATATCAGCCAACCCTTTCACTGGGTTTACACTCAGACGATCTAGCCTACTCAATTATGCTAACAAAACACGGGTACTAGGTTACCACTGAGGTTACATAATAGCGCTATTGACTTCTAACAAAGCAGAGACCCACTGCAGATTGGCCTGACTTATTTACATAATCGATTATCGAAAAGTCAAGTTTCTCAGCATACTTGAGTATCAAGATAGACGGCGCTCCAAGCATGGAGGAAGGAACATCTTCTCCAGAGAGAAGATTTACTTAATAAGCGGGGGGGGGGGGGTGTAAATGCGCGGTGATCAAATAGAATTGATAATAAAAAATAATGCATTTTCATTATACTTACTCACTAACGACACAACGTCATCAACTTAAACCCTTCATCAAAGAGAGCACGGTAAACATATTCGTAGAAACAGTTTTGCCAAAGTTGTTCTTTGCCTTTAAACGTGAGGTATGCTAAATGTCTGAATTAAAGCTACAATGCAATTGATAATCTCGAGAAAAAACATAAAATGATCACAGTTTTACATAAAACCTACTTGGTGTAAAGTTGATGTAACAAACATCTCTTGAAATATTTCTGTCTCAGGTGCTAGAAAAAGAGAATAATTTTTCCAAAAGGAATTTCTGTCATCCAAAGACAGAAATGCCACATTCGAATATACAAGCAGTCCGAATGCATTTTCTCTGTTTTATTACTAATGCATAAAACTTACGGTTGATGGTATCAAACATTCCTTGAAATATTTCTGTCTCAGCTATCGTTTTAATAAAAGAGTAAAATAATTTTCACAATGTAACTAGAAATAATACAAAATAATAATGATACAATGATAGTAAATAATACATATGGAAACGTAAAAAAATAAAAAAATAAATAAATAATCACAAATAAATTTCAATGCGCAATATTAATTAGATAATTATACAATGTGCATGCACAATACGGCATCAACAAAAGTTAGCACAGATAAGGCAAAAATTCTTTTAAAAATACCTACCAATTCAGCGATGCCGTCAGCTGTTTTGAGTAATACCGGAACGAGGTTGACCACGGCGCCCCACACCGGTACCTCCCCGGTGTTGAGCCCACGGAACTCCTCTAGCGTCTTGTGCTTTTGTAGGTCTGTGAAGTCATTATGCTCCCCAATAAATTTCTCCCAGAATTCGATCTCTGTCTGAATTTTTTTTGCCGTGTCCTTTTGCCTGTCATGGACGGTCAGCTCCCGGATAGGCTCGCCGATCCACTCCTTCACCCGCTCGGCGAGGGTCTTCAGCGCGTCCACAAGGGACAAGAAGTGGCCGATGACGTCGGTAAAGTGCGTCTTGCGGTCCTTATCTAGTCTCTTTGAATCCTCGTAACAGTCTCTGACGTGGGCAATGGTAGTCACCGAGGGCCCGTAGGTGGTGGTCTGACCCTTTGGCGACCGTTGCAGTCCATCAATGAAGCTCCTACTCTGCTTAAAGAGTCTGGTGTAGTCGCCTTGACGGAGTTGCCGGATTTCTTCACTGAGTTGACCGTTGACTTCCGCGATGTACTGAATGGTTGCCGATGGATCCTTCTTAGCCATGGCTAGTTGGGGGCGGGCTGTGATGGTCGTTTATGAGTTGTAAAATAAGGTGAACAGATTTGTCTTAGGCTACCAATAAAAATTCCTAGAAGGAAACAGATATGAAACAATCATATATCATGTATAATATTTCATGAAATACTGAACCGAGAACATATTCACCAACCAACAAACCAACCAACCAAAGGTATTATTAAAATCTATGCCAGTCTGCTTCAGGTGTACATAATAATGCTATAGTATATTTTGGTTGCACCCAACTGGGAAGAGTTTGTTCACAATCCCGTACAAAGTTCCTATAGTTCCGTTCATTGGGGGGGGGGGGGGGGTCCAGGTCTACATGTTGGCAATTAACTACACAAAGAAAAGCACGGGTCTCATACTGAGAAACCTCTAGGCTCCCTGTCCTATTTTGAGCACTTCGGATCGAATGTTGCTTCAATATCGCAACAGCCAATTTCAAGGAAGAAAATTAATGTTTGTTTTGAGTCATTGTTGAGGGTGTGTAAATAGCTTCTGTGCACGATTGTAGCCCCTCCAGTGACCTCAAATACTCACAAATAGGGAAAATTAAAGTGACCCAGCCCCATGTTCGTGTCTTTGAGCTCGGTTGTGACGTTAGTGATCTAAATCATAAACCTTATGGGAATATACGTTTAAAAGTAAATTTGTAGAGTCATATTCAAAAGAGCTGCATATACATGCGCAGTGTATGCCTGTACGAGGGAGCCAAATCTGTGAAAATTTCAATTCAAAAGATTCAATAGAATAGGTCTCCATATAGAAACATCAAATGTCATTAATTCATAGAGGGCAAATTCTGTCAAACACAGGCAAAGATCCAACGAACCGTGCGGTTTGAAAACCTTGGTTTCCATAGAAATTCTTTGAAAAGTTACTTTGGATTCATTGGATGTTTGATCTTTCACCAACTTTTTATATCAAGTATAATTATGTTTTCTGATTGCAAATTTCCTGAATTATAATCTAAAAAATTTGTTGATGTGAAGTTTGTGGCAAAATTTGCCGTATTGATGACCAGATATTTTGTGAAGAAAACTTGGAAACATAGGCCTAGGTTATAATGATGGCATCTTGTTAATTCCATACAGGCCTACAATGTACTCACTTAAATATTTAGATTGAAATTCAGTCTAATCGATTGAATATAGTGACAGATCTTTCAAAGTTTGTCCCTGGTTTCAATCGGTTGTCAATCGGAGTGATTTTCAGTCTAAAATGTCAAGAGAGTATGCCTATATATACCGAACACGCACATCATGCCTAGCTTGGCGACAACCAGTACCAAATTGATTTGTGTCTGTTTCACATTGTAGAGGAAGAAACAGAAATCCCTCTGCCAGATTTCATACACGGATTCATCGCAATCAAGAGCTTTATCTAAAGAGGGCCCCTTATCAAAGATTGCGATCGGATTGAAGCGGCACTTGTACTTTGAATGCGAGTGTAATGTGGCGAGACAGTACCGATATTATAAGATTAACTCAACCTTTCTTCACCCACAGAGTTATCAAGTTTTGTTTTATTTTAAAGAGAAGGTAGGGCATTGATAATAACCAGATATTCAAATTAACAAAAATAGGCCTAGTTCCTGAAAACTCAATCATCATGAGAAATGGTTTCGCATGAAGTGCTTTCATCTAAGAGAAAAGATTGTTATGTCGAATTTACATTTTTTTTAAATACCGGACGGTAACGTTATTTTTTCAAACATCAAAATCTAAAAAACATGTAACATTTCTGCAATGTTTTTTTCCCTCAAAAACGTGATATTGTGATATAACTTGTACGGGCTAGTTTTACCAAATACCAATGTTGTAACTTTAAAGAGATAATAGTTCGAGAGGTTAAACGGAACGATTTCATTCATGCAGTCATAGCTCGCAATTTGATCTGATCACTCAGTCAATTACGAACGAGCCTCCCAGGCAATGGCGGATGCAAGAGGAATATAAATTCCCCCATACACTACACAACTACGCCACGCCACCCCACCCCACAAAGGTATAACAATTATTATTATTATTATTAAAATAAGTGAAATAAATTAATAATAAAATATATGAAATGAATGAAATAAATACAGTAAATACAATAAAGAAATAAAATAAATGATATAAATGAAAACAAATGAAATAAATAGAATAAATGAAAGAATTAAAAACAAAAATATACAGAAAACAGTATAGAAAATGTATAACTGGTGGGGGGGGGGGATATATAATAATATTACTGGAAATGTTTTATTTTTTTATATTTTTTATTTACACCAATTTTTTTTAAGGGGCCCCGCCCTCTCTACCCAACAATCCACTCTCAGCCATAAGATTCACTGGTATAAAGATCCTCAGCAGGGATCCATTGAGGCCCTATAATACACTCACTGGCCAAAAGTATTGCAACATGAATTTGTACGAGACATTGCCTAGACGGATGGCCGCAATTATCAGGTCACGTGGTTACCCGACAATGTATTGAAGGACTTTGTTTCCGAGCAAGAACAGTAAAAAAGAACATTGACTTCAAAACACAGGCACTTTCAAGAAGTCTTAAGTAGTGTAAATAAAATAAAATAAAGTATTGTAACACAGTTCTCCAAACTGAACTTTGGTGTGAATTTCAATGTTGCAATACTTAGGCCTATGGCCAGTGAGTGTATAATTTGACCACGTATAGGCTGCATTCATTTATATCCGTGCTATACCTAAGCTAAAGTAAACCCACACAAAAAAAGTGTAACAGGAGCCCGGGAATTCTGACACCATGGCAACTTACTAGATTTGTGTACGTAACCTACATAATGAAAGAATAACTACAACCTGGCGTAACATAGATATCCACCCCCTCCATTTGTCGTGTGTCATTTATTGACTGTCGTCTTAAATTATTAATGACTGTAGGGATAATGTGATCAAATCACAGTTACTTCAAATGTCTAATTCTAAAATTATGACAGCCATATTTAATAACGTTACCAATATGCAGAAACATACCTGTGGACAGGACGATTTCAGATTCAGCGTGACATTGACATATATGTAGCGTAAGAGAATATAATCCTTCAGACATCGAGTTGAAGATAATGTTTAATTAATATGCTGAAAGCTGACTACAACTACAGTCTGTAAAGGAAAACGCTTGCTGCTTTGACAAATACTAAGTAAGAACGTCAACACATGTACAAGTATATCAACACAGATTTCTGTACAAAGCTTTTTTCACAGGTTTATATTTAGTCGCTCCATTCATATATTATTTCACACACAGTGCAAAGGGACCTGCTATCCTAGCAACGACCCCAGGCCCTTGGATACGGGGTAAATAAAAACACTATGTGGGCCTGGCTATTTAAAGTGTGTAGGCTTAGCTAATCGAGCGTGGTAAGTTATTCTTCAGAATATTATAATCAAATTTAGTTAACAGACTTGTGGGAAATGTTGTGATTGGAGGTGAAGCGAGACAAATACGAATAATTGAAGTGAATGTATTTTTTATTATTATTTTTTTGGAATGTCAAATGATGATTCTATTGTTGGAATTAAGTACCGTCTGTAGCTGTGCAACACTTGTTAATGGCGATTGGATGTTCGCTCATCCCATGATCCTTGGCCATATCGTCCGTGGGGCCAGGTGCAAGAAAATGGTACCAACTGGACTGGCAACAATTAATATGGTTTTGGTTCTAGTGCCCCATGCACACAACCTTTTTTATGATTTCGAACTCTCACGAATGTATACTTTTTAACACTACTATTACTATTCAGGCGTTGTGTTCACCATAGAGCAAGGGTCCTTGTATGCTCTATGTATGTGTTCACTCACCTATACACGTCGGCATAACATTTCCAAGGTACAGCTGTACAATGGCATTTCGTAGAAAATTTCAAAGAAAATCCGCCTTTTTTTCTTTTAATAGAAGATGCGTTCATTTAACATATAATTGGTGTACATGTACAAAATAATCCAAATATTCTCTGAAATTTCAGGACAAATTTTTACCAAGCTCAAAAGAACCGACAAATTATGTCAATCTTAAGCAGACGTTCATCAGAAGTTCAGAAATAACTAGTTTGTGAATTTACCGAGACACTATTTTGCCAACAAGCTAAGCTACTGGGTGAGTGTACACTACATAGGAATATCAGGATAGGAATTTGTGCATATCACGAAATGTAAACATCGGAATGTTTGTATATGTTTTGTGAATGATTTTGTCCAAGGTCACGGATGGATGGATGGATGGATGGATGGATGTACAGCTGTACATACAGTCCTGACTGGTCGTTAACCGGTTGTGTACAACGCGCTAGGGACTACCTCCTGGTACGGGTGAAGTTAGATACAAATTTAATCAGAATTCGTTCATTCAGTGTAACAATGATTATACCCATTTAAAAGCTCCTCTATAAATAAATATCACCCCAGTCTGGTAAAAGCTATGTAAGAGATTGACTTCTATCCGTCTCATGACACTGTGAACTCTTGAAAGCTCCAAAAAACACGTACTTAAAAAAATACATACTTTGAGACAAACCTAAACAAAAAATATTGATAAATCTCTATTTATCCTAACACTCTGAATATAATGGAAGTTCATGACCAATTTATGACACAAATAGAAAACGTGATACATTCATATTTTCGATTGGAAGTCATCGCAATATAAGAGAAAGATTGTATATTTGTATGATAATGTGTGACGCCATAACAATAATCCTTCTCATACAATGAGATGAGTTTTCAAATGAAAGAAAACAAACAGGAAGCCAATAACAGGGCACTGATTTAGAAGGGTGAAAATCAACCTTTATTACAAAACAAATGATATTGAAATTTTTAGGGGAAATGGTAAATAACCATTCTCACATCAGTCCAAAAATGTTAATTTCTGGTATTAACTATTCCTTTTTTCCGACCAGCGGATTGCAAAGATATGTTTAAAAAATAATCAAATTACTGACATAGATGTTTTTTTTTTTAATAAATGGAATGTATGTAGGTGGACTAGCACATAACTATGTACATATATTAAACGTTCAATACACCATCAATCAAATATACACAAACGAAGTACTAAATCCAACTGCTAATTCTAAACTCTTCAATTTTCTTTTCCTTTGATTATCCATTAACCCTAACTCCCTAGGCCCATTTGCTTACACATAACCTGAATCCTTCCTACATGTAACTCCCTAGGCCCATTTGCTTACACATAACCTGAATCCATCCTAACTCCCTAGGCCCATTTGCTTACACATAACCTGAATCCTTCCTAACTCCCTAGGCCCATTTGCTTACACATAACCTGAATCCATCCTAACTCCCTAGGCCCATTTGCTTACACATAACCTGAATCCTCCAAAATTCTTCAGGAGTAAAGCAAGCACATGACATGCATGTGTTTCTAATCTGTGATATATGTACGTAGCCAGGGACCCTCCCTGCATGCATGGAGCAATAAACAGTGTCCACTGACCCAAGCACTGGTCTTGCAATCACAACAAACATGGATGTACATGTACCATGGAAAGGCAAGTATGCCTAATAACCTCAATCCTCCAAAATCCTTCACAAAGAACATGGAGCATGTATCCTCAATCCTTCAAAATCCTTCACTTTTATAGCAAAGAGGATTTTAGAGGATTTGGGAAGGTTAGGGTTAAATACAATCTCTCATTTGATAGTCATACTGTAAAAATAACAAATTACATACTAAAATTATACGAAAGACACTTTTATAAGATTTACATCATAAAAAATATCACGATATATCTACTTTGAAATAGTAAGGCACTTATAGAACTATGTATATCAACTATATATCAAAAATACTGAAAATCACATCAATTTGAACAGGCCCGTTTCCTTCCAACACAAGCCTGTAAAATGTATTCATGTAGCCTTATTGTAAACCAAGTATGCATGCAGATTCCAAGGTGTGTTTTCTAGATCTTTGGGCTATACATGTAATATTAGACTTGCCTTCAGGCGAGCATGTCCGATGATGAAAAGGTTTTCTCAATGGAATTAATCATTGCTAGACATCCGATACTGAGCACACAGGTATCACTATTCTGTTTTCTGTTTTTCTAAAATTCAGTGGCTTAGAAAACCATCTGTAAATGTGGCTACCCGTGGGATCAATGAATTTGCCATATTGTTCAGGCTCTAAAGTGTTAATAATTAATAATTATGTGAAATGTATATATTTGGGGGAATATGGTTATGTGGGGGGGGGGGGGGTAATGTCAAATGCTGGCCATGTCGATTTGACAGTACTAATGTAGAGAAACAGTAGTGGGAAGGGGAATCAATTGGGAAGGGGAAATCAATTGGGAAGAATAAGACAAGATGAATGGATGAATGATTTAAGGGTTGGGGGAGGAGACGCTTGGTGGGATGGAGAAAGGAGGGGTAACTGGCTGGGAATGGGGAGGGTGGGGGAAGGGAGGATTATTGAGGGGGAGGGTGGGGAGGATTATGGGGAGGAGAGAAGGGAGAATTATGGCGGGGAGGGAAGGGGGTGGGGAGGAAGGGATGGGTGGGGAGGGAAGGGAGGAAGGAAAGGGAGGAGAATGGGTTGGGCGAGGAGGATGAGGAATAAAAGGGGTAGGGAAAGGGAGAATTGGGTGGGGGAGTGGGTGGGGAGTGGGTGGGGATTGGGGATTGGGGAGGGGATTGGAGAGGGGATTAGGGAGGGGTAGAAGGACAATGAAGATGTGGAGACTGGGATTGAGAAAATCAATAAAGGGTGGTGGGATTAAGACTGGAATTTAGAAATGAGCATGAGGAAATGGGATGGAAAATTGTTATTGCCATTTAGAAAAGCCTGTCAGAAATATACATTCAATGTTGCTCAATAAATTCTTTAAAAAACGGTTGTCATTCCTTTTAAAAGAAAAACAATACTTTCTCAACAAAGTTAATTAACTAGTAAAGTTTAAAATATTTTTGTTAAAATGATAAACAGTTTGTAACTAATCACAATTCTAAAATTGTGTTTAAATGTGCAGGTTAGATAGATAGATAGATAGATATAACTTTATTAAATCCACAAATCTGGAAATTACATGTCATCGTCTCTCATTACAAAGGTTTGAAGTGAATAAATATTAGTAATAAATGTTTTGAAGAAATACTGTCAAGAGAAAAGGTTATGTTGGATGGCAGTTAACAAAGGCATTTTGTCTGATGGTTGTATCATGATAAACAATAATAGGCATCAAATAAAATGATAATAATATGATGACAATAGATATTGATAACATCTGCTGTAAGCAAAAAAAATATTCATTTTCTTATAGAACTGCTTAGTAGAAACAAATGTTTGGCAAAACATTCTACTGAGCAGGTTTTGTTAGGTAAAACTTGTAGCTTTGCATGGTGAAGAGGATAAGTAAGACTAATTGCGGTGACACCATGTGAAATTCTCTATTGAGTAGTAATTAGTTCTGAAAAGAACTGGATGTTACAACTCGACGTTTCGATCAGTATGCTCTGATCGTCTTCAGGAGGTTTTGTTCGTTACCAGCCAAAATGTCATGCAAAATATGTAGTTTGGCTGGTTGTCTGCTTAATTTTGCAAAGCAAGTACATATGCTTTGAAAACTTTCCTACTAACATGCTCTTTGTAATTGGACCCAGGTGTAAATATAATTTTGTGTGACTAGATATATTTCAAGATAATAATAATCTTTCTAACTGACATTTTGAGCAGCATCAAAACAGACTTTGAATGGATTTGAACTTCTGGATTACTGTAACAGAGGCCAATTTCATCAAGGTGCCGAGCAGCAGAACAAAATTCCTCATCAGAAATATTTGCTGACCAGATTTTCTTGTTTATCAGCCAAACCTGATGTAGTGTTCTTTGGCTGGTATTGTGTTTTGTAATGCTTGTTTATCAACCAAACCTGATGTAGTGTTCTTTGGCTGGTATTGTGTTTTGTAATGCTTGTTTATCAACCAAACCTGATGTAGTGTTCTTTGGCTGGTATTGTGTTTTGTAATGCTTGTTTATCAGCCAAACCTGATGTAGTGTTCTTTGGCTGGTATTGTGTTTTGTAATGCTTGTTTATCAGCCAAACCTGATGTAGTGTTCTTTGGCTGGTATTGTGTTTTGTAATGCTTATTTATCAGCCAAACCTGATGTAGTGTTCTTTGGCTGGTATTGTGTTTTGTAATGCTTTAATAGTGAACATATTTGCTGACCAGATTTTCTTATTTATCAGCCAAACCTGATGTAGTGTTCTTTGGCTGGTATTGTGTTTTGTAATGCTTATTTATCAGCCAAACCTGATGTAGTGTTCTTTGGCTGGTATTGTGTTTTGTAATGCTTATTTATCAGCCAAACCTGATGTAGTGTTCTTTGGCTGGTATTGTGTTTTGTAATGCTTATTTATCAGCCAAACCTGATGTAGTGTTCTTTGGCTGGTATTGTGTTTTGTAATGCTTGTTTATCAGCCAAACCTGATGTAGTGTTCTTTGGCTGGTATTGTGTTTTGTAATGCTTATTTATCAGCCAAACCTGATGTAGTGTTCTTTGGCTGGTATTGTGTTTTGTAATGCTTTAATAGTGAACATATTTCCTGAGCAAAATTCTCTGCTTAGCAGCTTCATAAAAATGTTGGGGTTTCAAGCAAATTATTTGGCCAGTTACCATTCTAATAAAGGACATTTAAGCAAGCATCACTTATTTCTTTGGTGCAGTCATTATTCCCTCATTCATATCATGATTTATTTCATCAATATTGCTTTGCATGATGCCTTGAAATGATTGCATAGTTTTAATCATACGGTGGACTTTTTAGATTTGACTATATATTATTAACAAATGTTGTCCATATTTATATGTAGATAATACCTGACCAACCGGTCTCTGTTGGTTTTCAGTTTTATACACGACTGTTTGTGGAGGAGGCGATTGACCGACAGGTCTTGGATACACTGTCCCACTTGTCTGGGTGTTTTCTGAAATAGAAAGCAGTCCCCGCAAGGACCACCACGAGCGCAATGATGCAGATGATGATCCCGGCGATGGCGCCTCCATTAGCTGTCCCGCGGACGATGTACGCGCCGCCCTGGTCAACAGAGAAGACAGCCTCCATGCCTTCCTTCTTGGCGTCCATCTTCACCCAGTTGTCCAGGGTGTCCGGGTTGCTGCGGTAGACACCGACCATGTCCGTGTTGGCCTCGTTCAGCTTGATGCGCACGTCAAACTTCTTGTCGCCAACGGTGAACTTCTGGACCGGCGTGATGACGACAAAGTTGCTCTCGTAGTACTCACCAGGGAGGTTCTGCTCACCCCCCTTGGCCTTGACGGCCTCATGGCCTTGCTGTGGAGTCCACTCCTCCATCTTGATGTCCTCAAGATGGTCAAGAGTGCCTTGGGTGAAATCAAGGACTCTGCATGGGAGAAAATATGAGGAGAAACTTACACAAATGCCACCTAATCTGCACTTACAGCTTGACAAAACAGGCGCTATAAAGTGTACTCCAAGATGGACTATGTAAACGTTTTACCTCAACTTAATCCATCCCAAACCCAACCTCATTCCGACCCCAACCATACCAAACTGACCCGATGAACCCAATCCAAAGCATTTACTGTGCATCACTGAGCAAATAAACAAGCATAACAACATAAATATCATTAGTAAAGACTGTTTGCGGTGACACCATGTGAAAATTCTCTTTTGATGAGTAGTAATTAGTTCTGAAAAGAACCGGTGATTACTACCCGATGCTTCAATCAGTATGCTATGATCGTCTTCAGGAGAATGCCGGACTCTGGGAGATGCTGCTGGGGGATAAATATCATTCACTGGTCAATGAAACTACCAATATTGCTGGTCCTCTATCAACTCCACCCATTCATTCACATATCCTTGTAGACCAACCCTACCTCTACTTACCCATTCTTTGTTTCCACTTGACCCCCTGTCCACCCGATAGCGCTGTACTGAGTCGATGTCTCCTTGGACACAATGCGTCCCTTTTGACTGCGATTGGAGAAGTTGTTGTTGCGAGTGCACATGTAATGATAATGACCGGTCTGGGTAATAGCCAGAGGCTTGGCGTCGTAGAACGTTCCAGCGTCGTCCAACTCCGACATCTCACCACGGAATTGATCTTTAAGGAGAAAAAAAAAAGAAAAAAACAATTGTTAATAACAGGGGCCACTGGTGGGGGTGTTGGGACCACGGGTGGGGGTGTTGGGGGTTGGGGGGAGGGAGAGAGAGGTACATACTGTCCAAAGCCTATGACCCGATCGTAGGATCAAACAATCACAATGTGTAGTTCATCTTGCTTTAGGAAAATTTAAGTGTTTCATTAGAAAATGAAACGCCGCAACAACATATACACCACTATAAAAAATATTTGGTAACACTGAGCATGGACCTTGGCTCCCACGATTTACTACAACAAATAACCACTATAGTGGACATTTTTGGACACAAAATAACTTCAGAAATTTGAAATATGTATGCTAGATGCAATAAAAATTCTGGTTACTCGTATTACATTTTTCGGACATGCATAAAACGTTGGTTTTTCTCTCATATAGGGTACATACAACAATTTTCTGAAATTATTATTTTGTTTTGACTGTAAGATCAGGGCATAATTCAACAACTGTGAAAAAAACTGATGAGTGAAATATATATTATGGCATTAACCCTTCTATGATTGCAAGGGTCAAAATCAGTTAAAATGTTGATATACTTGCCAATGTATATCTAGTACACTTAAAAATCAAACAGTGTCAAACCTTACGTGTAGTTAAGTACATTTAGAAAACAGAAAAATGGTTGTGCACTCACGACTACTAAGCACAGCCATATCCACCAGCTCTGCCCGGTTAAATCCCAGGAATGACGTATCATCCAAATTGAGAGGGTAGCTCCGTCCAAGGTGGCCGTTCTTTGAGTAAGGAGTGTAGTACGCCATACTGCCCTCGGAGTAGACTTGACTCTCTAACATTACAATGTTGGAGCGATCTGTGCCCGGTAGGCCCTGGCCGTCGTTGTTATTGGGGTTGGTGTTAGATCCGGTCCATCTAAGGGGTGAAGATCCCCGAAAAATGAGCAAGAACGCCCTGTCAAACCTAAACCACCCCCAACTCAAACCTAACCGGCAATCCGTGTAACTCATGAACCAGCCATTACAAACCCCAACAACACCAATCTTAAATTAACCATGACCAATTCTCTAAACTCAATTTCTCAACCTGTCCCAGCTCCAAACCAACCCTATTTTATAATTCTAACCAAAGCCCATACCACACCCACCAGCATTCCCTGGACACATCCCGTCCCAACCGAACCCACTCCTACCCAACCCGATCTGCTAGAAGATTCAAGCCACTTACTGTATATGAATGTACTCTCCGGGCATAGTCTCAACAGTGTTTGGCACAAAATCATACTCCACACCGGGATACACCTGCACGATGTTCCCTCGTTTACCCCGGACATTCAGGTTAAGTATAGTAGCTGCAGCTGGCACATTTGCTGGTCGCTTCCGAATGGCAAAGGTGTGGGACCTGGAGTGATAAGATACCCGACCGAAACGGTCATTACCCGGTTCCATTTTTCGGTTCCAATTACCCGCAAATGACTTTTTAAAATTCTTAACTTAACATTACATTTGAGCGGTGCAAACAGAAATCTGTGACTCTTAAACAATGCACTTGTACAGACAATTATCTTTAAATTCAAGAGGTTACACTCCAATAAAGAAAAGATCAATAGTATGGTATCCTCTATTATAAAAGTCAATGTGTTACCATTTACAGTACATGTATATTTGTACACCACCGGAGGCATGTTTTCAACAAAAATGAAAACGGGTATCCGGGTATCCGAAGTTTCCTGATTTCGGGTATCCGGTTCCAAAAATATCCGAAAATGCACAGCTCTAGAGAAGAGTAGTTTTTTTTTAAAATCAAACTCGCTCACAGTCAAGTCAACCAAAAAAATGCATGACTTCACCAGTCCATGCTACGCTAGTCCATTCTAGACATTTTCCAGAAGTCATAAAAGTCATGAATCAAACCAAGACTGAAGGAGCTGTTCATATTCGTGCAAAAAAGAATCAAACTTATGTCAAACAATTGCTGCAAATGTGTGCCCAGTAACTACTTTTTATTTACTTTTAAGAATAAACAAAAATTAATAATAATAATAATCTTTACCTGTCTTGAAAGATCCTGCCTAACTGGGCAGTGTTGATAGCCAGACGGAGCTGAAAGTTTTTGTTATTGGTGTTTCCTGCATTACCAAATACGTCAACCTCTGGGTTGTTTTCAAACACATAGCCGCGTGCCTCTCCGGCCTCTGCATTAGCAAAGCCAAATCTTAACGCAAAATGAATTTTAAGTTACATAGAATTTTGAGTTACATGTATGCACATCACTAGAAATAATAATAATAATAATAAATCACATTTATAAAAGCGCATTCCGTCTATGACAAGACCCCAAAGCGCTGTACATGCATAACTACACAATATGTAAATACAATTCTAAGGCATGAAAAAATACATAATATGATAAGAAACTCGGACAGCAACTGAAACGCTTGCCCGTGCCTGACGTGCCTGACAAACCGACCAACGCTGGCAAGCGTGCAGTTGTCATCTGGTAATTGATAAAAGAAACAATATAAAGTTACAAGCTGAAGAGATGAGTCTTGAGGGAATTCTTGAATTGATCCAGAGAATTTGAATTTCTAATACGTGTTGGAAGCCGATTCCAGAGTTCTGGAGCTGCATAAGAAAAGGATCTCTGGCCGTAAGTGACAGTGTTCACAGTTTTACATTTAGTGTTAAATAGTGTTTAATAAGCTTTTCAATGATATCAGGCAAACTGCTTTGTTGCAAAGTTACATTTTGATAACGGGGCTGTATTTTGAGTGAATTCTTGAAACCTTATTGTGAGATTATAAACAGCCTTGATGTTTCCATTTTAGGCACAACGCAATGTAAACTTTTTACATAATGGGACAATAGCGTCACGATCAGAGCAGACTTTTAACAGGGCATAGAATCGGTGTCCTAGTTTAACCCTCAAACGAGGGACCTTTTTGGTCGTAACGCAAATGCGTGACCATGTCAGAAACATCTGACACACGGTTTTAATAAGTTAAGAGGGTTTCTTTGGCATTTCCCCAACGATTTTGTCATCTAATTGTGTTGTATACATGTCTAGGTATTGCGGGAATTAATTTAAACTTATTTGTTTGTAAAAAAAATAATAATAATTAATTGAAAAAATTATTAAATTGCTTTTAATTAGTTCAAAATAAAATGAAACAAAAGAACAAAAAAATTTACAACGAATTGTTTGCTTTTTCTGTTTTGATTATTATTTTATGGATGCCAAAACTATAAAAGTGAAAGTTATAATATCACAGAAAAAAAATGTACAGAGCCATGAAGGGTCACGTAAAAAAACATTGTATTCAATTCCCCATGCATCCAACATGCATTGATGTTGTACACAGAGCATGCTGTCAAAATTTGTGCACAAACCATACTGATGGAGAGAATTTTTCGATGCCCCTCCCGACAACGTCACTGACTCCTGTTGAATGAAACCCCCTGGAGGATGTGTGTTATGGTCCAGCTTGAGATATCATTGACTGATAAGTGGGTGGTGTTTATTATTTGTTTAGGGGAACGAAAATACTGACTTGTGGATGAGAATTCATACATCGTACCTCCTTTGAGGGTTAAGATGAACACAGTGACTGAAAATCACTGGCTAATTTATGCAGCGGCAATGGTTATATGACCTTATCATGTGAGGTATTTTTTGAGTCCCTTTCATACCCTTTAAATTTACATATACTCAAAAAGGTGAAAGCATAGGAATAATTAATGACAGCAAACCAAACTAAAAATGCACCAGGTCATGATTGTTCATCCCTTTCTGCAATTTAATGGTGTGATTACTGAAAACAGCCCTAGAGACTTATTCCTGATTTTGATGTTGAAACAAAATGACAGAAGAAAAAAAAATCAGGTAGCAAACGCTGATAAATCCAGCATGGTGTTCCAAAACATACATGTAGGAAAAGATATGATATTTGAAATGAGGTGGGTGAGAGGATAGAATGCAGCAGTGAGCATATCTGGTTTGTACATAAAATGACTTTATTTAATCATTCAAGCGATGGCCTGTGGTGATATATTACTTGCATGTAAATAAACTGTATAATGGCGTCATGAAATGCCCCAAACTCGGAGCAGAAGTTCATTTCACCAATAGAGGGCTGATTAAAACTCAGTCCACATGGATCCACGTCTAATCTATACTTGATGCATACCTTGATGTGACGTCTAGGGTACTTTCTTGGTTTCTGCGAGCATTGAGGGAGGCATTCACAGCACCGTCCCAGCCATTGTATTCACCTGTTGAAATATTGTACCTGCCAAGAGAGAGAGAGAGAGAGAGAGAGAGAGAGAGAGAAATATAGAGAGGGGAGAAATTATCTATATGAATCATATTTCCTTTTAAATATATCAGGATTTTATTCACAGTATTGTGTAAAATCACACAATAACTTTTTATTACCAAAATTGTTTATGGTACTGGAGGCTGCCCTCTTGGTAAAATTTCAACATAATTACAATATTTTGATTTCTTTGTGTACATCTTTTGGAGTGAACAAAGGAAAGAGACTAGAATGGGACTCGAACCTGCTGGTTGTCATCTATGGATTTGTAAACTTCCGAAACTATGATTTCAGCATTGCAAGCCAAGAAGCTACATGAGTTCTGCTCAGAACAAACAATTCTTACAACTCTTTAGAGATTGTTACATGGTGCTACCTCAAAACTTAAACCTACCGAACTTGCATCATGCATCCAATCCTACTTAAAATATATCATTAAAAAAAATAATAAAATAGTAAAATAGAACCCTTACCTGATCCTCATGGCACATCTCTCATGCTCTATGTTCGGTAGGGTCCAATTGTATGACAGGGTCTGCCCATAGACGCCGTTACCAAGGTGATTGTCACGTGACCAGTGGTTCTCCCTACAGTCTGGTGCCGCAATGCCATGGGCTGGGATCTCTTCCCAGACTCCCCTGGTTCCATCTTCACCGGCATCTTCTGGGTAAACAACGGCCTGAGACAAACAGACAACAGTAAATTGTGACATCATATGTTTATGTTTAAAACACCCTGTGTTGATGACCTGTCAAAATACCAGTACTCTATTTCCTACACAAAGTGTGTCTGGCATGTAATAACCTATCCACGGTGTAGTACACCAAGAACAATGGATTTTGGCCATTCATGAAGTTGCATTATAAAGAATGACGCGCAAAGTCTAAAAAGAGGCAGTGCATCATGGGTGACTTGCCGGCGTGCGTGAGAACTGTACGTCACACGCGCATTTAATGTGTAATGCCCAGTAAAAGGGTCAATCAAGTGCGTGTTGTGCACATCTCCGCTTGTACAGTTGGAGTGCCATGGTCGAGCGGTTTAGTGCATCAGATTTGTGTTCTGATGGCTGAGTCGTCAGAATGTGGGTTCGAATCCCAACCGCGACCATGGTGCTTGTGTCCTTGAGCAAGACACTTTACCATAATTGCTTCTCTCCACCCAGGGGTAAATGGGTACCTGTGAGGGCAGAGTTGGCTGTTGTGTTTGATTATCCCTATAATTATGCGCTGTAATGGCAGCAATTGTGCTGTATACTCCCCAGGGAGCTGAGATGGTTTCAGGAATGATTTATGAGCCTGATGAGAAGGGGTAATAATATAATGTGCCTTGAGCACCAGTTTGGTGGATATTATTATTATTATCCAACTACATTTAGTTCTGCAACTTGCAAGCGTGGGGCACTTCTCCTGCAAGATGTTAGCCAAATTTAGGGTGTCCAAATTTACCGGGAATTTCAAAAAAGGGTGTTCAAATTGTTCACTCACAATACTTTTACATGTAAATGACAGATAAAATAGGGTGTCCAAAAATGAAACAGAGTGTCCAAAAGACACCCCTCTGGCTAACACTATGTTCTCGTGATGCTTTCGAGCAGGAAGTAAGCTTGGGCGATATCGATTTTTTTCATCCATGATATATCGGCAAACATATATCGCGATTTTCGATAATATTGCGATTATTCTTTCATTCATGCATGATTGTTTTAGAGCCGATAACCACAGGTATGTACCCCTGTACGAGAGCGTCACAATAAATCGCAAATTCATTTGCAGAGCGTGTATGTACTTCTGAAGTAGTTCGCTTTTGTTTCTCACTTCCAAAAGCTGAAAAGACTGTTCTAATTTTGTTTCCATAGAATTTCTGACTCACAATGTCGATTTTTTTAAATTGCGATATATTTTTTTAATCGCGATTTGCCGATATCTCGATAACTTAAAAAGGTTCTCGATATCGTAATCAAATAAAAAAGGTATCGCGATATTCGATATTATTGTGTTATCACCCAAGCTTACAGGGTAGTCCAACTTGTTATCATACTCAGCATAATGGCTTTATGCTACACGCTCTATCACCCTCGAATCATTTAAAATCATATGATAAATCATTGAAAAATGATTCATGACCCCCGTCCTACTCGGGACATACCTCACATTCTTCTTGGGTGATGGGGATGATGGGTTGACGGGAATTTATGTTTTCTTGGAGCATCTGGAGGGGCAGTCGGCAGGCGAAGCGGGACTTGACGTTGGCGCTCTCTGCCTGGAAGTAAGGGCACCTGGTGGCATCATTGGTCAACACTGCAATATCCTTAAATTTAAGATAAAAGGCAAAGTTGTGCATTTTAAAGGGAAGGTACAACATTGGTATTTAGAAATGTGTGTATGTTCATTTCAACCCTCTAGTTTTCAAGAATATCATAAAACTAACCTTTCATCACAATATGACCTCATGTTTTTTTTTTGGTCATACATGTAATAATTGTTTTATTATTCTCCGAGATGAAAATGCATCAGATGGCATAATTTCTCAAGATGATTGATACATACATGTACTTAATTGCACCAAATTTACATCAAGTAAACTTGTACACAATACATGTAATTCATTAAAGGGGCAGTATCGTCACGATCGGAGCAGACTTTCAACAGGGCATGGAATTGGTGTGCTAGTTTAAGATGAACACAGTGACTGCGAATTACTGGTTCATTTATGCAGCAGCAACGGTACTATGACCTTATCATGTGGGAAATTACTTTCAGTCACTGAGTTTATCCAAAACAAGAATTCCATGTCCTGTTGATCGTGACGATACTGCCCCTTTAACCGTTTATTACCAAAGTGTTACCTTCCCTTTAAAGTCAATAAACACAATGGGTATTCTCAAAATAAATCAATATCAAAGTTTGCGTGAAATTTACATGTCAAGTTGATGAATGATTGAATCGAACATCCCTTGAATTTGTCCCACTTATATTTAATTAAAATATGATATCAAATTAAAAAATCATGAAAAAATTTCTAATAAGTGAGTTTTAAGTGAACTTTTTCATTGAAATGTGTGGACCAAAAAAATGTTACTAATAAATAACACACCCCCTCTATTGACAGCACTTGACACATTCCATAGCATCCCTGAAACAGTTAACCTGAATATGTCAACATTGAGTTGACCATAAACTGATAAGAGGATGACCCAAATACAAAGTACAACTATATGATAATGAACATGTATTTACTTAAAGAGCTCTCCAAGTTACTATCAGAGTGTTTTCTTTTGTTTACATTGTTTGTCAATTTGTATGCATTTTTTTGGTCTTTTTAGGCAAGTCTGTTTCTGTATCCGTCACGTACAAACATCAGAGCTGGTTGTCACATACATCACATAAGTCAAAATGACAAGAATAACAGGCTTAATTGTTACAAAGAAGGCTTAATTGTTACAAAAGGCTGGTTTACGTTTGCTTTTTTTTTTTTTTTTGGGGGGTGTTATTGTTTATGGTTTTTATTGGTTCATATGGGTTGCATTTTGGTTTGCCACGGATGGTTGTAAAATAATATTAAGTCCCAGTGTACACAAATGTCCCAAAGTTCCATGATAAAAAAGAAACATGATAAATAAATTTCTCTATGACACTGGTAGAGTTTGCCTAATTCACACAAATATTTAGGTACATGTGTTCCATGGTGGAGTTGTAACTTCATCTGTATTCCTTCCTCCGTGCATGTTTATTTACTCACTCCTAAAATGTCCCTTTATTGATGGGAAAACAGACTAAGCACAGAGCTCTATGGACTAAGGTAACAAGCAACCATTCCCAACCAGCTATGAAGTATGCATCAATGATTACTTTTGTGTACACTATCCTTGATAGTTAGCAATGCCAAACCAAAAATACCACAATAAGCAGGAAGCTTGCACGGTTGACTATTCATGCATGAGGCATGACAAACAGACAGTTTGAAGAACTTTTGCTTGTGTTTTTCACCATTTTACCAGCAATTCGAGGAAACTTTAATTTTCATTGGAACACTGCTATTTTACTTGAGGAACGGAAAACAGATGCCTTCAAATGATACATTTCTAACATAAATCATGAGAAGTAAAATTTACTGTTGGTCATGCTGGCGTATAATTACTGCAAATCCTAGCTTCCAACAACTATTTAGTGAAATATCTCACTTCAATTGTTTGTTCTCTCTAAATTAAATAAAAAGATATAATCAATGTTCCGATAAAAATTTGAAAATTAAAAAAATAAAATAAAATAAAATAAAAAATTGCAGTTTTTTTTCTCTTAAAAACATGGGCGATATATCTTTAATTACAAATCCTATCAGTTTAATAAGACCACCTGTAATTTCTGTTGTCACGCTCTTGTAAATACTTCGCATACCACTGAATACACTTTGCACATTCTACCATGCCAACACTATCTTTTACACCATAAGATCAACAATCAGATGCCTTCTTCAAAGCCCTCCAGAGATTGTAAAATAAAATAAATTTTTTAAAATGACCTCCGAAATTTATTTTATAACACAAAAGTTTGGTTGAAAGTGTTGAAGTACAAGTTGCTTTTGTGGACTGATATGCAACACAGTGTCAAGTTTTTTATCGGGAATTTTATCTCGTAACGCCTGAGGAATTTTATCAAAAAATTTCCTCATATTTCTAGATTGTACAACTATTATTATTAGGAATTGCATGAATAATGGTTTGCCAATGCTGACCAAGTATATGAATGCATTTACATTTACAGACTTTTTTAGAAGGGAATACTTGTTTGGAAAAAAAAATGGAAATCTGCAGAATGGTTGCAAGCACGAATGGTATATTTTCCTTTTAGGTTTAGAGAAAACAAATTGAAGATTGGGAGAATATCCATCTCATTATTGATGAGTGCATCTCATTATTGATGGGTGCATCTTATTAACCCTAACTCCCTAAGCATTTTTACTAGAAACCTATCCTCAACCTATCAAATCCCAACACCATGGTTGACTGTTGCTGGTTTACAGTACTCAACCCATCAAACTCCAACAGTCCACTTGCCATAACAGTACTCAACCCGTCAAACTCCAACAGGCCCTTAGAAATTAGCTGTTGGATTTTGATTGACACATGGCCCAAAGTAAAGTTTGAACACTGGAGTCACACACAGTACTCAACCCATCATAATCCAACAATTGTTTTCATGCTAAAAAAACTTAACTATACAAAAACTAAAACACCCTATGGAATAAATGGTAGGTTCTAGTTGTATGATGTTAGACACAATGCCAAGCATACCTAAGTACAATATTTGCCTTTATCAGTTGTTTATTACAGCAGGTTGCATACACACACTCTCCACTCAAAGTCAAACAATGTTGCATGCTAGTAGAACCACCGTCCTCACTCAATCAAAATCCAACACTAGTACTGTTACTGCACACATACAGTACTCATCCAGCCATATTCCAACACTTTACACATGCCACATCAGAAGTACACAGTACTCAACCCATCAAACTCCAACAATCCCTGGTGTTGGAGTTTGGCTGGATGGGGAGCGTTAGGGTTAATGATGTACATGTATGTGGGCATCTTGGATGCAGTCTTACCCTCCATGAGGACAGTCCCCAGTAGGGGTAATAATCTCGTTCCTCTTGGCACTCGTAACCCCTCCTGGTACCCTGTGGGTTCTGTCTGGTGTATCTTGCCGAATTACCTCGTAGTTTCTGTTTGAGAGAACAAATCAAATGTTAAAGGGAAGGTACATCATTGATATTCTCAATCAAAAGTATAAAGGTTCACAGTTTATATAAAAAATTACTTGGTGTAAATTTGGTACAATTATCATCAGTCATCCAAAGCAAAAATGCTCAATTGAAATTCAATCTGTTTGCACAAAACCCCGGAAATCGTAAAGCAAAACGGAATCACAGTTATCAGTCAACATGATGTCAAGGGAATGAAGCTCACCTTTACTTCCTCATTCTTGGAACTCGATTTCCTGCTTCCCTGATGTCATTCCACCACACAGGAACCCAACCCATTATTCAACGCAAGAGGTATTATATAATGCCTCCAACATGCACCAAACACAATAACGTTGTCCCATCAACAATAGTAGCAGAATGACAAGCACTTCCTTATTATACAAGCTCCAACAACAAATGGAAGATTCAGTGTTGTTATTCTTTCTATTGGATTGGATTTAATTAGCATCAAGCTGAGAATTGTAATTATGTTTTTGTAATCACAGAAAGTAAGGAATTGTACAGAAGCCTTGATTCATTGTGATGTAATTCTGGCCAGGTATCTTGGTTTTCTCTCAGGCACCTCTAGGAAGGTGTCACTGATATATCATTGGCGGATCCAGGGGGGGGGCTAAGGGGGCTGTAGCCCCCCCTAAAATCAAGAAAAAAAAAGGAGAAAAAAAGAGAAAAAAAAGAGAGAAAAAGAGAGAGAGGGGGAGGGGAGGGGAGAACGCACTCCCATTCCCACAGTGTGCGGGATAAACATAAGGAGGTGAACTACTTAGTACTGTACTGAAAAATAATTGTTTTTGATTCTCAGCCCCCCCCTAAAAAATGTTCTGGATCCGCCCATGTATACAGGAATAGGTAATCCTGTGCTGTAACAAGTCCTGTAAATAAACGTGAAATTACTTCCTTGTACAGATTAGCCATTCCAGACCAATCCCATGAAATAAGCTAGATGAAGTTAAAGGGACAATATCGTCACGATCTGAGCCCACTTTTAACAGGGCATGAAATCGGTGTCCTAGTTTAAGATGAACACAGACACTAAAAATTACTGGCTCATTTATGCAGCAGCAACGGTAATATGACCTTATCACAGGATATGAGTTAATCTAAAAGTAGTACTCCGATTCCATGCCCTGTTGATTGTGATTTGGTTACCAGCTAAACTTTCATACAAAATGTATGCATTTTTGCCGGTAGTCTGTTTTATAATTTTTTTGCTTAGCAACTCTCTGAAATTGGCGACAGATATTAAACAATTTGGGGTACAATGGCACTGCTGTACATGTTTGTGCATGATTGATTCTAAAAAAAATCAAAATATACATCTAAGAACTGACCAACAGGTTTGAATCAGACATAAAGTGTGTATAGAAAACATTAATTAACCCTCCTACAACCTAAGCTTGGGCGATATCGATTTTTTTTCATCAACGATATATCGGCAAACATATATTGCGCTTTTTCGATAATATCACGATTACTTTTTCATTCATGCATGATTGCTTTAGAGCCGATCACCACAGGTATGTACCCCTCTACAAGCATCACAATAAATCGCAAATTCATTTGCATAGTGTGTATGTACTTCTGAAGTAGTTCGCTTTTGTTTCTCACTTCCAAAAGCTGAAAAGACTGTTCTAAATTTGTTTCCATGGAATTTCTGACTTGACTCACTATGTTGATTTTTAAAAATCCGATTTGCCGATATCTCGATAACTTAAAAAGGTTCTCGATATCGTAATCGAATAAAAAAGGTATCGCGATATTCGATATTATCGTGTTATCGCCCAAGCTTACTACAACCAGTGCAATTTTTTGAAACAACCCATTGAGGCCACTCCAAGCCATTAGCTGTTGCCAGTGGCCTCCTATGGTTAGTTACCCTTCTGTGCACTGTCATACCACTGAGATTACAGGGTAAAGTGGTCTCCCATCAATACATTGTAGACCATACTAATATGTTCAAACATTTACAGTGGCCTTGGGTGGCACACAGTTGATTTTGTAAGATTACTTGGAAAGGACAGCAGGCTTGTACATGTATGTACTGAAGGTTGCTCAAGAGCAGAATTTCAGAGTGGCCTCCATGTGTAGGAGGGTTAAATAAACAAAAACAGCTGCCCACATTTTCATTTAAAAATACTGAAAAATGGGTAGCCGGCCCCCCTGGGTCTCCTTTTGGTCTAGAAGACAAAGCCCCCTGAACCTCCTGGATGTTTAGTTTTGGAGGATTTACACACTCTCCACATCCCCACAACCAAGAGGTTTGGACACAATACAGGCTACTTCTTTCTTTCCTTGGTGGCAAAGGAATACTTGTAAAAAGTCCTGAAATCAGGAAAAAAAATCCCGAGAAATCACAGGCCTGTAACAATGTGCATCTGGAGGATAAGAGGTTAAGGAAAAGGTTACGGTTGAGGGGATATGGGGGAGGGGGACGCTTGTATCGAATACAGCAAGTCAGGTCTGAAAAAAACAAAAAAACAAAACAAACAAACACGTATCTTGTATTACATGTATACTGTGTGTGGGTTGAGGGTGGTGGTAGTGAGGGACAGTTATGAAGAAAGGAATGATAGGAGGTTTAGTCTCACCTGATCAGCTGTGAACAGATTGGCTTGTCTATATCTCAACTTGCAGTTAAGGTAATCATCATAGCTCTCATGCATACCAAACTCTATATCTTGATTGCAGTCATAGTTGGCACAGTTACTAGGATATTCTGGTATGGTGCTGTTGATAAAGAAAAGACAAACAACAATCATGAACAGAACAATTTGACATGAGATCTGTAAATAAATTTCATTTCAGTTCTTAACTTCCCAGGTATCACATCTCATGTAAATATAATTACTGTATGTGTGTTCAGCTATTCTACAAGGAAAATAGCAATAGAACTGATTGAAAAGAAAATGAAAATGGAAAACAGATGGAATACACATCTTCAAGTGTTTACCTCGTCGTTGAGCCATCCCTGACCAGATCTCCACACATGTACTGAAGGATTATCTCACAGTTAGCATTGGGGTCGGAGCAACTGTGCTGATTGGTCCTGTATGCAGGAAAATATATCATACAATCAGCATTTTTAGAAGCACCGTTGAAAAGTAACTGTACAGCAGGGCTTCAAATCATAGGGTAGGGGTGGTATATGTACCTCCTCCGTAAATTATAAAGAGGGGGAGAGGGGTGACCAATGCAATCATCTCCCAAAAAACTTTCATCAAGTATCTGTACCTTTAAAAAAAGATAAGACACTTTATACTTCTTCATGAATTTTATGCCCCAGACTGCATCACAGAGCATCTAGAACCCTAAAGCTTCCAGGCCCTTATAGGTGGGCCCAGTCCTCAGGCCGTTAATTTGGCTTTGTGCTGTGAGCTCACCTGACACCATACCCAGCCTCTGCCCTCTCTCCCCCTCCATGTTAAAAAAAAACAGTTCCTGTCAAAAACAACTGATTTTAAGTTCTAAACACGCATTTTTGCAAGCATAGCCTACCATTCAATCTGGAGAACCGAGCCAGCCATGTATGCAAGACTGCCCACATTGTAACCACCTCGATTATTATTCTGTGAGTCAAACATTCTGCGGGAGAATAAACAATGATAAAATAAGGAGTTTTACGTCCTCACTCATAAAATGATTAGCCATTCTGGTTTGTCAATATATGCATTTAGGAAATCAACATTTCAATGGGCTATCACCTATCAATTAACTAAGAGGACAAATACCAAATCAACACATTTTTATGAAAAATATTGGAGTCTGCACATCATTCCACTTCAAATGATCATTTCTCAAAATAGAAATGAAGAATTTTCACTTGTTCTACAAACTTTGAGGTATAAACAACAACATAAGATGAGTGATTGCCTTTAAATTCAGATTTGAATTTTTGAAGGTCATGTCCACTTTACCATGGAATTGCCCATATGTACATTATGCCTAAGTACACCGTGTACCATAAAAGTTATTGGGTCATACCACCAGGTTGGGGCAAGATTTGTGATAGGTGTCCCTTGAATACATAGGTATACCATTTATATAATAATAATAATATAATAATAATAATTATAATGTAGACTTTATATAGCGCACGTATCCACCAAACTGGTGCTCAAGGCGCATTACCCCTGCTCATCAGGCGCATAAATAATTCCTGAAATCATCTCTGCTCCCTGGGGAGTATACAGCTCAATTCATATTCATAATTAACATTATTATAACTTCCTATTCAAGGCACAGAGATGATTTCATTCTAACTGAGAATATGTACTCCTAATAAGGATAACGAATGGTACATTTGCCATGCAACGTATGTCACAAAGCTAGCCCCAACCTGGTGTAATGATCCAATTACTTAGTTGTTCGCAAAGCAATTCCCGTGTACATGTAAGTGAATAGGACCAATGAGTACACAGTTTCAGGCCTGGACTCTGGGAGGCCATGGCCTCTGTTACCCTGATCTTGGCCTTGGGTGCAACCTTACAAATGTTCCCACAGAGACAATCTGATCCAATGGAAGTGCCCTTCACTTAGGATTAGTGGCCTTATCTCAGACGTCTTGGATGTTCTTACAGGACTTATGCACCTATCAATTGTCCCCCCCTCCCCACGACCCCTCCCCTCCCGGACTGCCCTTGTATTGATGTTGGGAAACATCTATGGGAGATTTGGTACTTTTTTTATTGCATAAGGGACAGGACTTTGGTCATGGTCACGCGCGGTGATTCAACATCCTAACATATGGGTTGTTGGGGATGGTGTGAGGAATTGTCACTTCTACTGTGAACATTTCCAATTGACCAATCTCTACATCAAGAGAAGGGCGGCCCGGGGAACGACTGATAAGTGCATTATATACAAGTCTCACTTTGAGGACTGTATCCCACTTTGGAAAAAGGGGTTGGGATGATGTGCCAACATAAACATTTATTCTTACCTGTTTCCATTGTTCCTTTCTCTCTTTGCTTCATCAAGCCGATTATTGCTACCCCTGTAATAAAGAAGGAAGGACCTATGTGTTTAAAGAGATATCTCCAGTGTTTTGCTAAGATGACAAACAAAACAGAATTTATAAAGCGAATTTTGAAAGATAATATTGTTGTTAAACGGAAAAACCCAAAACTATGAAATTCAAATGTTGGAAACTGTAAATAAAAGTGATATTTTAAATGCACTTGATTCTCACTGACAGCTGCGCTGGCCAATCGAAAGACGTATATCCATTATTCTGGGATATCTCACTTTCATGAAATTTTTGAAATTTAAAAAATAATAATAAAATTTAAATGTCACCAAAACTATCGATCTCACAATAGTGAACTTTATGCCAAAGGTGTCTGCTTTGGCAAACTTACCTAATCACAAAATTTTAGATTGTAATAATTAGTAGATCAATAGTTGAAAAATAGCTCCATTTTTGTACATGTGGTCGAGCTAGTTAGGGCATGGAGGAAGGAAAAGGGCTAAGGATACAAAGGGAGTCCAGTGTATTGTATTAAAGTAACACATCATTTGTGTTTGGAGGCAAATATTGTCCTAACAAAAACATTTTCGATATCGAATTGTTAATGTCAAAAATACTGCATTTGAACACACCTGCTAATATAGCGTTAGGCCTACAGTGTACATGATCGTGCACAAGATTTGTTTCAAGTAATTTTCAGACTCATCACTGGTGGTAGGGATCAATGGCACTGCTATTGAGCAATGTGTTAAAATCATGAAATTGCCCACAACACCTCACATACAACTTACAAGGATGGCATAAATTATATTGCCAATATATTATCAATCATTGATTCGAATCAACAGAACAACATGATTGAAATGCCCAACGCAATAACATAAACAATTTTTTAAACTCAAATTTACCTTGGGTTGTGGAGATACATGTCACAGTGCACTCCCAACGCGAACATCAACACCGAAGCAAGCACCTTCATTTTCCACATATTTATATCGTTATTAAACCCGTTATTATTATTTCAATATTTCCCCTTGAAAAACGGCTCTTAATCGCGACCAGCGCGACACCAAAACTAAATAATCTATGTGATACACTTGTCACGATCACTACGTCAGCAATGCATAAACGATGTTCCTACTACATGCATGCATTGCTTGCCTCCAAAGTTGTTGCACTTTGACCTTTAACCGCACAAACCCATTTTAGTAACATTCCGCAAAATAGTGCTACAACCATAAGGGATCAGTATTCTTTTTATAATTAGTTTAAACCCTATATACTTAAAATAAAAAGTAATTATAATATAATATATATAAATGTGCTCAATTTAACACCTTTGTCTGGACTTTCGAGTAGTAGGCGTGATAAAAACTTCACTGCGGATTAATATTAAAGTTGATGTGCCACTATTGCAATCACCTGCATGTCCTTATTTGGGCGCCGGTTTCAAGTAGTGAATTTTTTTCCATTTTTAGGGACGATGAGTCAGTAGACTAAAAAGGGGACAAACTAAATTGTAACACTATTCATTTTATGGGGAACTTTCAACAGTTTTAATGTTGGCAATACAGCTTCTATGAAAATTCTTAATTTCTTTGAATCAAAATATTATATTAAACAACCAAACTGTGAAAGTTTCAGCTCAATGCAGAGTTAACTTGAAAGCATTAAGAAAAGCTCACCATAATAAACCCCAATATGATTCACAAACAACGAAAGAGGATGGAGGCACTTTCTTAGATTTTACAACTTATTTATTTTTTAGATAAATATACCCCGGCCGCGATTGTTTAGTTTGGCCATTTGAGTTGGCGGCAATTCAACATTCAGTCCAATTCAATTCGACATTTGGGGCGGGCAATTTTCATAATGCAACAAATACAAAAGTGAATCAATATACAATAATTATACAAATCAATATACAATACGAAACGAAATTTAAAAATGTTAACAAAACTAATTCCAGAACAGCAAACTGATCAGCGAAATTAAGTTCAGTAGTTGAGGTAACACATAACATGTACTCAATCTCTCTTAAGTTGAGTTGGTGCGGTACTATGACTCATAGTATGAGTAGTGATAGCCGTTATCAGTACTTATTTCCAATGTCCTTGAATAGCAAAGATTTGGGACAGAGCTGCATACAAATATCCAACGATCTGATGAACATAAATTAGAGACAAACTTTCGTTTCAACCCTCACCTTCCTCTGAGACCTTGATCTTCTTGAAAATTACCGAATTTGGTCGGGACCGATTCGGCGGACTCTTATGAACAGGCATCGACGGGAAATAATAGGCTTTCAACATGTCAGTGTGTCATTGCAACTCATTCACCACAAACACGGACATAATGTCCCACTTCGGAAACCCTGAAATGTTCCGCGAGTGCAATTACAAACCTTTCTGGAAATAAATTACACGGCCACAGACCTACAGTACAGTGGCGTAGCTGGCTATGTTCGCCGGGGGGGGGGGGGGGGGCGAAACGGATCCCAGGGGTCCCACCAATCAGACTTTACAGATTTGTAGGGCCCCCTCTTTACCTGGGGCCGTGGGCAACTACCTTTTTGCCCTTATAATGTAAAAGCGGCCCTGTATACAGGGCCGGATTTATAAGGGGGCAAAGGGGGCAATTGCCCCGGGCCCCCTGCCAGAGGGCCCCCAGACTAAAGACTTCCTTTATAAAAATAAATGTAATAATTATAAAATTAGTTTTATATTTTTTTCGAAGAAATGCGGTTTATCATTCATTTTAGTTCATTTTTTATTTGTCATGTAATTTAATTTCTATGTCGAGGGGCCCCCGAACCTGAAGTGCCCTGGGCCCCTCAAGGTCTACAATCCGGCCCTGCCTGTATAGTCCTGCCTGCTGGTGGGCCCGTCAGTCAGTCCCATATTGCATGTGAAAAAATTCGCATGTGTTAGTGGGGGGGCCCACTTATTCTGGAACTGGAGCCGGGGGGCAGCCGCCCTGCCCCCGCTAGCTACGCCACTGCTGCAGTATCATAATGACCTTCCCCTCCCTATTTTGCATTCAAAGCCGTGTTTAACGTTCAACGGAATTAGCGCATCCGTGTATTTTTTTAATTTTCTTTTTTTTTACGAATCCCCCCTTTTTGGTAATGTGCCGGCTGTGCCATTGTACCCCGCCCGGCCCGTTCCACCCTCCCTTTTGGCCGCTCTAGTGCTGCTCACGATCATGACCTTTATTAGTAAAAACTAATGTGGGGTTTGTCCACTAGATATTCAGTTGCCTAGTATTATCCATATGAAGGTTAATGTGAAAACGTACCGATTAAATTTCTCGTTGAAACTGTCTTGTTTCTTTACCATACAAATTATAACGTGACCTGATGCCGAAGCTGAAAGGGAAATTAGACTGGCCTCTTGCATACAGGCCTGTCCGGAGAGTCTGACAAAGATATGACGCAATAAAGGCATGGAGGAGTTTATGTTATTCTCGCTAGTTATAGATTGTCATTCTAATTATAGCAGTTATAGTAATATTGTGTGAGATTATAGTGTGATGTCGAGTCATGCACGTCAACACTTGTTGTTGCTGGAACTACTTTTGACCTCCACCATTATGCATTGCTAGTGCTCATCACATGTACATGTACTAGTACAATAGTTAGCGGATGCAGTGATCAGTGGAACACTGATCTCTAGTACTGGATTCTTCGGTACAATCAGTGGCGGCCGGGCGGCAGTGACTAATCAGTCATCCGTGACGTAGGTGGAGCTCCAAACCTACCTGCCCATCGACAATCATTCATCCGACCGTACATCATGGTCACCGGTACACGTACACAGACGCTTCATGAAATGGGTGAACAACAAGTGAACAACAAGTGAACAGGTAAGAGCAATTTAATAATAATAATAGACATTGTTATGTTATAAATGCTTTACTCACTTGTCAACTTATTCTCAGTGCTCATTACATTTATCCTCAATTTACCCTAAATGACGCACCTAAGGTTATATGGATGGATGCTGGAGGATTAGTTCGTTGAGGCGCGCAGGCGGGAACTTGTTGAGACTAGGATCCTAGGGGTTGGGGGAGAGGAGTGTGTGCTCACTGAACTGAATCAGTTGTTAACAAGCACAGGGGAAGGAGGGTGGTTGACTTAGGATATATAGGAGATCCCTCAGTCTGGGGTGGGTTATGGACTTTGGATATAGAAGATCCTTCAGTCCGGAGTAGTGGTCGCCAAATGTTGCTGATGTAGAAACCGATGTCCTGTGGGACAGTGTCGTGTTTGACGATTTCGATGGCCTCTCTGATGCGTCTGGGGTGCCATGTGTCGATGGGTGTGATGAGTTGGGCTGCCTGCCAGTCGATTTGGTGGTCCTTGATGTGCGAGTGCTTGACGATGGCGGACTTCTCGAAATCTCCTCTGCGGCCGTGTGCTCGGTGTTCTTTCAATCTGATGGGGAGGTTGCGTCCTGTTTCGCCGATGTACACCTTACCGCACTCACAGGGGATCCGGTAGACTCCCGCTCTGTTGTTTGGGTCCAGTTTGTCCTTGTGGGTGTGTAGAAGTCCTTGGAGTTTGCTGGAGTTTTCAGTTTGTTTGAGTGAAGGATTCTCTTGTATAAATGCGGAATTTCAATGCATGATCATATGCGTGGACGTCTTGAGCGCCGTTTTTTGAGACGCACAGAATTGTAGTCATCAGAAAATAATATTGATGTTGGTATAATGACTCACCCCCAAACTGTTAAAGTTTATGGGGGCACAGAAAATGTACCCAAGAAGAAAAACAGTTGAATCATGCTTCATCTTATTCCAGATGGTTGTAAAGTTGTTTTTAATCTTGAAAATAAAAATATTGTTTTCGATTTTTAAAATAAAATGGTATAATTTGGAGAAGCTCTCAAAACTTTTAATCAATATTCTTGAAAGACCAATAAAATGGAAGGTGGTTAAAATTTTTGCAAAAATTACTTTAAAACTTTGAAATGTGTAAAAATGCTGACATTAACATTTTGTCTAATTGTGACAGCTCAAAATGAATATATCACGACACGGATGGTGTACATTTTAAGCGGTCTTGTTCTTTTAATGGTGTGACTGCATTTACTCAAAAGGAAAAACCCTGAAAAGATACAAAATACAATTCCTGTATAAATATAATGAATTGGAAAATACTAATAAAAATAATAAATGTGAACTCTCTTTACACAGTGTACTTTAACTCAAAAGTTAAGTTATTGTCAAATAAGAAAATACAAGGCATGGGAATGCTTTAACTTGCAAAGTCAAATAAAGAAACAAATAACTATGTATAGCACAAGTGTAATTGAACGACCTCTATCAATGTGAAGTTAATAAATCACAGACTTGACCCAGTCTATTCATCATTCAAATAATGTAAGAAAATTAAGTGTGAATATAATAATAGGAAATATAATCAAAAAGATAACTATTAACTAGATAAATTTAAAGATAAAAATAATCAGTCAAATGATGAAGAATAAGAAATTATGTAAACAGCAATGGATAAAACTAATAAGTAACTAAAATAAAATACAAGTATTTTAGGCTAAGTTGTTATTGACCCTATGCTCTAGAAAGTTAAATACCCAAGAGGACAAATAAAACTGGTGGTCATTCCTAGTGGTTGCTTAATGGAATGAGAAATAGAAATGATCACATATCAATTGCTGGAGAAAACTTGAATAAGAACAACCATACTATTATCAATAACAAAGCAATATCGATGGACAGAATTGTGTGCAAACCTATAGGCAATTGATAATTAGATTTCATATACTCTAGAAACACTCAGCTAATAGTCTAGGGACTTGATACTCCAGAAACGAAATGAGCATGCCATAATAAATCAAGGTTTCTTGCGCCACTACCAAGTACCAATAACCTTCAACCTTTCACTTGCAGCTGAGGAAAACCACATGTTATTATGACTAGGTCACTCCTATAGTTGATACGTGTACAATATTTTAAGTGGTGGTCTAAGGTTAAAGAAAAGCAGTTTGATCACAGTATTAAATTTATGAATGTTTCCAAACTAGATTTACTGAGTGTATAAAATACTAAACTATGGTGAATATTCTAAAATAGATCAGATGATTAGAAATGCATCCATCCTTAAAGGACCACACTCATACAAAGTGAAAAAGGAAATTAAAAGGAACTAAAGAAAGTTAACAAATACTCCTAAAAATGTATAAATGAAGACAATCTTATTAAAAGTAACTAAAGAGAATAAAAGCTAAAAAGTAATTCATTTTGTAAATGAACTCAATGTCATTTAAACAAATCAGCAAATCAGTTAAACAAATAATTCACTTTCCACCGACTAAACTACTGAGTAAACCAACTAATTTTCTGACTAGATGTCAAAATAATACTCAGAAAACACTAATTAATAACTTGATAATAAGTGTGATAAAAGAACAAATTAAATGAAGGTACACTCACCCCAGTCTAATCAGTGGGAAGCCATTATGAGGTGCAATGAAGAACTTGAATATTAAGTGTACACTGTATACATATGGACAGCACAATATTTTGATGATGTGGCCCAAACAGAAGCTGTGGTGGTTATGACCACAAGACAAAGCAACTTCTTAGATGGTATCAAACTTTTAAGGGTCAAGCGAGGGCGCAATATATAAAATAGGGTATGTTAATTCTACCTGTCACATAATAATAGATTTCTTTTCATAACCATGACATTAATGTTTCATTTTCTCAATAATTTTCCACTACCGTTGAAATAAACACCAACGAATTAAGTAGTCTTCGTTCGGTTCTCCTATAAGGAATGTGTCCATTTTGAGGATCAGTATTTCTTTAAAAAATCATTACAAATGCAAAGCATTCATATATTTTGGTTTCCACAGACAACAGCTTGCTGACTGCATAGAACAATAAAATCACAGATGTTCGTGAAAAAAAAATTGAGGTCATGTAAATCTCTTACTATTTGTATCTAGTAAAATCAGTGGTTAAACAACTTTCCAGTAAATCATATAATTTCACTATAATTTTTATTTCTGTAACAAGCACGACTTAGATAAGTTTATGCAACCAGTAATATGCCATAATTTTGTAAGTTTTCCGAGAAATGCTAAGCCAAAAGTTGGTGCGTCATTTCACGAGTGCGGCGAATTACGTACATGGACGATATGTGCTACTAAAGTTTAGTTAACTGTATGTAGACGTTAATGTTACTCATTCATTGTAATGTTAGTGATCAGGTGATGGAGGTGCAGGTGGGGTGGGGTGGGGTGGGGAAGTGGGGTGGGGGGGCGGGGAAGCAGGGGAAGGTGGAGGTGGTTTGGCTACACACTGTCGACACGTTTATTGATGAAGTATACATGAAGGAGACAGGTAGGTTAGTCTTTGGACAGACTTTACTCTCTAGAGTCGATGCTTTATTTAACGATAACGTTAGTCTTTGCATATAGTATAGCCTAGGCCATGAGAATGAAAGTTGATCATAGATTTGCGTCCACCGCCCGCATGTCCCGAAAGCTACCGCCTAAAGTTTTCATTATTTGCACAAAAAAGGTATTTCCACCAAACAAATTTAGTTCCAAATCATCCACATCAGTAAAACGAAGTTTTTACCAAATTTCCACCAGTAGGCCTATAATATGTGCGCTATAATCATTAGCACATGTTCTCTTACAGTCTTAGTCCCGCGACCGCGTATGTCGTTCACAAAAAAGGTCGCATCGTGCTAAAACTGTATGGTAAACTCCGTCCGATCCGCACCTGCAACTGTACCGCCTTCACATGCACAACACGTTCGCTGTTGAGCCTTTGTATCTTATGCCTGTGTGTGCAGCCCGCACGTTTGGTAAAGTGGGAGTGCAAAAAAAAAAAGTGGGAGTGCAACTTATTGAAGTCTCTCACGGCCGGGGTCCAGGGCCCGCTTAAGGACCCTGGAAGCTCTGGCTATTTTAGATGCTCTCTGGTGGTCTCTAATGCATTTCTGATACCTGTTTTTCAGGTAGAAATGAGCTAATTTGGTTAGATTTTTTCCTTTTTTAAACAAAAAATAACATGATCCTCAGGACCAAAATCAGAATCAGAATCTTCTTGGACGTCTTGTACATCCCTTTTCTCGTCTTGAACTGTGGCCTTATGAAATGAAATTGAAAGTGCCCTAATCTGAATAATTGTAGTCACTGTGATGTTTGATAATAAATAATCTCTAAGAATAGAACATTAAATAAATTGAGATTCACAAGAAAGTTTTTAAGAAAGTTTGTTAACACAATATATTTGGAAATGCGTATGCCACGAAACTAGTATTTATACCAGCAAGTGTTTATTATATATAAAAAAAAGGGTTACATTTTTAAAATGAAAATTATGTTTCGATGTATTTTAATATAAAATGTAATTTAATGATGTCAGTTAATACATGTAGTATTAAACCACAGCTATGTCAATTAGTTATGTAAATGAGAATATGACACAAATGTTTTCTTTGACAAATCACTACAATTTTTAATTATATTTGTTTAAAGAAAAAAAAATGTACGTGCATATGAATGAACCTTTGTATTTTTTCTGATTTTCTTCAATTTGCCATTTTGTTTGAAGTACATCTTGTTTTTGAGGTGTTATGTGACTAGATCAAGTTTACTATTTTTTGCACATGGGCGCATAATGTATACGTATTTATAAGGGGTTGTTCTTAAACCCCTCGACCCCCACGACCCACGACCCCTCGACCCACGACCCCTCGACCCACGACCCCTCGACCCCCACGACGTACGCGCGCTCAGAATCATATCGTATCCCAAATCGGAATCTGTGTTCGAATACGGCCCCAATTAGAATGCCCGCTGCACTCCCGTACTACTGAACGTGAACAAACGGAGCTCTTTTTTAATAATCGAAGATCCTATAGGTTAATTGGGGAAAATAACTAAATCCTTTTCTCCTCCAAAAGTCTAATTTTTAAATAGAATAATATAAAATAGGTTATTAAATGAGAAATAATAGTTGGGATTTTTTTCCACGTCCATCAAGTAAAAAATAATGTACATTCGGGGCTGTGCGCGCATGCCAGTTTGTGATGTAATGCTTATTGACCAATCAGGATGCCGGAAAGCCATGCGGCCGTCTTGGAAGCGATATCCTTCTACGACCGTACGAGTTGCAGGAAGAACGTTGCCAAAAACTGCGCCCAACTAGCAAAAATCCGACATAAGTATGCAATTTTTTGGATAGAATATGAAATTATCTAGTCGGGAATGGTATAATTTGGCTTGTGGCAGCATGATAAATTCGTTGATTTCGCGACGACAGGTCGTCATGCAGCAAACAGCGCAACAGGCTAGCGAGCTAGCCATTTTCGAACTCGGGCCGTAAACAGGTTCCCATTTGGGATACAATTTGATTCTGGCGCAGGCCGGCCATGCGACATGCTTGCGCATGGGCATTGCGAAATACATACATACATTCGTACTGCACTGGTGGTAGTGAATTCCGCGAGTACATGTGCTTCGTTTATATGAGCGTACGTCGTGGGGGTCGTGGGGGTTTAAGAACAACCCATTTATAAGCCCTCTGCCCCACAACATCACAGCGCGCGCGCACGTGCACACACGTACACGTCGTAGTCGTACACACACACAAACATAAACAGTCCGACCATGCAATGTACATGTACATACACCACGAGTCGACGAACGATGTGGTATGCACATTGACATGTTTTTGACATGTGAGATCGGTCTTCAATGCTTATGATTTTAGATTTGCCAGTGGATTTATGTATGATATTATGAGGTGTTGTTCTTTAACAAGGTAATTTTCGGATCAGTTGATTTCGGCAGAATGACGGCGAAATTCTGATACCAATTCCGATCAAGTTCATGAAACTCTCATCAGCATGACATGGCATTGTTAAACAAAACAGTATGGACGTTGAGCAACACAACCCAAATTTGGTAGGCCTACGACTGCATTGTACCCCAAGTATTTTGATTGTACATGTTGTAAGTTAAACGTGACAATTTTGCTCTTACCATTGTGAAGAAGTCTGTTATTTTTCCCCTTTTGGCCGACATGATGAGTGGGTCGACACTGTTCATCATTGCTAATGGTTTCCAAGCTCTGCGCTGCACTGATATGGCGTTACTGTGCCGTGTGATACATCTCCGTATGGACTAGCTAAGGTAGTCCCAGAATTGTATGTTTTCTCGTAAAAAGTGGACTCTTCATCAATCCAACATACAACAGTACTTTGGCGGTAAGAATCTCATCAGGTCTGGAGATTTTATGGTGTAAAATTCTGCCCAGAAGTTGATATTCTAACTTTTCACGTCGTGTTTTTGACGGAAACAGCGCGTGGGCCTACGTACTAATACTATGCTGATGGTCGTCTAATTCCGACATGACGCTATGCACGCTTGTGCTTTCTATTGTGTGCATCATTTACCTGGCCCACGCCGTCGCCATGTTGGATCCTGAACCGAAGTGACAATTTCCTACTCCTACCCAATACAAGTGAGCCTACTACAATCGGCCTACCGTTTCATCATTCACGTTTTCGGAGTCCTCCTCGTCGCAGGTATGGAAAACGTATCACCTACTACAGCAATTCACTTTCTACTTGGCAACTTGATCTCAGTTTAGAAGCCGGAGATATCCATCCAAATCCTGGCCCACCACGTTTTCCCTGCAGAGACTGCACTAAAGCTGTTCGTCGAAACCAGAGAGGGATCCAATGTGATGGCTGCGATCAATGGTACCACTCATCTTGCATTGGCTTGGGTGTACTATTGTACAACACCCTTTCCGCCTCAACTTTACCTTGGCACTGCCATCACTGTGAACTGCTTCATTTCCCAGATAACTTTTTTGAGACAGAACTTCCCCCGACTCAATCATCCAACTCGACAACTACCGCCAGTGTACCACGTTCAACTGCAGGCAGCAAGTATGTCACAGGTACATTCTTTAATGCCAGGAGCATCAAGAATAAAGCAAACGAATTGTGGGCATTTCTTGATTCAAACCCTCCAGATATTGTAGGTATTGTGGAGACGTGGCTTGCCTCAAACAACTCGACAACTGAACCTCTTCTGCAGCGATATGGGTACACCTCATTTCGACGAGACCAAGTATTGGTAGAGGTGGCGGTGTACTCTCAGCGGTTAAGTCGTCCCTCTCACCACGCCGTGTCCCAGAATTAGAACATCCTGACCTTGAACTCTGCTGCATCGAACTTACCCTGGATACCAGTAAATGGATAGTCTGCACATTGTACCGCCTCCTAATGCCACTGCCGTGTTCTGGGACAACTTCCAAGCAGCTATTGATAACATTCAGCTTGTAGTCAACAGCTATACAGGGATCATCATCATGGGGGACTTTAATGTGAACTGGTCTGATATTAATTCGACTGACGTACAACACCTCACCCATGTACTCTCAGGATTGGACATGGCCCAACTTGTCCAAACAGTTACGCGTCAGCGTCCCCAGGACTTGTCAACCGGTTCCATCATTGACTTATTGTTCACCAATGTACCCATGCTGGTCCAAGCGTCAACTGGGCCTAACCCAGTAGGTAGTGACCACCATGCCGTATCCTTCCAGATTAGAAAGTGTGCCAGTAAACAATGTAAAACATTAGTTAGGCAGTTCATCTCATACAAACAGGGTGATTTTGAGCATTTTAACAATTTACTTAGATTGGCCCCCTGGAGTCTTTTTATGGATGTAGGTAATGTTGATGATGCATGGAATGGTTTTCTTGATCTCTTTGATGCTGCAGCACGTGATGCAATTCCCCATAAAAAGTGTAAATCAAAGCGAACATGCCCCTGGATTACTGACACTATTAAATGTCTCGTCCTGAAGAAACGTGCTGCCTTTCGATTAGCAAAACGTCCTGATTCATCCAATAAGTGGGAACTGTACAAAAAGGCACGTAACATGGTCAAGCAGGCAGTCAACATTTCGTACTCAAAATATGTTAACGAACTTTTCGGACACTACAGACAACAAAAGCGATTTTTCGCTTTTGTGCGCAGCCAAAGAAAAAGCCATTCCACGCCAGTCATCAACCACCAAGGTAACACTGTCCACAAGCCTGTAGTAATATCCCAACTGTTTGGTGAATATTTTCAATCGGTCTTTGTTCCTCCTGAGCAAAATATGTCTGAAGTTCCCCAAATGTGACATTCCCATCCCAGCCCTTGAAACCATTAATTTCCCTAGTTGTGTCATTGAGAAGATCGTTACTAATATGCCTGACAATAAATCGCCTGGTCCAGATGGAATTACAGGAAAATTTCTCAAAACCTGCATCTACACAATTTCACCAATTCTCAGCAAATTCTATAACACATCACTTGGCTCTGGTGAATTACCCACAATGTGGAAACAGGCGAACATTACACCAATTTTCAAATCTGGTGATTCGTGTTGTATTTCCAATTACCGACCTATTGCCCTTACTTCAGTGTTTTGCAAAATAATGGAATCTGTCATTGCAGTCAACATGAAAACACACTTGAATGAGAATATGTTACTATCTCCATTACAACATGGCTTTGTTAAGGGTCGCTCTTGTGTGACACAGCTTCTCAATGTTACCAATACATGGCTTCAAATTCTCGACCAATCCCAAGCCCGAAAATTGATGCTGTGTTTTGGATTTTGCTAAGGCTTTTGATGTAATGCCTCATAATGTCTTACTCAGTAAACTAACCCAACAGTACAACATAACTGGTAATGTATGGCATTGGTTAAAGTCATTTATCTCTGACAGACAGCAAAAGGTTTTGTTTAAAGGTGCATACTCCTCTTGGTTTTCTGTCCTCTCGGTGTACCCCAGGGCAGTGTACTTGCCCACTCTTGTTTAATTTATTTATCAATGACCTACCTCAACACATTGTGTCAAATACCCTGTTATTCGCCGATGATACGCTCATATTTAGACCAATACAGTGCCATTCAGATGAACTTGTACTTCAGCATGACATAAATCAAGTTCGTAAATGGTGTATCCAAAACAAAATGCAACTAAATGTTAAGAAAACTAAAGTGATGCGCATCACACTGTGTAAAGATCGAGTGGAGCCAAGTTACATGCTAGACAACTCACCGCTGGATGTAGTAACTAAATATAAGTACCTTGGTGTTGTTTTGAACAACAAGATCACCTGGGAGGACCATGTACAGTACACTACCTCTAAAGCAAATAAACTACTGGGATTTATTTTTAGTGTTGCACGTGACCTGTCCAAGGATGCTCTACTCTCATTGTATAAGGCCTTAGTCCTACCAGTTCTAGAGTATGGTCAGCCGATATGGTTTCTTTACAATAGAAATCATATAGAAAGAGTGGAGCGAATCCAACGCTACTAGAATGATCTTAAAACAGAAGAAAATGGAAATGGATTACAAGGATAGGTTAGCCATTTTGAATATGTCTTCTCTCGAATCCAGACGGGTATATCTGTTACTGACATTTATCATCAAAGCATTGTACGGTGTTATTGGCAGCGAAATTGTAAAGCGTGATGTCACCATTAATGGTCGATATGTTGAAGCGGTAAAGTTTAGCCACCTCAGGTCTCGTGCGCAAAAGGCTTCACTTTTCTCCGTGAATGTCTTTCCTCGTTCCTGGGAGGCACTGCCAGATTCACTGAGAACTGGGGTGGTCGAACTCTCTCTTCAACATTGGACCAAAGCATTAAAGTCCCACCTGCAGGAAACCGGCTAAGGCAACTACTGTACATGTACTTGTATACACATTCATTGTTTTGTTCCATGAGCTTTTTCATTCATTTATTTATTTATTTATTTTGGTAATAATTCTATTTTATGCAATAATTGATATTCGATATAATGCAAATTTCTGTTTATATTTATTTAAATTCATTTTTTATTTTTATTTTTATTTTTTATATTTTGTATGCATTGTATTTATTTATTTAAATATTTAATTTAATTTATTATTGTGTACATACAATGTAGTAAGTTAATTTATCCCTGTATCTTTTTATTGTGAAGCATGTGGCATTGGAAGGGGAGGCCTTTGGGCAACAGTTATTTGGTTAACTTTTCCCCTTCCTGGCATGTGCTGCATGCTTCAATACTTTGTCACGTATTTTACGTTGTGTACTGTTTGTTGTTCATGTGAGAATGCCGAATAAATAATGATAATAATAATAATAATAATAACTGACGTTCTCTGACTAAATCAAGTCTATGAAATACGGACTGGTTCCCCGTTTCGGCTGTGCACATGTAAATACAGAGTTGATTTTATACCAACACGTGTACCAGACTAAAGTCGGACCACAAGCGTGACAAGTCAATCGGAGACTCCGGTGTGCGTGCACGATCGAACGGAGGTGAAAAACTGGTGAAATTAAATTTATTTGCGTTACGTCTTTTATGTTTTAAATTGTCCACAAGAAAAAGAAAACTTCAAAGTTAACAACAATTGTTTTCATAAAATAAAATCACAAATTATTGACATGAAATTCTCTTTTACTGAAATAGATTTTCTAAAATATTTTAGCACGGCTTCGATTTAAAAATACAAGCCGTGCTTGAAAATATAGCCCGTGTTTTTTTTAAACTGGCCGTGCTAACACGGCCTGCACGGCTCGCTGGCTAAAACACTGATTGATGCATGTACGTACACAGGCGACCATATGTACGGCGACACGTCAAATTAGAAGAAACATCTTGTGATTGCGCTGTTATTAACCCTAACCACCCCATATCCTCCAAAATCCTCCAAGGGGCACTTTTTTGGAAAAATTCACAGCACTGTTGGAAACTGGCACTTTCACCTCTTCAAATGGGGCAAAATTACTACCTGGCAAGAAGTACAGGCCATAAGTGCTGAATATGAAAGATCAACGAAAATGCACGGTGCATTTTGAAGATAAGGGCATGTTTCCAAAAGTGCACTGGAGGATTTTGGAGGATTCAGGAAGGGGGTTAGGGTTAATGATCAATGGAAATAATGAATAATGAAAAAAAGCCTCATGTGTTTTCAAAATTTACCGGACGCAAATCTACATGTATGACTTTCATTCTCTTGGCCATAAGGCTTATTGCAAATAGCAGCTGCAAGGAATTGTGGGATGTCTGTGGGCGCAACAGCACCACTGCGTGCCGCGCGGAGAAACAAAATATTATTGACGTCACAAAAGCTGCGCCAACAGATGCCCCAAATTGTATCCCTGTATGCTTTGCGGCAGTTGCTTCAGTGCTATTTGCAATAAACCTTATGGTAGGCCTACTAGTATCATGTGTCCATTTTCAAATTTGTTTAATCTTTTGGAAAGAATGTCGAACAGAAAGAATGTTGTATCTAACCGCCACTTTTTAAGGGGTTTTGGGGAATTTTTTTGCAACCACTAACCAATTAAAAAATAAACAAAATTAATGATTCTATCGATTTTTGGGGGTACAGTAAACGAAAACTATCTTTAAAAATTTTATGATGGTTTTTGGACTTTATTTCCATTCTAAAAATAATCATCCCCTTCAGAAAATAGAAGAATCCTATTATAGTTGGCACTGCGCATGTTGTGTTGGTTACTAACGGGGCAGTTGACAAGAACAGACTGACATGACTGAGGAAGTCATTGTATACCAAAAATGACTGATTTTTCATGAAATAAATATCCTGGAATAATTTGAAGTATATGTCCATCATCATCCATATGACAAATTGTCCACCTTACTGGGTAGGTAATATTACATTATTAGTTTTAATGAGAGGTGACAGTTGGATACAACATTCTTCCCAACCGAACCACTAGCTACTTACAGAGTGCACAGTCATACAATGTCAAGCATGTTTTTAGCAAATGACAAAATGGCCAACATCTCACTGGACGTGTTTGCCCCATTTTAGGGCCAATGCATTGGACTCCCTCCGTATCCTTGGCCCAAGCCCCCCATGCACGTACAAAAACGGAGTGATTTTCTTTTTTTCTTCAAATTTTGATCTTCTAAATCTAATTATTACTGCTAATTATTAGAAAGTAAAATTTAGTGGGTAGTGTTGTGATATGTGTTCCTCCTTCAAAGGAAGGGGGATGTTGCATTGTGATATGTGTTTAAGGACTATTTTCCCCCTGCGTAGTATTGTACATGTAAGAGGTCTCCTGGCCATTCTTGAGCTAGCAATAACACAGTTATCACTCGAGGTAGAATGTCGTATCCGCCCGCCACTTTTTCTCATTCAATATAACCAATAATGTAATCTTACCTACCTAGTAAGGTGGAGAACATATGGATGATGATGGACATGTACTTCAAATTATTCCAGGATATTTATTTCATGAAAAATCAGGCATTTTTGGTATACAATGAGTTCCTCAGTCATGTCAGTGTAATCTTGTCAACTCCCCTAATAATGACCAATACGGTCATTGTACATGCGCAGTGGCAACTATAATAGGATTCTTCTATTTTCTGAAGGGGAGGATTTTTTTAGAAGGGAAATAAAGTCTGAAAACCATCATAAAAGTGGATTTTAAAGATAGTTTTCGCTTTCTGTACCCCCAAAAATCGATAGAATCATTTTTTTAACTGGTTAGTGGTTGCAAACAAATTCCCCAAAACTCCTTAATTAAAAAGTGGTGGTCGGATACGACATTCTTTCCAATTTAGTAAAGGTAACCTTGCCCAAGCCGACACTTTTGGCATAAAATCCATTATTCTGGCATGGATATCTCACTTTCATGAAACTTTCAAAACATTTGTTAAATTAAAAATAATAATAACAATAAAATTTAAATTTCACCAAAATTACTGATCTCACAATAGTAAACTTTCTGCCAAAAGTGTCTGCTTGGACAAGCTTACCTAATCACAAAATTTTAGATTACTGGTAATAATTAGCAGGGATCAAAAGTTGAAAAATCGTCCCATTTTTGTACATGGGGATAGGGCCAAGAATACAGAGAGTCCAGTGCATTGGCCCTAGAATGGGGATATGGATGTGCATACATTCATTGCTCAAGATCTGTATAAAAAATTGTTTCCGATCTTCAATTGACCACACTTTCCTCTCCTTAAGTGTATTGATCATCTTTTAATTCTCCTACACATAGAGCCCACTGTAAACCACTAAATGTTCAATGTGTTGTACACACATTGTTTGTGCATATAAGCCACACTGACCCTTTAAAGTAATCTCCAATGTACATACATGTACATGCATATATAAAGACACATGTATACCACAGTTGACCTTATTTTCAGCAGGTTATACTGTAAATAAACTCCCAATAATAAATCACCATCAGCCACTGAGACCAATAAACCATACCAAGCCTCCATCCATTGGGATTTTCAGCAGTTATTTTGTAAACGCAGACTCTCCATAGTAACCTACCACCAGCCACTGAGTCTGGAACAAAGTAATATGCCCTGCAATATTGATCACAAACCATTAAAATCAACAGACATATGAGGCATTATGTTACTATGCAGTATAGCTATTATGAGGAGTCACTGCCTACCATAGCAATGGCTTGGAGTGGCCTGAATAGGTTGTTTGAAAAATTTCACCGATTGTAGGAGGGTTAAAGGAAAATCTGTGATATTTGTTTTTATTTCTGTAGGCTATGACTGCATCTTTATGTTACAGCTGGGCAGTTCCACGCCAAATGGGACAAAACATCAAAAATTTCAAACTTACAGGACTTCAACAAAATTAGTATCAAATGAAAGCTTAAAATCTGTATTTTCCAGATATGTATAAAAATTTTCAAATTTTGAACATTAAATACCTGAAATTTCATTTTTCGTGATTATTATCGCAAAATTGTAAAAAAAATTGTAAAAACACTTAAATTAATTATTGTTCAAATTATTCCTTAAATAAGACATTAGAAACTAAATTTAATGATGATGTGAGGATGAAGTATAGATTAAATTAATAAAATAAAAATTTTCACAATCTGAATTTTTTTTTGCATAATAAATTGGGATTAATTGCATAATTAATAAATTGTCACTCCGTTACCGAAAAAATGCAATTTTTTTGAATAATTAAAAAAATCTAAGTATGAGATCAATGAAATTTTCTGGCCAAATCAACTTAACATAAGCCTAATAAAAGCACTTAATTAGGATATCTGTGTAACATTTGTTTAGTAATTAAAATCATATTAATTAGGTCACTCCGTTACTATTCGGTAACGGAGTGACGGTAACGGAGTGACATCCCATTGTATAATGCACACATCTTACATTTTCTGCTGCTGTGTATTCAGAATTTCTACCTATGCATTCATGTGACTATCATGTGTGAAATAAATGATGTTGCATGTGGACTGTACATGTTTGGAACATTTGGAACATTTTATTATAGAAGTTGAGTGCATAATTAAATATGTCATGCATATATTAGGCCAATCAAAACAATGCTTTTGGAATGAATATTCATTTTTTAAGAAATTGGGGGAAGTTAAATTGTTTGAGCGTCATGGATTAAGGCATTGTATGCTGTTCATTATTGAGGATAGACACAGGTTCTTGGCTAACCACGGTGAAAAGTTACAGATACAGTGTAGTGAGTACACTTTGTTCCTAATTTCAGTGCTTGGAACAACAAAATGAGTGTTATTTGTGATTTTATAAGAAACAATATGTTTTTTTTTATACAAACTTGAGTCTCATCTCTGCTGTCCTGGCTTTGTCTAGCCAAACTTTTAATGGTAGAATAACCTACATGTGTGGAAACATGAGTATTTTTTTATTTAATTGTACATGTAGTTACATACATGTACTTCTGTTTATTAATTGTAGTAACACACACATTGTATTTAAATACACGTATAAGTACATTGTATGCCCTTTTTGCAAGTATTCTGTATTATTAAAATATTTTACAAAGGTGTGTTATTGATTCTTCATATTCATGTCCTCAGTATGCCTTTATCGAGTGTCAAAAAACAGCATAGATATAGGGAAAGAATCATGAAAAGCTGCAAGAAAGATGAATACTTGTTGAAAGATAGTGAGCGTAAGAAAGCAAGGAGGGCCACTGCTACATAGAAATGTGCATACATGTACATGTAGTTCCAACTTCATAACGACTTGGCATAAATGCAGACCTGTACATGTACATGTACATTATAAAGTAAAATAGTATCAAATGTCAACTTCTTTTTTTCTATTAATTACCCCCACATCCCTCATTATATTACTTACTTATCAAATATTACTTTTAATAACTCACTTCAATAAAACATTGACTTCAGGTATTACGTAAATTGTTTGGCAGCACATATTATTGTTTTGTATATCATTGTATGTGGTAGTACATTTTGTCACTCCGTTACCGTCACTCCGTTACCAGACACAAAATCGTTAAGGATATTGTATAATTTGTTTTAGCAAATCATTTTTTTAAAGTGGGGTATCATATTAAAGCTTATGATTTGTACTTTAATATTGACACCATAGACAACTCTGAAACAATTTCATTTCACAGGGTTTTCATAGTGAGTAAATGAGCAAAAAACCCATGTCCATTCAGCGTCACTCCGTTACCAGGGAAATAAATATTCATAATTAATTAATGGAAGTGGAAAATAAAATAAACAAACACACACTGGCAGATACAAGTACTAGGTAGTTAAATGTTACCAAACTTTCAGGATTAATCAATAAACTCTTTGTGATAAATGTGTTTAAAATCTGAAAAATGCATTTTGGTGTCACTCCGTTACCGTGGAAAAAGTAAGCTACAGTATTAATCAGTCAAACATGACATACAATATGTAGGCCTATTCCAATGGTCATTGATACACATGATGTGTTTATTTACAATGACACAATGTACCGTATGTATCCAATTGTAATGACCATTGAAATTGTATTTAGCCTATTCTTGTTATTAAAACTCTCCTACACATGGAGGCCACTCCGATCCACTAAATTTTCAGTATGTTTTTCACCAACCTTTAGTACATACAAGCCTGCTGTCCTTTCCAAGTAATCTTACAAAATAAACTGTGTGTCACCCAAGGCCACTGTAAATGTTTGAACATAATAGTATGGCCTGCAATGTATCAATGGGAGACCACCTTACCCTGCAATCTCAGTGGTGTGACAGTGCACAGAAGGGTAACCACAGGAGGCCACTGGCAACAACTAATGGCTTGGAGTGGCCTGAATGGGTTGTTTCAAAAATTGCACTCATTGTAGGAGGGTTAACATGTAAAGTGTTAGTGTTAGGGCCATCATTTTCAAAGGAATCTCATTACTTTTTTGTAACAAATTATTTCATACATCAAATGCCCCCATTTCTCTATTCAAATTTCTACATAATATATATAGTTTCTGTTTATTTTCAGATAAAAAAATCAACTAGACAACACCCATAGTCCTATTCCACATCCCACCCAAAATTGCCACTTTCAAGTCCCAACCCAAGTAAATTACAACTCAGGAGAGCGTCAATTCCTCACTTTGCCAGTACCATTCTGTCAGGATGCACTGTGTAGCAGTGTTCTTAATTATGGCATTAGTCAGTGTCCATGCTGACGTATACATGCACAACCCAAGGGGCTCCAATAACAGACTGAACGAGCGATCGGCCAATCGAGAAAATGGCAACAGAATATTTGACTCGCAGGTGAGTGAACAGAAAGCTGTGATGTTTATTTGTTGCTTTTAAAAGGGACAGTATTGTCACGATCAGTAGGCCATGGAATCGGAGTGCATAGTTTTAGATTAACTCAGTGACTGAAAATAATAAGCACATGTACATGTATGATATGGTCATATTTTTACTAGGCCTGGGCGAATAGTTTGATTATTCGAATATTCGCGAATCAGACTCGTATTCGCAGATTTTGAACTATTCAATTAACCGGGCTGGTGCGAATACCTGCAATTATTCGCGAATAATGACCATTCACGATTAATTTTGAGTAATAATGTATTGCCTTTGCACTGCACAACTTGCGGTCGTGAACTGTTTGCTAACTATTGGCGACTACTATTCGTGAGTAATGCTGCCAATTACACCATTTTGTCTAGGCACTGCTGGTAGTGGTAGCTTTGTAGTATTCGCGAATAGTACTCGTGAGTAATGCCTTTGAGGAAGCCGGCGTGGCTGGCTGGCTGGCTGGCTGGCTGGGTGTGTGTGTGTGACTGCAGTGACTGTTACCTGCAATAGTGTATTGCCTTTGCACTGCATAACTTGCAGTCGTGAACTGTTTGCTAACTATTCGTGACTACTATTTGCAAGTGGGTCATTCCTGTAATCGGGGGTCCAGTGTATAATATATGCACATTGTGCACATTACATGATCAGCCTCATTAATCTCTTAATTAATTTCACATTAAAAATAAAAAAATTGGTTTTTCGAGTTGTTCTCAAAAAGGGCTAGCTAATGACATCACAATCCATCCGATGTCAGGTCGATTTTTTTTTTTATCTTCAATTATTACTTTCGTGTCCCACGTTTTTCACCAATACGTCTGTGACATTTCATTCGGCAGTGCTTGATCAAATTAATTAACAAAGATCCAGCATAAAAATGATGTAGGATTGTCAATTTTCTGGAAATATACAAACATAGGCAGAAAACAAACTATCTCTTGCTGTTAAGAATGCACGCAGTTTCCCACACGGATCCGCTGAAAAAGTGTTGTCCGGCGAAACGGTTTCGTGTCCCACAATAACGTCGGTATTGGTACATTTACACTGAGAAATGTGGCTAACATAGACAGCCCACATGTCAAATCTTTTGCTATCACTCATTACACAATCGTTACCTAACGTTTGATACAGTTTGCCCATTCTTAGCAACTCGAGGAAGAAAAATAAATTCCGTTTGTTGTGGCCCGATGTTTCCGTGTCCCACTCAGTGAGTAACGTCGGCAAACTTTGGAGGCCTAGTTTTCCGTATTCATGATATCGTTTGTTATGAATGAATCGCGATACGCTTGCAGGGTACCCGGATGTCCCTGCACGTGACATCTTACACGATCTCCTGCGCCATTGTTCTTCGACCGCTGCAGTTTCAACTTTTTGTGTCCCGAAATCCAACGGCATTACGTCGGTCATGAACATTTATATTTTAATTACCGCTTTACATGGGAGAGTTTTAACTGTAAAATAGTTGTGTTTTAAGTTGTTAGTTTATGATTTAATATCTGGGGGTACTAGTTAGTTCCAACATGGAGGAAGGATTCTTTTCCTTCCTCCATGGTTCCAATTAGGTCCCATTTTAGTAGTTGGTTTACGGATTGCGGCGACCAAAATGTCCAGAGCTCTATCGATCCTCGCGGCATGGTTTGCGTGAACATCCGACTGTTACGTACAGTGTACGTGTGCCTCCTTGTCGTTATGGGAAATACATACAGCGCAGAGGGTTGAGCTTAACTGTGAGAACAGCCCATGTGCGATAATCGGTGTGCAAACCAGTGGCCCTGGGGTTGGGTGTTAGACGGGAAGTGCAATACGCGATGTTAACAGAATAGTTTGATACCCGTCCATTACTACTTGATGTAAACAAATGCAGGAAAACAGCCCATTATTTGCTGCAATAATTAGATCAAAAATCAGAATCTTGACTCAATAAAGTGTGCGCTTATAATTTATATAATATATTTTTTTCTTTTCTTTCTTTTCACTCATTTGGAAAAACAAACTTCCTTGGTTTACAACAAAGAGAATTCTAGTTAAGTCGAAGTCAGGAAGGGTCACATTTATTTAATGTTAATTGTTATACTATTTTTATATGATCTGCATGCTAGGCTGCAGGATTATCCATGATTATGAGCATAAACATTCCAACATTAAATTTAGTATCTGCCCAAATTTTAATGATTTTAAACTGAAAGATTACTTTTAGAGGCCCTTCCCCAATTTTTCAAAGTAAAAAAGCTTTGTAAATTAGTGCCGTTTTTAAAGCTAAAGTAACATGGGAATTTGTTTAACAAATGATTTGGCCAACCTTTTCCTTTTTCAACCGCTACAAGGAATTTACAATTTTCTTCTTTAAAAGAGAATATCCTGGGCCTGAGAACAATAAGAAAAATAATTTTATGTTTCCGTAACCCAACCGACCTGTTTTTCCAAAAATAGATATAATAAACTGTTGTCACTGTGAACTAATTTTGCTCATATTGTATGTTGCATAGACTGTATAAAGCTTTAAATCTTAATGAATTTATTCAAGTTTATAAAAATGTTAAATTTAATAATTAATGACTGTTCATAAGATCTTTAATCCAGCGGTGCAGCCAGGAATTTCAAGAGGGGGGGGGGGGAGCGGGAAAATATCCTTGGCGTATTTGCCTTTTAGATTCACTATTCAATGAACTTACAATTTACAAATTAGTCTTTAATATAACAAGGACACATATTTGACATTGTTAAAAAAGGAAAATAATTAATGTCAGACAATTTTGAATTTCTGATGCCCATGTCACACTTTGGACCCCTAATTTAAAGAATGAGCCACATGTGCATAATTGCTGTAGATTGTACACATTTCAGTTAATCAAGACAAGGTAAATTGAGTGTGTGGCTTTACATTTGAAGTACATCGCATTAAACTGTTACACATCGTGTCCCACCTGGGTCATTCCCATAATCAGGGGTCCAAAAGTGTGACATTTTTGCTTTGGTGTCCCAGTTATGCGTGACATGTTTAATGCTAATATCTCATCAACTATCATTACAATTGACTTCACAATATTTTTGTTTTACTTGTTGGGTAGATACTTTGCTTCACGTAATCACTCTTGGAGAATATGCACTAAAGAATGTGTCCAGAATAGCAAAATCTTATAGGGTGTCACGCGTAACTGGGACACCAAAGTGGACCCAGATTATGGTAAAGTGTTCATAAATTCAGGGTCCAAAAGTGTGACATCTTTTGGTGTCCCTGTTACACCTGACCTGTGCAATTTCCCATCAAGTATCACTAAAATTTTCTTCACACTATTTTGTTTTACTTGTTTGGTACTTTGATTCACATAATCACTCTTGGAGAAGGCATTAGAGAATGTGTCCGAATTGCAAAATCTTATACCTGTCAGATGTAACAGGGACACCAAAAACTGGACCCCTAAAGATTGTACACCATGAAATTTTCTGAGAAAATGTTGAATCACCCATTGATCAATATATGGATACTTAAAAATCTCTGTTTAATGTTCTAATTCCAATTTATATGTACGTTAACTACTACTAACTTAAACATGTCGCGCATAACCGGGACACTGTCATTGTAGTGTCCCAGTTATGCGCGACATGTTATTAAAAAGCTGAGTTACATAAAATTTACATAAGTTACTGAGCATTGTTTACCCTGACTTATGTTGCAAGTACAAACTATGGAAGACCAAGACAAAAAAAAGATATTGTACTGTGTAGCATGTTGTGCAGTAAAAGAAATAATTCCTTCAAGTGGTTTCCTCAGAAATTGTGTCCCGGTTGTTTTTCATTGTTATTGATATTTTTTTCCCATTAAAACCTTATGTTCCTGGGAACTTCATTTGTTGAAATTGGTCAGATAACAAGTTTAAAAAAGATGGTTTGGACAGTGGGTGATTTAAGTAATGCATTTTTAAATAGGTCAAGGTACCAATGTTGGTGTCCCAGTTATGCGCGACAAATTGTGTGTTAGCCTAGCATTCAACATGCAATATCTTGAAAATGTGCCAATCCTTGAAAGTGATTTTTGTTTTGTTGGTGGTACTGGTGATACTCTATCACATGAAATACTTGGTAACAATAACAAGTGAATTTGAAATTTTAACCCCTATGTCACAAAAGTGGACCCCTGATTACAGGAATGACCCAAGTAACACTGCCAATTACACTGTTCTGTCTAGGCACTGCTGGTAGTGGTACACGTTGTAGTATTTGCGAATAGTACTCACGAGTAATATGCCTTTGAGGAAGTTGACATGGCTGGCTGGCTGGCTGTGTCTGGAGCGACTGTTACCTGCCATGTAATATGTAACAGTCTTGCCATTTTTCAGTTCGTGGGTTGACCGATGTTTAAAACACTTGAGAGTAAATGTAATATGTTGTATTGTGTATGAAAAAGAATAAATCACTTTGCCTTGGCCAACATGTTTAGAAGAAATACCTATCTACTGCTTATTTTATGATGGGAATTATAAATTATAAGGTAATGTTAAAAACAAATGCTAGCTTCCTACTACTACTTCTGAATTCAATCAGTATAATAGCTGGGAAAATGCAACAGAGGGTTCTCCCCACATACAAACTAGTGTATCGGCCTGATGCAAAGAGTTTTGGCCGATACGCTGCCAATATTGCCGAGCATATTTGTTTCCACCCGAACACTGTATTCTTTGAGTATCTTTATTGTTTGAAGTGAAATGAGTGGTCCGGGGAATAATAAGTTATATGTTCAACAAGCAGGTGCCAAATGGCGATTCGCTGATTCCCTTTCCCAGACCCAATAAAAAGGTGCTTCTTTTCCAAAGACGGGCACCAGTAAAACCATAGTGAAACATCGACCCCAAAAAACATGAATATGCAGCATAATGAACATATTCATGATCGAACAGCCAATGAGCAAAATAATAAAATAGCAATTATGCAAATCTGTCCAATCATGACACGCGGAAATGTGCATGTGATACTGGGATCCTGAATTGCAACCTCGTCCACAATGCACATACAGTCTGCAGCTTAAAGCATGAACTCAAAAAATACATGTACAATTGTACATAGTACAAAATCAGTTCAGGGGCATGGGCACCACGTGATTTGAAAGCTTTTTAAGCATACTAGTGCGGGGCACACCGTGGAAGCTTTGTATTTTTATGAACAATGAATAACGTCTAAACAGTGGCCCCTACATGAGCATAAACACTGCTTACATTGGTGATTTTTGGTTTCGATAGGACTGATTGATTTAATCATACTGGCATTACTCTTAATGATGACTTAAATACAACTCGATCGCATTGATTTTAATACGTTTAGGTAGACTTCCCTCTGTCGATATGGGATGAACATAACCATGCACGTGAATTAGCATACATATGTGCTAATTGTGCTGGAAGTTTCCCACGCTGCCAAAGCAATAACAAACTATAACGTGACGACTATTGGATTTTTAGAACTTGTAGCTATTGGATTTTTCACAGTACAATTTTGCAAGAAATAAAGAGGAAACAACAACAGGCATTCAAGAACTAAATGTATGTATTTGTCTATTGTCTAAAGCTTACAAATAGGCCAGAAATTACTTTCAAAACACATGTTTTCGTACTGCGGGGAAAATTTTGCCAACTATTCACGAATAGTCGAATATTCACGAAATGTTGCCGTGCGATTAATTGAATAGTAAATTTCACTTTTCGCCCAGGCCTAATTTTTACTGTTGCTGCTGCATAGATGAGCCAGTAATTTTCAGTACCTGTTCATCGCGGCCCTTGATGGCAAACCAGTGTTGAAATAGAAAGTGAAATGGTTTTTAACCCTCCTACTATTGCTGCACTTTAGTGGAAAGTTGCTGTAGAGGTCAAAACCATGCAGTCCACTGCCTGTTTTGACTGTTGACCCAAATGTGCACACAGGGGCATTTTTGACTGGATTTTACTGTCATTTTGACCACCCTGAACAATATTAGACAATGCTTTTACCAGTCAAAAACAGTCGACTCATTTTGACCTGTAAATGTACTTACTACACGTAAGGTTTGACAGTGTTTGACTTTTAAGTGCACTAGATATACCTTGGCAAGTATATCAACATTTCGACTGATTTTGACCCTTGTAGTAGGAGGGTTAATAGCCCTATTGTTGTTATCAAACTTGACAAGGAAATGAACCAGTGCACCTGTGGCTATGTTATATATATATGTTACTTCCTGATAGCTTTTACTATTTTACATTGTCTTGGAATGAGGAAATGAACAAGTGACACTCTATTCCTGAAACATGTTTTCTGAAGGTTGCAGAGAATATCTAGGTTTGTTTACATTTCCTTGTTTAACCCTCCTACTGTTTGACCATTTGAAACCATTCAACATTTCCACTTACCAAAATGCCCATTGGTTTTGTACACACCTGGTGATACCATTTGAACAGTGTTGGTAGCAAGCTTTACTACCATTCAAATCCATTCAAATGGTTTTGAATGGTGGATACACCTTGGTGTGTTTCACAAAACAAAACCTGCATTATGTAGATAAAGTGGACTATCCATCATCTCAGTACCCTATGGAGTTTTAACACATGGTGGCCAGTGTACAAGTAATTGATCTATCACTTAAAAATGGCACTAGGGTACAGTAGACCTGTCATTCAAAACTATTTACTCATGTCACTGGCATAGAGGGTCCATTGATTCACCACTTAGAAGTATCCAAAGAAGGTTTTGTATTAGCTGACCTACCATTCCAAACCATTTGGGGAATCAATACTGTACACAGTTATTTCACCATTCAAAACCACAAAAGCGAATGGTTTCAAATGGTGGATCAACTTGTATGAAAAAGGTACCAGAAGTAGGAGGGTTAAGGAAGTTATTTCCTCAAAATAGTGCTCAACCAAAATAATACCATATTATTAATTGCCCACAGATTTTTTTCTCTTGCGATTTTGTTAACATGCAAAATAGTCTTATAGCGTGTAAAGTACTGAACATTTACTTGTATAAGAAACAAAATTTTGTTTGTCAGGTTCACTGAAAACAAACTTTAAAAAAACAGTGATAAAAAATATTTCTAGATTTGAATAATTCATTGTCTATTCTTCTTGTATTTTCTCCCTGCCTGCTTTAGAACAACAATAGAGGCGGCTACAATGTTGGAGATTCAACACAAAATGCTGCTAACAGTGAGGACCAACAGTACAGAATGGTAAGCATACATGTCATCATCATCATGTTCAGCCATTATCAGTCCACTGATGGACGAAAGCCTCAGCCGCTGCCCCCACAAGTCTGTTTCTTACTCCCTTGTACTAGTTGACACCGCCCCAGTACCTTGAGTTCATCCCTCCATCTCTTTCGCTGTCTTCCTCTGTTTCTTTTTCCCTCCCATGGTGTCCATACAGTGATATACATCTTAAACACTAGGTGTCTATATTTAGACTGGAATTTGGGTCGCAAATGGGGGGGGGGGGGGGGGGCGGCGAGGGATGTGGTCGTCACTGCTTCAAAAGACAACATTCCACTTCCAGCTGATCCAATGTAACTGGAAACATCATTGGTAATGGGGAAACATCATTGGTAATGTTGGCCAAAGTGTTGTCAAACTGACAAGTGTTGAGACATGGCAATATGCAAAGTAGGCTTACAAACTGTTCAGAGTGCTGGTTGAAATAGTCTATCCTCGAGTACTGGGACGGTTAACCCCCCGAAACTGTACTAACTGTTTATAAATTTGCTAAACAGGCTAACCGAAACCAATATTTAAAAAATACGACCAACAATTTTGGAAGAATTTGGCCTCCATTTTGTTATTCTTTTTTTGTTTATTTGTGCTTTTTGATAGAAAAATTTATGTACATTGTGCCATTTGCAGACGATCTAGTGTGCCGATCTATTCAGGTGCTGACTTATGGTTAACTGGTTAACTGATCGTGAAAGATTTGGTTAAATGGTTAGCGACCTATAAAACTCCCTTCACTACTATCCTCCAAACAAATTGAAAGTATTAATGCATCTCCCCCCCCCTCTCCCCAGAAATATTTTTCAAGTGCTGCGTACAAGGCGATGACGGCCAATGGCCAGCTGACAGGACAAGGACAGAGTCTGATGACTATTGAGTGGACCAATCAGCATGGCTGTGGTGGAGACGAGAACACAGACCCTCATAAACTGAACTGTAACATTGTGTTGCAGTACATGTGCCAAGAAGATGCTGCCACCGCGATAGGTAATAAACTCAGATCTGGACTTTCAGCATAATTGGTAGATGAAAATATAGCGTATATTGGGGGGGGGGGGGATTCTGACAGGCCTCCCAGCGTAATCTGTAAAACCTATAAACCTATGTTTCAAAATGGGAACCTTTATTTCCCCAAAAAAACCTATATTAACCTGTAAAAACATATTTTTAATCTGCTGCAACACGTTTTTAACTTGCTCATAAAATCCTCACGGCTTTGAAGAAAAATTTCTTCTTTAGTATAAAGAGATGAAGCCAAAACAGTAGCCAAACTTGTAACATGTGTACCGCTCTTAGATTTTCTGCCGGACAGGGTATGGGGTAAAGTACTTTGTTGCAAAAAGTACTCGGAAGGTAGTTAATTTACCAAAAACTTGTTACTTAACACTGCATAATCACGGGAAATAACTATAAAAGACTATTTTGGCATTTGGTAAACCTACAATAACCTACATATATTTTGCTTTAAAAACCTATTTAAAAAACCTATATTTAGTAGATTAGGCACTGGGAGGTCTGTTCTGATTTCTAAAAACAAAAATAACGGGGCTTTGCTGTAAACTCCAATCCTCTGGATGTCACAACACAATGATCACACATTGCCTGAGTCTAGAAATTTATAAATTTCCTCCCCGGGAAAAATCCTTGTGTGCCCTTTAGGCCAAAAAGAAAAGTCTCTGGTTTCTGGTCATAGGTCGGCTTCAAAATCGATACGGTGACGTGTTTTTTTTTTGTTTTTTTTTGCCAACAGAGATATAAATATGTGGTACATTGTATACGCGGGGACCAAATTTCCCATATACAATGTATGGTGGCTAAGACAGGCCTCACAAATTGGTCAAATGTTCAATACCCCTATGTGGAGAAGAATTTTGGCTGCAATTGGACATCGTTTCATAACAAAAAAATAGAAAATTAAAAATGCCGGCGCGTGGGTCTGAGGCGACGCGCACGGAAACCAGAAACAAGAATTTAAAAAAATACATTTTTTGGGGGGTGCCATATTATTTCTGATTCTGTTCAAGGCTATACTCTCTAAGGAGCTGAGAAATGAACCATTCCAATTCTGGTAATCACCAAACCTTCGTATTTGTTGTGTTGACGTCAAGTGCTGAAGGTCTTTGAAAAGAAAGAGTTATTTATTATAAATCCACCCAGGCAATGACGATACAATCCGTAATGGTCGCAATACCCAGACACAGGATCACAGGAGGATTAACAACTTGAATGAGAACCAGAACTCTGCCAACAACCGTAAGAACAGCAACGTTAAGCCAGAGCGTGGGTTGCATGAGACCTGGGACTGGTATGACAAATGCTACAACAGGGAACGCAATGCTGGTAAGAGACGGAGATAAAAAATTATCTTACCTCGTAAATTTCTGACAATTTCCTATTTCATCAGAAAATTAATTAAAATGACACATTTCTCAAAATAATGAGAAAGATTGTTTTACAAGTAAATACTTCCCAAAATTAATTTATTACATGTCCTTTCATTAATTTGGGCACTTAAGTACTGTTAATTCGAGCATCTGTCATTTATTTTTTGCACCTCACCTGTCCTCTTTGTGCCAAGAGGCCTAGAAGGCTGCAGTGCACTCTCTCCAGTCTGCCCTGTTCTTGGCCACAGGCTTGGCTTCATTCCAGTGGCCCGTAAGGCTTGCCCTGTTCTTGGCCACAGGCTGGGCTTCATTCCAAGACCTCCATCCTAGCTGTGTCCTTTCCTTCTTGACAGTGTGCCTCCAAGTTGTTATAGGGTGTCACACTTTTCTCCTGCCCTCAGGAACCCATGTCATAGAACATGACCATCTTCTACCATTTTTTAAAATTAAATATCTCACTACAGAGTATTTGTTTTCCATTCTAAAAGGATAGGATAAATGTTCTGATGAAAACTAAATATTGCTGCTGTAATAAGGACAAATATCTTCAATACAAGTGATCTTTGCCAGAAAATGCTTTTAAAAGCTTAAACCGCTGTTCTCATTCCAGGATTATTCACTGCCGACCAGAAGCTGAAAACCAATAATGGCAATGGCTACAGCTCGGCCATCTACACCCGCCAGAATCCCAACGGCAACAGACGTGGCTATGAGTGTCCTGAGGAGAGAGACTACTACCCTTACTGGCATCCCTCCCCCTGGAAAGACATGGCCGTCTTGGTCAGCAACCAGAGCTTGTGCGAGTAAGTATAACTATTAAAGGGATAACATCTTCACGATCAGAGCAAACTTTCAACAGGGCATGGAATCGGTGTCCTAGTTTGAGATGCACACACAGTGACTGAAAATTACTGGCATATTTATGCAGCAGTAACCATAATATGACCTTATCCAGGGTTCGTACGGGTCATGGAAAACCTGGAAAGTCAGGGAATTTTGCTTTTGCATTTTCCAGGCCTTGAAAGTCATGGAAAAGGGTAAACTTCTTTAAAAGTCATGGAAAGTCATGGAATTTTAAGACTTATTAAAACCAGTTCGCGTCGGAGGCCGTGTACACACGCAATTTTTTTTCGCACCGCGGATTGGAGAGCGTCTAAACACGCCATAGGAAACTCGGGAATATTTGTATGCATGCTCGGTTGACGTGATAACGAGCCACGTGCGTAAAGTGACGTGCACAGAAGACGTGACCACACGCTGTGGAAGCTTCCATTGTCCTTTCAGGTGATGTGAAAACCGCCATTTTGGCAGTGCTCGTGCTTCGTTGACGTGTTATTGTGCAACACTTGTTCGGCGCAAGAGCGGGGGCCGTGTAAACGAGCTCGCTTCACATGGGTGGTTGTGTGGGGGCACTCGTAAACCTGTTCCACACCTTTGTCATTGTCTCCATTGAAATCTGTAAAGCTGCAGTAATTACCGTGCACCATTGTCCCATTGTCAATGCAGTGAACGATTTCCCCTATCGCATCGCAAAATGCAATGTAATTTGGGCAATCTGCGGCGAATTTCAAACAATGCATCGCAGATTTTGCGATACAAATTTCGACAGATTTATAAACATTTTTGAAATCATATTCACAAACCTTTCGAAATAACGTTTACATGTATATTTCCGACCAAAAATATCGGGCTATCCGTCCCGACTGGGTTTGTTTTATTTCCGTGTGTCGGCGGCGTGCGTGTTCAACGATGGCTTCACGCGGACATGGCGGTGTTAATGCAACAGTAAACACAACTTTATTTTCCAGCAATCCGAAAAGGTTTTTCCGCAATGCCTAAATTTCTATGTGCATGCATTATTTTCTGCTGATTAATTAACTACTGAGCGAAATTCGAAATGGAAAACACGCAACAACCGCCAATTTTTTTTTAGCTTACATGACGTGTTTATTTTTCTTCTCCTGAGTTTGGGGGTTGGAACATTGAGCAATTGAGCCACCCCTATACACAATAATACCGTGTTCAGTTCATGTGCGCTTTAAATTTCATACGATCACTATGGCCGTGTTCAACAAACTCTGGAAGCGTTACTAACCCGTTATTATAATAAAAGTTTTTGAAAATTAACAAAATGAGCATTCATTTATATAATTATGTAGTGGTGAGATTTAGAATCATTGCACACAATATGATCGGCGCTTTCAACCACTCATTTCCTGGCCAATTTTTAATAATCAAAATCAAGCTTGATCATACCACAAAGTAATGTTACACTCCATGAAATTCACTTTGAAAACACCCGAACATGTCGTGATCGGTAATTTGTTTTCGTGATATTGCCTCTGTTTTAGCGATCGATAATAATGTAAATAAAAAGAAAATGGACGGAGGACTAAATTTCATGAATGATCGCAATTTAGGCGAAATAACGTTACACGTGAGTTTTTTACCACCTGTGGATCAATTTCCGGACACTAAAAATTATTATTTCTGGTAAAATTTGGACATTCATATTATGAACAAGCGACAGTAAAGCCTTAAAAAAAAAAACCTTTACCTATGCACACTACATACTGTAATTTTAAGCATTTTAAAATTTGCTACACAAAATTCACAGATTGCTATACAAAAATTATTTTGCAATGCAAATTCAGTTTTGCATCACAGTTTGCTATGCAAATTATTTGAACGAAATCGTTCCCTGATTGTTACTCGGTACCACGCCACTTTCGGATAATGGGAAGGAATCCTTCTTCCATGCTCGGTTGACATGTAAATACTGACGAAGAATTCTTTCGAGTGCTCGGTGGACTTCTAAGCGCAACACCGTCGCCCTCCTGGCTATAATTCCCAGGAAACTTCGCCAATTTATCTGCAAATAAGCTAAATGGGGTGTCTCGTCTTAGTTTCATTAGACGTAACCCAAAAAATTCATAAAAAGCGTGTTTGTGTGTGAAAAAGAAACCTTTGGGGGCCCAGAAAAACTTTTTATTCGGCGAAACTGGTTTTAACAGAAAAAGACACTATTTCTGGGTCACAAGTTCACATCAAAGAAATGTCTGCCGACTTTGGAATGTTGAATGTATCAATTTGGGATTAGAACCAAGACAAGAGTTGTGGCTATTGTTCACTTGACAATGACTGACATGTTGTGGTTTTACACTCCCTGACCAAGAGACAATAACCTCTGGGACCTGGTTCTTAGCATGGTTTACAAACTATTATAAACTAAACATGCGTGTGTCCCACTCTGCCTGGCCTTGGTACCCGCTCATGTGGTTTTTGCCTAAGCAGTGTGGTAGCGGAACCAGTGTCGTTCAACGTTGAATGCTTATAAATAGATCGCGGCAGGCTGCATAGTTACAAATGCGGCGCATCAAACACATTCTCACAACAAATTATTGTTGTTCACAATTGGTTCTCGAACTGAACAAAGGAAATTTTGGGTTTTTTTTTTTTCACCGTGGAATAAATTATAGCGTATCGGCCGATTTATAGCGTATCGGTATTTTTATAGCGTATCGGGCATGCCTGGCTAGAACACTGGACTGTTATGCGAATCTACTTAGATTCGCGTTGTTAATGTTGGGCGCGAATCGAAAAGTCATGGAAAAGTCATGGAATACTTGTTGTAAAGGTCATGGAAAGTCATGGAATTATCTAAGTAAAAAGTGTACGAACCCAGTTATCGTATGACCTTATCGTATGGAGTATTACATGGCAGTTACTGAGTTAATCTAAAACTAGCTTTCCGATTCCGTGCCCTGTTTAATGTGACGATAAAGGGAATAATAATGAAATGATAACATTGTTTGCTGTGTAGTGTAGAAAAAGACATGTTAATTTGCTTGCAAATGAGTGACACACAGTACAAATCCAGGGTTCGACCTTAGCGGTCGCCCGCTCGCCAAATGCGAGTGAAAACGGCGGCGGGTGAGTCAAAACCCTTCCTTCAGTAGCCCGCTGGGCGAGTAAAAATATTGTCACCGATAGTCAGCCCTGAAATTACACGACGGCATCGACGGCAATTGCCGTCAATGCCCTCACCCTCTCTGCCGTGATGCCCTTTAAAAATGCCACTTTTCACGGCAACGAGTTGCTGTGCTTTTTCCCTGCATTGCCGTTGTGCCCACTTGTTTACACATAGTATTTACTACGTACATGTATGTACATTCTCACGGAAAAAAATATATCGCCGCCACGCTCGATTGCGCGACCGGTGGCTGCGCTGCTTAGACCAAGTTCACGCAACGACCATTTGGGAACAAAATAGTCAAAATTACCTGGTACTCATGACCAAAATGATATAGCGGTTACCAGGCAATATCGGCCGCTTGGTCGTTGTACGAACTTGGCCCTTGCTAATACTTTGGTTGGTGTCAACAGTACCCACAACATAAACACTACGCCAGGCATTCGCGGGTACCAGCTAAAAATAGCATGGCACGGCGTTGGGGCGCATGCAACGTAAATAATACATGCCGAGTCTGTACCTAGACATGCATGCAGCGTGTGCGTGTGTGCATCGGATATAGCATCGACGCATCGATCATCGTGACGCGTGTCGCGCGCTGCAATGTACCGTACGTGTACATTACGTGGCCAGGGCTTTTGGTGGTCGTCAACATTTGCTAGTCGATGGTCGACTAGCAAATAAAAAGAGTGAACTGAATACTGCCACATCCAAATGCATAAAACTTGATGTTTTTTTGGGTTAACATCGTGTTTTTTATTTATTTTTAATTGGTGACATAAACTTTAAGTGTTGCAATACTGTTTTCATGTAGGCCTACATGTAATAAAACCCAAACGGAGACAGATAAAGGAAACTTTAGTCTTATTGGCATGTGCTGAATTGGAGTGTGTTAATTTTTCATTGTTTTTTTTTAATTTTAATTTTTTTAATTTTTTAAAGATTTTTTTATCATTGCCGTGATGCCCTTTGAAAATCTTAAAAATTGCCTTGGTCCCCTGATTTTTTTAATGTTTTCATTATTGTTGTGTTCAGTTGGTTAGAAATAAAATATGAAATGAGCCTTCTTCATTTCAGAAATAAAGCAAAAGCATTACTGTACACTAACGTGCCTGATCTTTGCCTCTGTTATTAGAATAGAATCCGTTATTAATTAAAGAAACATTAGTATTGCCTCAGAAACAAATATGCACATAATAATGAGGTAACTGACAACTGTTGTTTATAATGCACGTTCTGATGCAAAATGCCTAAATTACTAAAAACAGTGACTTGATTAAAAGTATTTTAAAAAACATACGGGCGAGTGAAAAGGCTTGCGGGCTAGTGAAAAGTTTGGTTTACTAGCCCGGCTGGCGAGTGAAAAAAAAAGTTAAGGGAAAACCCTGCAAATCCATGTTAAATTTGCACTCAATAAATTTTCTCGCTTACTGGTGAAAAAAATGCTTATATCTAGAAGATTTGTTAGTATTACTTTCAGTAGAAAACTGTTTCCACTGATAAACAGCGCAAACATAAAGTGTAATGGAACACAGATTTAGCAGACCAAAAGCATCGTAGTTGTTATTCCTTAAAAAGCAGGAGATCCAAACACTTAACTCACAATACATTTGCATGTGTTAACCATTTCGCGTCGGGAATAAAAAAGTTTTTCTGGGCCCCTGTGGCGGGTTTATTTTTCCCACACATGTTAATGGAAGCTTCCACAGTGGGTGGCCGGCACTTCCGAGCATGTCACCGTACACGCGTGGCTCAACCGAGCATGCATACAAATATTCCAGAGTTTCCTCTGGCGTGTTTAGACGCTCTCCGATCCGTGGTGCAAAAAAAAATTGCGTGTATACATGGCCTCCGACGCGAACTGGTTAATAGGTTGATGAAATTCTTGCATCGGGCGATAAACAATTGATTTAATTTTTGCCCTGTAGCAACGTGTGTGTATAGCACTGCATACTCGGTGCTTTCCGAGTGTCTGTGAAAAACTTAACATGTGACTTGGGTCGCTTTCGAACCCACAACCTCCTGCTTACTAGTGCAGATGTCTTAACCTCTGGACCACCGAGCTTGCCTGATGACGAATCTTATATAGCAGTGGGTTCCGCGATATGTATAGGTTACTGAAACTCTTGCATTGGGTGATAAACAATTCATTAAATATTTGCCCGATACCGACAGGTGTATAACATTTGCATGTTGTTACAAACAAGACGGGGTATCTATTTACATAATAGGGCATCCAGTATACACCCTGATGTATTCCTAGCTATTACTATGAGATGAAGATTCTCATCATTGTACTGCAGATTTTACCAGTCGGAGAGCTACAACGTGAAGGTGAAGTACGAGTGTGTAGAAACGTACGGCAATGGACCCCGTAAGCACTGGTCACGATGGAACAACGAAGCTGAGTGCAGGGAGAATAACGGTCAGTGGTTGGCCTTCACCAACTATCTGGAGAAAGCTCCTCGTATGTATTAACTTTATGTATTAATGTATGTATGTATTAATGTCACTTAGACCTTTCAATTAGTCACCAGTCTCACAAAGTAACCCCACCCTCAACAATACAAGACTTTTTACCAGTGCTTTTACCAGTCAAAAACGGTCAACTCATTTTCACCTGGAAATGCACTTACTACACGTAAGGTTTGACAGTGTTTGACGTTTAAGTGCACTAGATATACCTTGGCAAGTATATCAACATTTTAACTGATTTTCACCCTTGCAGTCACAGAAGGGTCATTTAAACATTTCAAGGCCAAAGGACACTTTCATGGTTCTTGAAAGATCTTGAGGAATGTTTCAAATTTTATACCAAGTAAGTTTTATGTAAAACTATGACCATTTGTTCGATTTTTGTTAACGATTACCATTAGTGTTTGTGGCTGTAATATGCAAATCGTTTTTTCCATCCTTGACAGAGTATACAACTGCATCGGCCTGTACGACGGCATCAGGTACCAACGGAGAACGTTACGTCTGGGGACGCCCTGAGGGAGAGACGGATGAGCAGTGTCTTGTTGCCTTAGATCCCCCTGATTGTCAGGCGGCACCATGGACACGAGTCAATCACCTTGGCAACACACGAGGTGGGAAAGCCAGTCGCTATGAGTGGACCATGCCGTACTTTCCGTCTGGGGAAAAAAACCGATGTGCAGTGCGACTGAGGTAAAGATGAAACCCTTGTGGATTTTATGTCTTGATTTCAGAAAGAGTAAGGTTACTTGTAAAGGGTAAGAGGTACCAATAAGCCAGTTAGGCCACCAATTAAAGTCTCTAGTTTCTGGTCATGGGTCGGCTTCAAAGTTGGCATGGTGACAGTTTTTTGTTGTTGTAATCTTTATTTTTTTTAGTGATACATGTTAACATGTTTTGTATACACAGTTATTAGGTACGGTGGCTAAGAGAGGCCGCACAAATCTGGCAAACATTCACACACCTATGTGAAAATGCCGTTTAAAACACAGTGCTGAAGAATTCCCATTGATATAACAATTTTGGCTGCAATTGGTCATCGTTTAATAGCAAAAAAGAAAACTAAAAATGTTGACGTGTGGGTTTGATGCGACGTGAGCGCAAATCAGAAACCAGAGACCTTTTTTCCACCTAATGGTAGAAGGGTAGTTTCTCTCTCCTCAGGACATAGTCGTATAAAAATAGTTTTACCAATATTACCAATGCTGTACCTACCCCTTAGGTCCCCTTTCCCTCATAAAATGCAAGTAAATTATGATAGTAAACATTTTGTTTTGATAGTAAACATAATGTTATGAAACGGAAACATATATTCTTCTGAAGTCGAAGGAAGAATTTAGATGTTCTTTATAATGTAACTGAAGATATAAATATTTCATAAATATTTATTATGTTGCAGATACAACATCACCACAGATGACTATGATCCATTTGCTACTGATGCTAGCCAGAACCAGGATGTGTATGTAGTTTTCCTAATTTAGTAATTTCCTATTTTTTATTTTTTATTTTTTGTTTTTAAATATGAAGTGTTTATTTAATTAATTCTGAGCTACATGTACTCTAATTTGTGAAAACTTTTTTCTAATATTGAGTATTTTTTTAATGAACAAGTCAGTTACTCTCCATTGCTTTATATAATTTTTTTGTAGTACTTTCCTCACTTATGAGTGACACCATGTTAATAATCGCTTCTTGGAAAGAAGTGTTGGCTCCTAAAAGATCCAGTTTGTTTATGTCAACTTTGCGTTTTCTCTAGCCATCGTCAGTATCCTGTTGTGATGCAATTCCAACATAAGCCACGCCCACTTTACACGGGCTGACTCCAATGATCATCAGAAGCCAATTGGAAATGCATTGACCACCCATTTCTTTAAGGATTTACGGAAAAAATAGGAAGCCCAGGACTTGCCTTTGTGTTGTAAATACTCAAAATCTTATTAACAAAGTCAATTTCTGCCCCAAGAATCACTTTTGAAAGTTAAGCACAATTGTATGCCAGCTTTTGGAACCAGAAGTAGCAAAAAGAATACACATGCTATCAATGCAGGCGTGTATTACGTATCGAGTTACCAACAAGATGCTCTAGCAATTGTCTGGTGTCTCTAGATAACAAACGGGCTTTATTCCGAGCCATCACTTCTTTGCAAGAAATAATTTAACCTGTTGTCCTCATATCTGCTCCTACCAAGGCAGAGTCTTTAAATCCTTCTTTCCACTGATGATATTGGGTCAGAAATAATTGTAAAGGAATGCTCACAATTCAGTTTGACTTTCACTTATAATTTCAGTAATTAATTCATCTGGGTTTACTTATTTTCAGTAACGGTGGGGTGATCTCGCCTGTCCAGCAGAATCCCTATGTTGACATTGGTGCCGATCGTCTCGCCCTTCGGCTGGCCATCAACACCGCCCAATTTGGGCGTACCTTCCAGGACCGCTCCCATGCATTCATCATGATGCCACGCCCTGCTGGTGATGGTAAGAAACAGAAGGGTGCTCTTTCCTCTTGTGTATCCAAACCAAAATAATATTTCAAACAAAACATGGGCAAATAGTTTCTACTGGTGGGATGGTATATGCAATAGTTGATATTTTGTTGGACCAGAAACATGGGCGTTACATCTTTAACCATAACGTTCCCAAATCCTCCAAAATCCTCTTTGCTAAAGTTGAGGTTGAGGTAACATGGCTACATGCTCTTTGCTAAATTGAAGAATTTGAGGTTATTAGGCATACTTGCCTTTCCATGGTACATGTACATCCATGTTTGTTGTAGTGATTGCAAGGTCAGTGCTTGGGTCAGTGCACACTGTTTATTGTTCCATGCATGCAGGGAGGGTCCCTGGCTACGTAAATGTGTCACAGATTAGAAACACATGTGTGCATACATGTCATGTGCTTGCTTTACTACTGAAGGATTTTGGAGGATTCGGGTTATGTGTAAGCAAATGGGCCTAGGGAGTTAGAGTTAACAAGTTTCTACACTTGTTACATGTACGACAGGTATGGATACTGCCAAGATTTACAATCTGAACGTGCGAGGGAAGCGTGGTAACATCGTCCAGGTGTACCCTGCTGTGGAATATGACTTCATTCCTAATGATCTGGAGATCAATGCTGGGGATCTGGTTCACTTGCAGTGGACAGGTGAGTTTTGGAGGGAAAAAAAGAAAAGACAAGAAGTTAATGGTATCTCCCTCTGCTCCAATCTTCCAATCGACAGTTCGTCAATCAACATTCCGTATTGACTGATCATATCTGTTGAGTAGCTGCATGCACACTGCGCTAAAATACACACACTATTTGATGCCATTAAGTCTGACAAGTTTGATATGCGTATATCTGGCTTGGAATTACATGGAGGTTCAATCCCTCTGTTGCTGTGGTCTTGGCCTTGGTGCCCGTAAAAATATTCCAATAGACATTCTGAAATTTCGACCGGATATGTGTTTAGCTTTTTTTCAGGCGATGCGTGGTGGAGTCGATTGGCAAATTGAAAGGCCACTGTAATTTCAACAAAGGATGTTTATATGGAGAGGAATTTACAAAATTTGACTTACTGTAGAAACCTCCAGAAAACTTAAGGAATCCAAACTACTCAAACTTCTCTTAGATTATTATTATTGTCGCAAAACAATTCTCTTACTACTCAATATTCAAAACATAATCTTCAAAATGTGAAATTTTAGAGTATAACATCTTTAAAATTCCAAAGGGTTTCCCCAACTATATAATTTTCAGCATATTAAATGAAAATAATACCACCACCACTACTTTAGAAAATGGTAGAGCCACGTGTGCAGTTCAAATTTGGTGTCATTTGCCGCTCAAATGGTGGGCCTGAATTAACAGTTGTTTAAGAGTCTGTCGACCTCCAGAGTTGACTGGCAAAATTGTCTGGATATGTCTCTGCCTTCGTCGCCCATGCCCGCTCTCCTTAATCTAGCAATGTAGTGAACAGTTTTTTATACCTCCACTAATTGACCATAGTTTTTCTTCATAGGATCTTGCTCATTTAATTTCTTGTTCTCCATTACAAATTGTTACATGGTTTAGACAGCTCATGCATGCATCAGTTTGTGCATTTTGTTTGTAGAATTTAATGCAAAATTTACAAACATTTCCAGGTGTTGATTGAAATTACAAATTGCTGACAATTTTGCACTATTTCAAATGTAACACTTATTAGAGGTATTTTTATATTTTGTTATCATAGGATCAAACACACACAATAACCAAGCACCAGGAGGGGATGGTCAGACAGGTGATGCAGGAGAAGGGAGAGGAGGTAAGCCATGCCCTATTAAACCCGATCCAGTCCTCATCCTCAATCTCTAATTACTACAGAAATAGTGATTACCCATACCTGGATAAGTCCCAGTGAAAAATTGACCCTCAAAAAAGAGATTTAAAAAAAAAATTGAGGGGGGTGTCTTTGAAAAATTCTTTGAGTTTTGTTGTTTGGTCATGGAAAATTTGAGAATGGGAAAAAGTCCCGATTCTTTTCCCCCTGCAAACAAAGTTGAGGGAATCCTGACTTGCTCAGACTGTTGGAACTAAACAGCCTGGTTATTAAAACCACGATAATTAATGTACCATTTACACCTTAATTTCTATAAAAAAAAATAAAATAAAAAAAACGATATCCTTCCAATTCCTTCTCCATTCAGTTCTAATTAATATTTACAAGTTCCCACAAAATTTCAAATTATGGCGTCCACTTTTCCAATGCCTACCTTTCTTTTTTCTTTTTTTTCCGTTCTTTTTGTGCCAGGCACCGATCGCAGCAACATTGTCCAGATGTTAGACAGACTAGAAAACTACCCCATGCCCTTTGAGCAGAGTACCATGTGGACAAACGCTCAGGTCAAGTGGATCTACTTCCCGAATACTCCAAACATTGCACCCAAGGACCTGGCAGTCAACATAGCCAGCTCTGGATACTATCAGTAAGTCCTGTTATTGAGAGATTAACCCTAAACCTCTATACTTCTGCACTAGGTTCCTTCCTCATTCCATCACTGTGTGGTAATGCGACCAACCAACTTATGGTCTTTGATTGAATTAGGGACACCTGGCCTCATGCAAAGTATCATTAGCTGGGCTATTCTGAAAATGTCAAAAAGCCAACAGAAGCAACTGCTAGATTTTATTTTAATGGATTTTGGGTAAATAAGGTTAAAGGGACAATAATTGTCACGATCAGAGCAGACTTTCAACAGGGCATGGAATCGGTGTTCTAGTTTAAGATGAACAGAGTGACTGAAAATTACTGGCACATTTATGCAGCAGCAACGATAATATGACCTTATCATTTTGGGGTTTTATTTTCAGTCCCCGAGTTAATCTAAAACTAGCACTCTGATTCCATGCCCTGTTGATTGGACAATATTGTGCTTTTAAAGCTTCATCAAATGGTACATAAGGGAAATGTGAATACATGCAGGTACATTGCCAATAAAGAAATGTTGGCTGAAATGGAACTATAATATAAGGCAGAGTATAAGTCAGGATTTGGAAACAGGGCATCAAAATTTGTTAATAATAATAAAAAATAATAATAATATAGACTTATATGTCACACGTATCCACCAAACTGGTGCTCAAGGTGCATTACATTATTACCCCCTGCTCATCGGGCTCATAAATCATTCCTGAAACCATCTCAGCTCCCTGGGGAGTATACAGCTCAATTGCTGCCATTACAGCGCATATAGGGCTAATCAAACACAACAACCAACTCTGCCCTCACAGGTACCCATTTACCCCTGGGTGGAGAGAAGCAATTGTGGTATAAAAGTGTCTTGCTCAAGGACACAAGCACCATGGTCGTGGTTGGGATTCGAACCCACATTCTGACAACTCGGCCATCAGAACACATATCCGATGCACTAAACCGCTCGACCATGGCACTCTTTGAAGTAACAGGGTGTCCAAATATTCAACATACAATACTTCTGTATGTGTATTACACATAAAACAAACTGGGCGTCCAAAAGACATCCCAAGGTATTGCTGGCTAATACTGGCTGGCTATATCATATATGATATATATGATATAGAATTGGTAAGTCAATAATAACCAAATAGTCAAATATTAATGTAAAACTAACTTGGTGTGAAGCTGATGATGGTATCAATCTTCCCTGGAAACAATTTTGCCCGAGGAGCTGTTATGTAATGAATATACCGGACCAAACATCAGTGTTGTACCTTCCCATAATAATGCCAAGAATCTTATAATATAATAATTGTTTCCTCATCTCGCCATTTCAGATGCATGGATGCAGCCACCTGCGGCGCTCAGTCAGTCCAAAACAAGAACAAGATGAACAATCTACTGGACAATGCGCCGGCATCGTACCTGGGCGCACTCATCCAATTCGCTAAGGGGGAATACAACTACATGGGTAGTCGTAATAACAACTTCAGTAATCGGAGTCAGAAGGGACGTCTCGTGATCAAGTGAGATCCCCTGTTTGGATTATCGTATGTGTGTCTTATAGATGTGTCCTTGTTAAGAATCATGGAATGATTAGTCATGCAGACCTCCTAATGTTTACTGAGTGATTAGTCTGAAGATCTGACATCATGCTTCGAGGCTTGTGAAAGATGCCCGATACTGGCTTCTCAGTTTCATGGAGATTTGATTTGATTTGATTTGATTTGAATTTATTCGGATAAAAAGATGATAAAAGTACAAGACACATTACAAAAAGACAATAAAAAACATACCATATTTATCCAAGGATAACCCAAAAAGCCAATAAAATAGGCTTATTTCCATTGGGGTCCTTACATCGAAACATCAAAAAATACAAATACAAATTACTAATTTGAAAGACAAGGATAGTTCAAGATCCCTCCACACCCCAAAGAAGGGACAAATTATGCTTCCCTGAATTTAGCTTGTGTAGAGAGATGACATTTAACAAGTCTGATTCGGCCTTAAAGCATAACTTCAGATCTTAGGCACAACATGTCCAATGAAAATCCTTTGTATGGTATGCCCAGAGCCTGTCTCTATCCTTGATAGAACAAACATTGAGTGACTTAAAACTTCTACTTGGTTACTGAGATGTTGACAATGAATGTGGTGTTCTATCACATTGTTGGCATCATGGAAATTCAAAATTGCTTCCACGTGGAGGTATGACCCAGCCTTTAATCATTTTACATGCTCAACCTTAAAGCATGCTTAATTAACAAAAATGCAATAGATGTCATTGACTGACTTCACTTCTCTAGGTCAGAATTAATCAGGAAGACAAAACTTAGGTAGAAAAACCTGTGATAATGAGGTTAATCATAGGAGGCCATTTAGTGTTCATTGGTGCGTAACAGGACTCTTAAAGCACTCAAAAGCTTACATTGCTTCCTTTTTAAGTTCCACACATAGATTTCATGTGACTAGTTGTTCCATGGTTCTTTAGTTTGGATGATTTTAAAGATAGGCATATTTATAATAGCATTAAATTCCATTTTTTGTAGTAATTTTCCACATGTACATGTTAACGTCCATTACAATTAACAGCACTACTAAATCATATATTTTCATCATAAAAATGTCTTTCATAAATACATTTCTTTCATGAGAATTAATAAAAAAAATACTTGTGAGTTATATTGTGGAGAGACAAACACTATTGTAATTCTCTAAAAAGAAAAAAGAGTAAATTTAATAATATAATATATACATAATAATAACATTCCATTTAACTGAACTTAGTTTACGGTGCCGTGTTGTGTTAAAAGCACAAGGAAATACTGACATTGATTTCACTTCAACTTCTTGTTTCCACAATCGTCGAATTGAGACAAACAGATTATGTCATGAAGCTCTAGGAAAGGAAAGGTCAAAATAGTCGAATTATACATGTCAAAACCATTTAGCTACACAATTACCCCAGGGGCACAGTAACAGTCAAAACCAGTCAGTTGAACGGTTTGGACCATTGAAGCAAATTGGTGGACAATTCGTCCCTAATTTGCCAATCCCGAATTAAGTTGGCATATAAGTTTTGAGGCTTTGCATGGTGGAATATCGTTTCGGTTTGCGGTAACACCATGTGTTTATCTCAACTATTGCGAAGCTGAGGTACAGGTTCTGAACTCACACACAGAAGGAAACACACACAACAAGGACAATGCCACGGTGGCAGCCAATCACAACACATCACACAATCCCAGCAAATACTACTTAAGGAGCTGCTTCTGCAAACCTCTTCATTCTCCTGACGAAGATTAGAGCAGGCTAATCGAAACATTGAGAATAACCTGTGAAGTCTCCATGGTTCTCCCTGAACCATATATCTCACTTAGCGACAGTAGAGAAAAACGAGTTGCCCAAAATTGGTTCTCACATGAACCTTTCTCACTTAACGAAGGTTGAGATACGACTTGAGCGATAAGGTTCTTTTCAGAACCTGTACCTCAGCTTCGCGATAGTTGAGATAAACACATGGTGTTACTGCAAACCGAAATGCTAAGTTGGCATAGTGACCAATGCGGTATTGGTCACTTGGCCAAATTCCAAAAATAGCCAGTTAGAGCATTCGTCATTTGAATGCATGCTCTATCTCCAAAACTATAAGGAATACATGCATGTGGATTAGATACAATGGTAGGTCTCTTCCTGAATGTACTAATGGGTGGGAAAACTTAAAATTGAAAAAAGTCGGATTGGTCACGATTGCAAATTAGGGACGAATTGTTATAAAAGTAGAAGGGTTATACACAAATTCTCATTTCAATTCCTAAAATGCATCCCACAATGAATTCTCCAATAAGTAAAATTGTAAATAGTCTGCAAATGTCAATGATTCAGAAAAGCTATACCCACAAACGTCCAGAAGCCCCACTTGTTTCTAATATGTCAACAGTTGAAGTATTAAAGGTTGTCAGATTGTAGCAAGATCAGTTTCAAATGGAGTGCCATGGTTGAGCGGTTTAGTGCATCGGATTTGTGTTCTGATGGCCGAGTTGTCAGAATGTGGGTTTGAATCCCAACCGCAATCATGGTGCTTGTGTCCTTGAGCAAGACACTTTACCATAATTGCTTCTCTCCACCCAGGGGTAAATGGGTACCTGTGAGGGCAGAGTTGGTTGTTGTGTTTGATTAGCCCATATGCGTCGAAATAGCAACAATTGAGCTGTATACTACCCAGGGAGCTGAGATGGTTTCAGAAATGATTTATGAGCAGGGATAATAATGTACAGCGCCTTGATCTAGTTGCTAGGAATATGTGTGCTTTATAAGAATCATGTATAATTATTATAAAGGTTGGCCTGGAGATTTATTGTTTCCTTGTGGAGGATCCGGTTTAATATCCATTGCATAGCATTCCATAGGTAGTTAAACAGCAGAGAGATACACTACCGACTGTTGTGTGTCATCTGGGTGTTGAAAATAATCCTAGACATAGCTGGGCATGTGTGGAAGTCATTTGGATGTAAAAAATCAATGGGGAATGCCGAGATAACAATTTTATTATAATTTTAATAGTCTTTGATTGCAGTTATGTAATCTTAAACAAAACTTTTCAGTATTAACATGTTTATGAATTTTATTTGTAGATTTTGATTATAAATTGTTAATTAATAGGATTGAGCTTTAGAGGATGGAGGGGAAATTGAGATCTATTATTTTGTATGTTTTAAGTAAGATTGTGTGTAAGTGTACACATATATTCAAATCAAATTTGGCAATATGGCTATGGGATGTCACACATTAACCCTCCTACTATTGCTGCACTTTAGTGGGAAGTTGCTACAGAGGTCAAAACCAGTCAACTGCCTGTTTTGACTGTTGACCCAAATGTGTACACGGGCCATTTTTGACTGGTTTTTGCTGTCATTTTGACAACCCTCAACAGTACCAGACAATACTTTTACCAGTCAAAAACGGTCGACTCATTTTGGCATGTAAATGTACTTACTACACGTAAGGTTTTGACAGTGTTTGACTTTTTAATTAAGTGCATTAGATATACCATGGGAAGTATACCAACATTTTGACTGATTTTGACCCTTGTAGTAGTAGTAGTAGTAGTAGTAGTATGGTTAATTAAATGTTACCTTTTTGTCATACACTTAAACTGAGAGAAATATATATTGTTCTCAAAGAACTTTGTTGCTGGGGGAGGGGTATAGGCCCAGCAATACCCCCTAGAACTGGCACTGAGCAATAGATAGTTTATTTGATTGTTGAGTATTTGTCAAATCATAACTTGACTCCATATTGTACATGTACACAATCAATACTTTTTTGTATTTTTATACAAGTCTGTCTGCTGGTTCAGACATCATGGAGGAGACATTTGGAATAAAATACTTCTTGACATGATAGTACTTTATTGGTGTGATTTGTGAATATCTCATTATGCTTGTGTCATCTACTAATCTCTATTATCCTCAATGGATAGAGAGGGTTGGCCCGTTTGTGCCTTATTAATTATTTAAGCCATCACAAGGGCCCATTTTACTACAAAACAAGGAATGCACACAGGAACATGAGGGATGCTCATGCAATAGGAAGGTTTATGAGAGCGGAAAGGTGGCATACAGTGACTTCAATGTAAGTGCATGACCCTCCATCCAGTCAGTACAATCCAGGTGCGGATACCTGTGAAAGTGAATTAGAGTTGCGTGGACAGGTTGGAGCCTATAATTATAATGATGTACATGTAAGTGATTCATTGATTAAAGTGGGACTCTCAGCAAATATCAATAATTTACCTGTCCTCATTTTGAGAAAGGTTTTGTCACAAAGAAACTATCGCAAGTAACTTTCTCCGAACTCCCTTATGTCTCGAATTCATTCAAATCCAAGATCTACAGTAACTGGGGAAACAAATTATCCACTTCTGTTTAAAAAAAATGCCTTTCCTACTGTCACTCCTTCAGTTGACCTAATCACCCAAGTATTGAACATTTTTGTTAAAAAAACACCTAAAATATTCGTGATTTTGTACAAGTTTGATGTGATTTTATGACAAACCTCTCTAAAAGAGGTCAACTATTGATATTTTGCTTGGAGCCCCATTTGAAGTTTGTTATATAAAAATGATTGTATTCGCATTATTCAGAAAATTTGTTGATTTTGAAATGATGGAATACAATTATAGGAAATTACGCCTAAGTTAGAGCAACGTGGTTTGCTGCATTTCGCGAATACCTTTGAACTGATTTGATTTCTGCTCAACAGTGGAGACGTCTTAATCTCTTGGCCACCGAGCTTTCCTGATGACAATTAATAGCAGCTAGCAGCGGCAGTGGGTACCGCGATAACAGATCGATGAAACGGGGTCATGCCTATGTTCCCTCAGCCCTATGTTCCCTCAATGCCTAACAATTTTTTTAAATCCAAATTAGGCCCTATGTTCCCTCAACCCTATGTTCCTCATCCCAAAATAGACCCTATGTTCCCTCGGCGAACATAGGGCTGAGGGAACATAGGGTCTATTTTGGGATGAGGGAACATAGGGCTGAGGGAACATAGGGTCTATTTTGGGATGAGGGAACATAAGGCTGAGGGAACTTGAGTACGGTCCCGATGAAACTCATGTGTCGGGTTGGAAACAATTGATTTGATTTTTGCTCTTATACGTCGGTGTAATTAAGGGAAATTGTTTATGGCCCTCACGATTTTTCTGTGACAAAAGCATGATTTGTCTCCTTCATCTAATGTACATATTTCTCCATCCCTTCCTCTTGTGAGCATGTTTCCAATAATTATGCTTAAAGTTTCCCAGTTTATTTGTATATGTATTGTTTGTAGGTTTTGTTGATATTGTCATTTATTGAATAAATAGTAATTTATAATATAGGTTTTCCCGGCCAAGTTCGTCAATTTAGCATTCAAATTCGTTTTCGTGCGTTCGTATTAAAGCGATTTGCTAAATCCAGTTGCTATCACAGTTCGAGTTAAGAATTCAGGCATTCAATTTCTTGTCCATACATTAATTTTCGTACTTGCGTCATTCATTTTAGTGGTGCACATCCGTCATTAAATTTCGCCAGATTGGCTTGAATGAGGATTTGCACTCGAGTTTTATTTTCACTTTCGTTTGCAGGCAATCATTTTCGCAAAATGGAAGAAAAAAGAAGAAGATTCCCGCCAACAAAAACATGGGTGGAACTGATCTTGCCGACCAATGTTTTCAGTACTACAATCATACACACAGAAGCTTGAAATGGTGGAAAAGAGGTTTTTTTCTATATGCTGAATATCTGTATAGAGTAATATTCACCAGCATAGCAGGGAACAAAAATGTCAGTAACCTTGATTTTCGTATAGGGATTGTACAGGGATTGCTGTTGGGTTGGGAACGTAACGCAACAAGTCAGTTGAGATACCATATTCCTGTAGAATTGACAGGGCAATAGCACTATCCTGGCAAAAACCCCAATGGAAAGAAACGCGACTGCATTGTTTGCAGTAACCGCAACTTAGGCAGGCGAAAACAAAGATGATCTGTAAACAATGTACACAACCTATGTGCATAGTTCCTTGCTTTGAGAAATACCACACCACTTGATTGTAAATCTGTACTATTTGCCTCCAACCCCCCCCCCCCCAATTCAATGTTGGGAAAGGTCGGACACGCCGCAGATTACAGTCCAACCAACATTGAATTGGGGGGGGGGGGGGGGTGTTAGCATGGATTGTGATGTATGTACACTGAATACAAGCAAATGGTTCATTTCCAAGAACACCAACAAAATCCCCAAAAATCTCATCTAAGTTATTGTTTTTCACATGGAAAAGAAATCTGATACATGTACTGTATTTGCATGTATTTATTACAAATTCTCTGAAATATCACCTATTTGTATTACTTTTCTTCATTGTAAATACTGATCTAATTATGTCATTGTTTTGCTGTTACACTTACAAAATATTTTCCTCCATTTGTATACTCATTTTTACCATCAGTTTACATACAAATGTATCTGAGCCATTTGGTATGTACAGTACACATGTAAAAAAAAGTGTCTATCACTGCAGAGTGAGGGCGCACTTCAATGAAATTGGGAAAAACCCACTGGTGCTGAAGTGACATTGGCCTAATTGCTGCGGTAAAGAAGGGTACTCTGTTACATAAGTGGCTGGTAATGAAAGGGTTAATCATGTATTTTCCTCATTAAAATTGTCGTTAATGTTTCTATATATTCTTGTTTAATTTTTTTAAACTTTATTTTTATCATTTGTTTCCACTCTCATATTTTTCATTTAACGTGTTTTTGTAGCATTCCTGAGAAACGTCTCAATCCAGCGTGGCTCGGACAATTAAAAAGCATAAGATATTCTCGTATAACGACCGCACGAGTGGCAGGCTCTTAACAACGAGTGAACCATTTGCTACTTTGAAATTGAAACATGAAAGAAGTTTATTGTCAATTTCATTGCACAAATGTCACAAAAAACTTTTTGTTTTTGTGTATAGTGTTTTTAACTTTTGCGGGCAATGTAATTTCTTCTTTTTTGAGATTAATACAGTTTTCTTATGTCTTATGTCTTAGGCCTATGTCTTAATGCTTGCCCAATAACGAACGACTGACTGTACGCGCGCCACGGGAAGCTAATTAGGTGAAATTGAATGCTGTTAGTGAGTATTTTTAAATTGGACGCGCATTTTTGTTAATTGAAATTGACGCTCCGTTGAAATTGGCCGCTTCAATTGACAATCTTGGCTGGGAAACCTAAACACAGGAAGAGAGGGCGCTGTTCAACATGTAACGCACAGGCAGTGACGTCACTGGTGTTAGGGGAATTCCCGTGCTTTCACGAAATGCGTAGAGATGATTTCCGCACTTATCAGTTGCATTCATCGACGAATTTTTTCAGATTATAATTCTTTAGTCACAAATCCATCATGAATCAGTTGATTAAACAATGTTGCTAAGTTGTTGAAAACATTTCGTCACGTAAAAAGCTTTCGTCAAGTTGACCAGGCCGATGATCAACTTGACGATCGAATGCTGCCATAACCCATACTGCCACACCCATAGTGAGTGACTACATAGTGAGTGACTACGCGTTACAATCACGACGAGCTGACAAGGACTAAAAAATCGGAATAAAATGGTAATTCGACTTGGATATTGCCACTTATTATTATTTTGTTTTTATTATTATTTTTACAGGGAAACTGCCTGCAAGATATTATCTTAGATTAGTATAAATGGTCAGATCATGGTATATCAATTTACATGTATAACTATAACTGTTTCACTAATTAAATTTCAGAACATGTATGACTCTGGGATTAAGCTTGGTCCTTCATCACACTTGGCCACTAACAGCAGTGTTCAATCTGCATTGAAGACTAACAAATTTGTACACCCTTTAAAGCTTAACCAATACTTTTTAGGTCGTCATTATATGATTATTTTTGTTCTCTTATTGTGTCATATAAACCACATTTTCCCCACAAGGAGTATCTGAGGCCTCTTAAGACAATTAAAGATTTGGAGGATGCCTTGATGGCTGCGAGGACTCCCTACAATCACTCGTTCGCCATGGTAGTTCCCAATAAGAGAAGAATCCGAAAGTCCAAGAAAACGGCCTTCATGTCTGCATTTCCAAGAGCCAGGTGTAATGGAGGTGGTGCCTCTGAACCTGCCACAAAGAAGAAATCACTGTCACCATCTCAACAACACTCAACAATGTCTGAAGAGACAGTGAATGAATATGAATGCAGGTAAGATAGTATACAACTGCAGTTATTTTAAGAAATATTTTAAGAAGGATGTTTCCACTTTCTATTTTAATTGCTGTGATGTGGATACAAAATTACTTAAAATTATTTGAATATATTGAGTGTACTACTGTATCTGGATATTTTGAATTATCTAGAGAAAAAGCTGTTTACAGTATCTGCAGATACAACCATCTACCTCTATCTCAGAGACTTGAAAGGATTACTACAAGATAAACTAGGAATCCAACCAGAGAAGCAACATCTTATCACCAGAAAAGGCTTAGACAGAGGTACATGTACATTATGTGATATCTTGATATTTTTGTCTTAGTTCTGGAGAGAGCAAAGAATGCCACATCCAGATATTTGTTAAAAATCCAGTGAAAGAAGCTGTTTGTCTGCAACTACACCCATCTACCTCTATCTCAGACTTGAAAGGATTACTACAAGATAAACTAGGCATCCAATCAGAGAAGCAGCATCTTGTCACTAGGAAAGGTTGTGAGGTATGTATTATTCAATCATCAACAAAGCATATACAATACAATGCACATAATTATCATATACTATACAATAATGTAAACCAATAAGGAAAACATGGTGTTAATATAATACAGATTATAATAATAATAATGTGGACTTATATGGCGCACTTTCCACCAAAGTGGTACTCAAGGCGCATTATATTATTACCCCTGCTCATCAGGCTCATAAATCATTCCTGAAACCATCTCAGCTCCCTGGGGAGTATACAGCTCAATTGCTGCCATTACAGCGCATATAGGGCTAATCAAACAACAACCAAAACTGCCCTCACAGGTACCCATTTTACCCCTGGGTGGAGAGAAGCAATTATGGTAAAGTGTCTTGCTCAAGGACACAAGCACTATGATCGCGGTTGGGATTTGAACCCACATTCTGATGACTCAGCCATCAGAACACAAACCTGATGCACTAAACCGCTTGACCATGGCACTCCATGAAGACTTAAAGTACAATAATAAAATAACCCTATCAAACCTGGGTTTTTTCCTTCTCAGACCTGGGGAGGGGCTCATTGTGCCCCGCTCCGTATTTTCTGCATTCAACAGCTGATTTTCAGTTCGTAGGCATGTTCAGTTTGGCGCGATCTATCTAATGACGCCGTGAAAACTTTCATAGGTCACCATTGGGAGGCGCTATTTCTTCATTTTTGGCCAAAAATAGTATTTTCCCCATAACTTCCTTAACTTATGATGTTTATCCGACCGCCATGAAATGTGGCACAAATGTTGTCTTCATTAAAAGCAACAATCTGACATCATTTAATTCACCACTTGATGGCGCTATAAGCAATATATTGGGTACCGGGGTAATTTCTTTCCAAAAACATGATTTTTAAAGATTTTGACCCAAAATTCATGTTTTTTTTCTTCAAAAAATACAATAAAGGCAGATATAATAACACCCATGGTACTATTGATGACATAAATATAATTATACACTGAGCAAACAAATCTGAATTCTTTTTTAAAAATCATGTTTTGTGGGACAAAATATAACTTATTGGATTTAAATGTAACGGCGGCTATATTGGATTCCCAGAATGCACTGGAAGTGAAACCCCAAAACATATTTTAATATGTTTTGGGGTTTAATATTGTTTAACAGTATCAAAAATCTGGTATTTTTAACTAAAAAAATGGAAATTCAATTGGACCTGTTCAAAATAAATAGTTGCCATGGCAACCATGAACACCCCTTATCATTGATTTGTGCGTGCGGGGGTTCCAAAGAATAGTTAGGAAAAGTCAGAAAATTTCAGCATGATCGAACAAAACGTTCTGGAGATATTAGAAAAAAGTCATGGGGGGGCACATTGTTCCCCCCCCCCCCCCCCAGGCCTGATAGGGTTAAACAAATTAACAGTTTAAAAACAAAACGGGACAAGAAACTTGAAAAAAGACAAGAATAAACCAAAATAATGGAGATAGCAGAAATATAAGATGATGAATGGGAGAAAACTATATGTTATTGTTAGTGAGAGACAAGATGTTTTTTATCATAGAGCTGTATACATCTACTTCATGTGGCATTCAGAACACTGCAAAAAAATACAATTTGTATAAATATTAAGGAAACCTTGTCTTGTAAGCCTGATTATGATCACCTTGGAAACCTTGTCTTGTAAGCCTGGTTATGATCACCTTGGAAACTTTGTCTTGTAAGCCTGATTATGATCACCTTGGAAACCTTGTCTTGTAAGCCTGGTTATCACCTTGGAAACCTTGTCTTGTAAGCCTGATTATGATCGCCTTGGAAACCTTGTCTTGTAAGCCTGATTATGATCACCTTGGAAACCTTGTCTTGTAAGCCTGGTTATGATCACCTTGGAAACCTTGTCTTGTAAGCCAGGTTATGATCACCTTGGAAACCTTGTCTTGTAAGCCTGGTTATGATCACCTTGGAAACCTTGTCTTGTAAGCCCAGTTATGATCACCTTGAAACCTTGTCTTGTAAGCCTGGTTATGATCACCTTGGAAACTTTGTCTTGTAAGCCTGGTTATGATCACCTTGAAACCTTGTCTTGTAAGCCTGGTTATGATCACCTTGGAAACTTTGTCTTGTAAGCCTGGTTATGATCGCCTTGGAAACCTTGTCTTGTAAGCCTGGTTATGATCACCTTGGAAACCTTGTCGTGTAAGCCCGATTATGATCACCTTGGAAACTTTGTCTTGTAAGCCTGATTATGATCGCCTTGGAAACCTTGTCTTGTAAGCCTGATTATGATCACCTTGGAAACCTTGTCTTGTAAGCCTGGTTATGATCACCTTGAAACCTTGTCTTGTAAGCCTGGTTATGATCACCTTGGAAACCTTGTCTTGTAAGCCTGGTTATGATCACCTTGGAAACCTTGTCTTGTAAGCCTGGTTATGATCACCTTGAAACCTTGTCTTGTAAGCCTGGTTATGATCACCTTGGAAACCTTGTCTTGTAAGCCTGGTTATGATCACCTTGGAAACCTTGTCTTGTAAGCCTGGTTATGATCACCTTGGAAACCTTGTCTTGTAAGCCTGGTTATGATCACCTTGGAAACCTTGTCTTGTAAGCCTGGTTATGATCACCTTGGAAACCTTGTCTTGTAAGCCTGGTTATGATCACCTTGGAAACCTTGTCTTGTAAGCCCGGTTATGATCACCTTGGAAACTTTGTCTTGTAAGCCTGATTATGATCACCTTGGAAACCTTGTCTTGTAAGCCTGGTTATGATCACCTTGGAAACCTTGTCTTGTAAGCCCGGTTATGATCACCTTGGAAACTTTGTCTTGTAAGCCTGATTATGATCACCTTGGAAACTTTGTCTTGTAAGCCTGATTATGATCACCTTGGGAAGAAAAAAGTCTCATTTAGGCCAAAAGTGTCTCTGGTTTCTGGTCATTGGTCGGCTTCAAAATCTGTGCGGTGATGGTAACCAAATTTCCCATTCACAAAGTATAGTGGCTAAGAGAGGCCTCACAAATTGGGCAAACATTCAAACCCCTATGGGAAAAATCATTTAAAACACAGCATGGCAGCATTCCAATCGATTCAGCAATTTTGGTTGCAATTGGACATCGTTTCATAGCAAACAAAAAAGAAAATTAAAAATGCCAATGCACAGGTGTGAAGTGATGCATGCAGAGATCAGAATCCGGAGACTTTTTTAACAAGAAATGTGATAGAGGATAATACTGGACTTAATCCATTGAATTTTGAATTTTTCAACATCATAATAATGCAGACAAAATAATTGTCTTGCTATTTCCTTTTTTAAGTTTGTGTGATAATCACAATGTTTGTTTGTCTCCCTGGAACAGCTTTGCGACACAATCTCCCTGAAGGATTATGGCATTCATAAAGACACTAACATAGAGTTACGCTTAGTTCCTGGGTTGATGGGTGGAACTAGTAAAAGAAAATCAGGTAACCCTTCATATACCTCAATGATGAAGACATATTTGTGCTTGTTTTTTGTATATTTAATGAATATTCATTTGCCCTTCCCTCAAGATGGCTGGTCAAATGAGGTAGTTGGCTGGACTATGATAAAATAGAATGTAATACTAATGTTATGCAGCAATACAATAATTAGTAATTGTGAATCTCTGTTATATGAAGATTTGTATTCTGGGCCACAAAAGGAGAAGGACATTTTCCTTTTATTCCAAGAATTTTAATTTTTTCCCCTCCCTGTTTAAACTTTCTTATTGAATTCAAAAACATTTATATAAACAATTTCTAATTGCTTCTGTAGTTTATTGCCTTATGCAGCAGGGTGTTGAAGTTATTAATCTGCCCCACTGCAACTGCTTGCTTTTACATTTCTGATCAGTTTTAAGAAGCTTATCAATTTTATGAATATTCTTCTCTATAGGAAATAAGGTAACAGGTGGTAGAAAGCCTCATCAGTCTCAGGAAGAACCGATAGCATCTGCTGATAGAGGAGAGGAACACCATGAAGCCCCAGATACTACCTCTGCAGGGGCTGGGAAGGATAACAGTGGCAGAGAGCCTCTATCTCAAGAAGAACCAGCAACACAGAGTCTCTCTGCTGAGAGACAAGACAACTCAGTGGAGCCACTCAGTACTTCCTCTGTGGCAGGGGCTTTCCAAAAGCAAAGATCAAGTGTTGATAATTCAGACTTCCACAAAAACCAAGGTGCAACAAGTTGCTCAGTCACCACAGGTACTTGTAAAGGTAGCAGTGGCAGAAAGCTTCAATCTCAAGAAGAACCAACAACACAGAGTCTCTCTGCTGAGATACAAGAAAACTTGGAATCCATGAGTACTACCTCTGTAGCAGGCGCCATTCCTAAGAAACAACATTTCAGCAATATGGATTTCAACATCAGCAGCCAAGGTGCAACTAGTATCCCTAACACCACATGTACTATTAAGGGTGTTACTAGATTGTCTCAATCACAGAAAGAACCCACAACACAGAGTGCCTCTGCTAAGAGACAGTTAGACGCATCAATGGAATGCCCCAGTATTTATGCAGCAGGAGCAATCCCTAAGAAACCAAAAAATTCTCGCAATAACAATATCCACAATAACCAAGATGCAACAAGTAGACCTGTAAGTGCAGGGACTAGTAACAGTAAAAAGCTTCAATCACAAGAACCCATACCACCGAGTACCTCTACCAAAAGACAAGACAAATCTCCACCTTCCTCCTTGCAATCGTATCTAGGCGATAACTACCACACCATCATCCATGGTGCTAAAGACAGCCCTATCACTGTTGGAGTCAGTATAGGAAACACAAATTTATATGGTACACGTAAGTACACTCGGCCTATTATTTTGATATCAGTTTTCAAGAGTCGTCTTTTATCAAAATCAAAATAATTATATGATACATCCCAAGAACTGTCCCTATAAACGGCTGGGGTTCATATTTGGGTGAACTCAGAATGAGGGTGAACTCAGAATGAGGGTAATCATCAAACTCCAAACACTTTTGCACCAGTATATTACAGTTTATGTGTCTATGAGCATTTTCCTCAGAATGTCTTTGATATGGTTTTTATCTTTATGTATAGGTCAAGATGTACCATCTGAACTCAACCCGGAAAGACTGCATCCATCTTCCGTATCTGCTCAGCATATACCTCTTCCTCGTCAACCAGTAGCAGTTCATGTTGATCATCTTAATATCAGTGATATTAGCGGTGGTACTATTGTTGTTGGCTCATCTGTAGTTGGAAGTACTTCGTTATCTGGTTGCGAAGCAAAAGGTATAAGTCTAACCTTTAATTGATTTGTTAATTTTTTTATCACATTCAGCCATCAGAATATAGTTAAAAATAAGTATCCTACAGATTTGGAACAAAAGCACTTTAAAAATATAAAAAAATATGAAAGTATGGTACATGGATAATCATCTAATCACCTGATCTGATGATAATTCTATTGAAAATGATACTGTAGTAAGAAAAAAAAATCATAAAGGAAATTTCTTTCCATCATTTAAACAGGAGCCTTGGACACAAAATGCGAGGCAGATACACACCAAAGCCAGCATAGTGAATGTAGTCCACCATATCCAGATCAAATAGTCAGGGTAGTACAAGATGCTGTTGATAGGTGTGAAGAAGCAATAAAATTAAGGTACACCACCACAGGTAGCTACGTACAGATGATCCCATGGGTTGGGGATGACAAGATGCATACCATGGACATTTATACAAAACTGATATTAAGAAAAGATGACAGTGAAGTAGGAAAACTGGTTGACTGTCTGGATGACTGGCTGGATGATGACAGTGTGGATGATGACTGTCCGAATGATGGGGAAAGAAAATTGGAATCATACGAGGATATTTTCTTCAGAACAAGAGAGGGTCGTTTAATAAAACGTATCATTTTAACGGGAACAGCTGGTCTAGGGAAGTCTACCCTTTTTGATAAAATGGCTTATGATTGGGCAGAAGGCATCAGTGAGACACTCAAGAAGTACAAACTTGTTTTTCTTTTGAAGATGCATGCATTAGAACAAACTTCAGAGATAATTGATGCAATATTTAATCAGCTCATTGATGAAAATTCACTTATAAACAGATCCGATTTGAAATCTTTTATTGACGTCAACCCTGACAAAGTGCTAATACTTATGGATGGCTTTGATGAGTTTATGACCACTACCCTTAGTGCAAACTCATTTGGTTCTGTCCTCAAAATTCTGAATCGAAAGATAAGCAGCGAATGCTGTGTAGTTGTAACGACCCGCCCTTCTCACTTTCCTGTATTGGTGAGCAAATCCCTGGTTGAAAAACCTTTCACTCGTATCTTGGTTCTTGGGTTTGATAAGGAAGATATTGAGCAGTATGTGCGTAAATTCTTCTCTGAAGAACATGATAAAGCTCAGGGTCTTATACAGAGAATTCAGTCCTCAGATGTCCTTTCCAACTTGGCAAAGAGTCCCATGCTGGTACTTTTAATGTCTTTATTATGGAGGAAAGACGGGATACTCCCTGACACAATGTCACGTCTATATCGTGAGGCACTAAGGTACATATTTAAAAGAAAAATAGATGTTTCACCAGAAGAACTATCAACAGTTGTGCTTAAAATTGGTGAGATTGGTTTACGTGGTCTGCTTTCTCCAGTACAGTTACTTTCCTTTCCTGAAAGAGATTTTGAGAAGGGTGTGCTTCTTATGGCCATAAGAGCAGGTGTCCTTACTAGCCAGAGGGTCTTAAAGGGAATAGACACTTACAACAGTGTACGGTTTATTCACAAAACGCTGCAGGAATACTGTGCAGCTATGTACTTCCAAAGCTTATTAAAGGCAGATCCTGGGGAATTTCAGGGGAATCTTGATCGAATTGACAGTTTAATAAAGATAGATTCGCATAACTCCTGGGCCAGAGGTCTTGAATATCTTTTCCTATTTTGCTGTAGTGACGACGAGGCATGTACAAATTCAATTTTGCAGATATTACTGAAGAGTACTACTCCGTACTTCTGCCGTGAGTGGGTCCTTAATTGCTATTTCGAGGGTCAGTCAAAGAAGTTGCCATCAGAGGATCTAATAAATTTATTTGTAACTGAGGAATTAGGCATTGACCAGTACAGCAGTGATCGCCTTAACTCATTTATATACTTTCTGAAACAAATTTACAACCAGACTAAGGACACAGGAAATGCTTTTCTTGCTAAAGTGCAGACAGTAGAAATAGTGCATTGCAACTTACAGTGGTTTAGTAAAAGCTTAGCAGATTGTTTGATAGGAATGACAAATTTGTCTGGTTTAGGATTGAAGGGGGGCTCATTAACTGGTAGTGGTATGCAACATATCCTTTCATCATTGGGCAGCTCAGAAAACTTGACTGAGCTGGACCTGTGGTTCATTAAAAATTTGGGAGGCTCAGGATCATTATGGGCAACTCATTTACAATGTCTGAAATACCTTAAGAACCTAAGTATTTTGGACTGTGAATTATCCAGGAAAGATGTGAAATATGTTGCTGAATCAGTTGTTTGTATGGAAAATCTTGTGAGCTGTTCTGCTGGTAGTTTCGGTCCTGTAGAATATTTGTTCAATAGTAATGGTGAGTTGAGTCTTTGCCAAATCAGTACCGGAGTAATGCTTAAGCTGACTGGATGTTTATTATCTTGCACAGACCTGGTATGTATTCTGAATGCATTGAGTAAAAGGAATGACTTTGTTCACTTGAGTATTGTAGATGATGAACCAAACGGAATGAATGATGCTCTTGGTGGCTCAGCGGTTTCGTGGGCCCCATATCTGAAGAATTTGAAGCACCTTGAACAATTGTTGTTATGTATTAACTCACTGCAAAGCACAGATATTGAACACATTTGTTCATCACTGACTGACTTGCCCACCCTGACTGAACTGAATCTGTCTAGAAATAGACGATTGGGTGGCTCAGCATCAATATGGGCTCCACATTTACAATGCTTGAAACACCTTAAGAGGCTTACATTGAAACAATGTAATTTTACCATACAAAATTGCGCATATGTTGCTGCTGTAGTTGGTTGTATGGGAAATATTGTAATGTGTGTTATTGATTGTAATTTTGATGACTCTACTTTGCACATTGACCAAACCAGTGACGGCATAAAGCTGGATCTGACAGGACATTCCTTTACTGGACAAATTCTGACAGATATTTTAGTCTCAATGTGTAATAGGAAAAACTTGGTTGAGGTGAATATTTTACATCAAGTTGCATCATCTACACAAAACGATAGTCCGAGTGGCTCAGCAGCCTTATGGTCTTTCCATCTAACGAATTTGAAGCACCTTAAACGACTGGCATTACGCAATTGTGTATCAAGAAGCACAGACTTTAAACACATTGCTGTTTCACTGAATGACATCCCAAACTTGATAGAATTGGATCTCTCCTGCAATGTTGGTCTGCGTGGCTCAGTTGCATCACAGCCTCATTGGCAGAAAATGAAACACCTCCAGACGTTATGCTTGACAGATTGCTCATTGACGTGTGAAGATGTGAAGCATATTATTGAGGTCATACCCACTTTGGTAGAGCTAGATCTCTCTGGCAATGAAGATTTAGTTGATTATGCATCATGGTCATCCAATTTACAGCAACTGAAACACCTTCGGAAGCTGCACTTAAGAAGATGCTCATTAGAAGTGGAGATATCCACGATTCGCCAAAGATTTCCAAAGATGAAGGTTTACCTTGATGGTGATGAACGCGAACAGCGATCGTGTTTTATTGGATACAGGGCGACTGAACATTTAAGACACATGATGGGTTTTTTGGGTGACTACATTCATGATCCTCCGCCTTCTCCTCTTCATCTTCGTTGGTGGCAGCATTAGTAATAATAATAATTGATTTTCATCTTTCTAAATAATGAAAAAACAGATTGAACGTTGTTGGCTAGTGCATTTTTCTACTTGTCTGCATTTCTTCCACCTCAAAAGCAGATTGAACATTTTGGTAACATCCATTTTTCTACTTTTCTGCTTTTCAGTTTCACGAAAAGCAGATTTTACTATTTCACCTACTCTGGCGGTCAAAAAGTGGACATCTGCTTTTCTGGTTGAGTGCGCCCTCAAGGGTTGAACATGTAACTTATTGGGTTTTTTCCAATATGGCGAAATAGACAGGTGAGCAACTTTAAATTATGCCACAATAAACCCACGTAATATAATAAGTGGTGATATTAGAGGCAATATTTCGCAGGATGCATCCCACAACCTGGACTCTCTGTTGAGTCGCTTTTTCCCTCATACCGCCTTGTATATAAAGACTCCGCATTTATTCTTGGTCGAGTTCACTATAGCTAGCAATCTTTGACGCCTGAAGATAACGTTTCAAGCAATCCTATTAGTTATATATATTCCAGCAGTTTTCTTTGGAACAAAGTTTTGGGCAACCTCTCAGTGGTGAGCCCCTTGCGACCCCCATGCGACCCCTTTCCCCCAAAAGAACACTGCTTTTGGGGGATATGCTTATGTACAACAACCTATAGTATAAAATGTCTAGTGCATTAGAGTTAAATGGGAACATTTATCCATCGCTTAAATAAAGGCAATTTTAAATGCTTCTTCCCGCATACAGCCTCTCACTCAACTCCATCCGAAGATCATGCCAATCTAGATCGCTGATCGCTCTTACTCAAATTAGGTTATTGTCTGCCATTTTGTTGCTGCCCAGATCAGTACATGGATTGTGTACTATACCATTTTGGGATCGACGATGCTCCAAAGTATTATGGAAGAGGTTGATCCAATGATCTAAATTACGATCGAGCGTCCCTGTTTCGCCCAAGATAGTATTTACTATTGCTGTATGAAATATTCTATGATTTAACTTTGTTGTATCTGAACTAGAACTACCTAGGTTAATATTCGTGCGCCGCACCTTATTGGACCAATTACCCAGACTCCACTGAAACCTATTTATTTTCAGGTCATTATTGAAATTATAAAGTGGGATGTGAGGTTGCGGTCAGGAGGATTTAACTCCTGATTTAACTGGAACTGGAACCATCCCCGACATTGTAATGAATCAAATGTATTTATGAGCTGGTAAATGGGAAACAGCACAGATAAATCTCTAACTCTCTGATGGAAATTCTCAATTTGATCTGTAAAATGTGTTGGTAGCAACTTTTCTTGGATTGTGTTGTCGACCCTGCAATGCTTCAATCCTTATTATATTCAGAGTAGATTTTTTACATTTTATGTCCCATAGGTTGTATATGCGTGTCTTAATTTGTATGTACATGTAAAGCTGTGAATTGTGAATTGTAAATTACAAATATAATAACATGTATGTCCTTGATGCAAGGTGGATATTGTTTTAATGAATGGAATATATTTATGACTCGCTGTGTTATATTTGTAATAATACCGGTAGTGTAATGAGTATTCTTGTACACTTCATATTAATATTTGTACAAAAATTGTACATGCAGCTGTTATACAATTTCAAATTGAAACAAGCAATGCATAGGAAAAGGTCATGACATTTATGTATGTAAAGTCTATAGAACATTCAACATTGTTTTTGGCAATGATAATTCCACCGATTCGAAACCAAGAATATTTTACTGTGTTATAAGACATCTCACAAATGACATATTACATATAAGGCCGATTATGAATACAAATAATAAGTATTACATGTTTAATCAACTAAGTTTAATCAAACATATTGATGTTGATGATAAAATCAGATTTAAAATCCTTTTTATTGAAACATCATGTTCAGTCACGTTGGCCTAGTCCCGTCAAACTAGTGATTCAAAATGGCCGATTATTAAAAATGATTTTGGAACTTCACTTTTACCAACATTAATTGAGGTATAGTCCGTGCTGTTCTTTATTTAATTGATTTTGTTTTTGATTAAATTGAAATATTGCTATTAGACTGGAAACAAATACTTTGAAATTAGATATTTTATAAAATAATTGTCAGAAATTTGGGTGAACAGTAATTATGTGTCTAAATAAATTTATGATGGGATCCACCATAAATTCATTTTGGGACATTATTATGGCACAAAACACATAACAGCCCATAAGTCGCTATCGCTGGTGTCGCATGAATACGGCCTCGGTGAAATCTGGTTTCATTTAATGAACATTGTTCAACATGGGAAAACGACAAGTCTGGGGAATTTCCTCATCACTCCAACAGATGAGTAGACACGGATTTTAGCTGGAAACCGTTTTTCATGTGACACATGGAGTGGATTCATGTGTAAAAACCGTTATTTCGGGACACAACCTCAAATCTCTCTAATAACAAACATTGTCTGTGATGTTTAGTTGTGCTGTTTAGAGAAAACAGTGATATTAATTCTAATGTGGAATTTTCGTTTCAGGAAGTCAACAAATTCAGTCAAGGAATACTTTCAATAATTGTGTAACAATTTAAGCACCGCAGATGGACACTGAAGGAATGCTTTGGTATCATCATTTACTTTACACCAAGTAAATTTTAGGTTTAGGTATATAAAAAAAAGTGATTTTAAAAGTTTTGTTTTAATTGGAACAGGAATACAAATACTTCGAAATGAGTTATTTCACAATATAGTTGTCAAAATTAGCATGGTTTAACAGCAAAACACAAATGCCAAAGTGAATTTATGTACAAAATGAATTCAGTACATATTTAATGTAAAACCATGTTTCTCACGACTATGGGAAATGTGTAATTTTACAGCACTTGTAATAATAATAATAATGAAACTTATAAAGCGCCATCTATCTAGAAGCCTAATCCGAGGCGCTGGTGATAATGAAAAAGACACAAAGATATAGTATTATCTACTTCATCTAGTAAAATAGCAATGTTCCAATGAAAAATGTAATGTCCGTTAATGTACACTGTAAAAAATTACCGTAATTTTACGCCGAAAAGTTTGTAAATTATACGGTGAATTACCGTAATCATCCCTTTCTCAATGTTTTACGGCCGAAACCCGTATTATGGCCACTCCCATTGCACTCTGGGATATATCCAATATGTAAATGATCTGACCTTACTTTGACATAGCTTTGCGCTCGAATCATTTCCAATGTTTAAATATGTAAAAATGGGTGATTTAAGGCCATTTTCAAATAATTTATTGTTAATTTTATGATTAAAAAGGTAAGATTTTGATGTTCTTTTCTATGTTTATGTAAAAAGTACATTCAAAATTTAAAATATTGAAATATAGATTATAATTGCATGCCACCATGACTAAAAAGAGTTTAGAAAAGACAGTATATATAAAGGATACATGTTCTGTACATTAGTAACCGGAGAGGATCAGGAGTGGTTGAAAAAGAACCAGACTATATACGTGTACGTGTACGTGTAGGTAAGTGAAAGACATTGTGTACAATAAACAGTTGCATTGATTAATTCCAGTGTCTGCAGATTCATCCCATAGCTGATGCAGCGTTCCATCCATAGAAAAATCCCGTTAAATGTACGGCACAGTTTGTAAAACTTCCACCGTAAAAATTACGGTGCTTTACCTGGCAGCTAGGGTGCCAGTAAAAAACGGTAAAAAGCATTAAAAATTACGGTTACCAAAATACGGTACCCGTAGTATTAACAGACTTTTCACCGTAAAAATAATGGTTTAACGTAAAATACAATACGGGCCACACGTTAAAAATACGGTAGAAAGGTGGCAACTCGCTGCACGACTTTCGACCGTAAATTTTACGGGTAATATTTTACAGTGTAGCAAAATATGCCGTAAAAACGCAAAAAACACAGGCATAGCCTACATCTCTTTAACAGAGGAAACCTTTGCAAGTAAATGAGTTCAGTCTGTTTGTCTGTTTCAGAGTAGAAGAAATTGATAATAGGCCTATGTACGCTGATAATGTTCTGCATAAAGTGTTTTGGTAAAGCAGTGCATTTGTTTTTGGTCAGTTGTAATACATCATTATATACTTGTAAACAAATTAAACAATACAAAATATATATAAATATGTGAAATTTTTGTGTCAAACTTATGTAATTTTATTTTTGTAAATGAAACTGACAATAATTTACTTTGTCATCAGGAAAGAAACAAACTTTCATTTAATCATAAAAAGTACTGTACGTAATATGTCGCCTGTGTTTTCGCTATTCTACCGATTTGTTAATAGTTCATAGGAACATTGATTAATAATATCATTTTAAAGACGGAAAAAATATATAATAAAATACTTGGTTTAACAGTAGTTAGGCCTATGCGTCAAAATGGATTCATGACAGGACTAACAATACATTTCATTTGGGACATATTGATTGTTAAACCATACTTCTCGTGATAATTTTGCGACTTAAAGCATTCCCCCACGCTTTCCCGATGAAAAAGCGAATTTCCAAAAATTTCCGGTAACATAGCAAAACACACAGGCGATACATATTAATGGAGGACTTTTAACGGAAATAAATATTTAAAATCTGCTGTTAAAGTTTAACAAAAACACAACGCAACCATTACAGGGTATCTGTATCACAATCTCACAAATTTTTTCAATCGATTTTTCTATTTAAATACTTGTGCCTAGTACATTGTGATATCGAGAAGTTAATGTAAATTTTGGTTTTCTTCATGACTAAGATTGTTTCTATTTTCTCATTGTACTACACATGATTAAAGTGGGGCGCCCTCACTCGACAGGATTGGATTTTGAGGGCCTCCACCACTTTATCATCATTACTGCTATTCCATAATGTTATATTAATTAATGTTCATAAAGTGAAATAAATAAATATTGAATTGGAAAAAGTCAAATGGTAGATTCATATCAGCACAAAACATTGGCATGGAATTAATCTATAATGATAGCATGCATACATCAACATTGTATGCTTGCGCAGATTCCAGAAATGTTGCGAGAGGAAAGCTTGGTTAAAGGCAAAGTACAATATTAGTAATGACCATATTATCTAATTAACGAATTCTTATCTAAAGGTTGTCTTGGTTCACATACCAATCATTATGAGTTGCCTACAACTGTTATAGTCCTAATTCCGACGTGTGCAAATATTATTTTTGACTGTTCTTTAAAAAAAATTAAAAAAATTAATACCACCACCACCACCACCACCAAGTCATGTCAATATGGTTCTATTTGGGTTAGCTCATATATTTAAGATGGGCCTATTGTGGGGTCTCAACGGGTCACATGTTTGAAAAGAGGGTTCTATTTCGGGATCACAAGTCATGTGGGCTTAAATAGAGATACCCGTATACTAGGTCCATTAACGGCTGCAGCACACGGGGGCTGCACATGTGGTGCCAAGGGATTTTTTTTCCAACGGCGCCTGTATTCGATGTACACTGTACGGCTAAGCTGATGTACACTGTACGGCTAAGCTGATGCCGTAATGAGAAAACAATTAGTAACTAGTTAATGATTTATCCTAAATCATAACAGCCAACATGAACGATGCACACATCTCTTTGTACATATTGTGCGGTCATTATGAAGGAAACTATACCCGCCAATTTCAGAAAGTCGTTTATGATCATGTTCCTGTACACACGTATTTATATTATATGTATACTCGAAGACAAAGCTGTATACATAGGGTTAATATTTGTATGAAGTTAATTAAAAGGTAGATTACCATTGGTAAACTGTCAAAAGCAAAGTTGTATTCCCAGGGTTGATGTTTATATCGTTGACTAAAAATTAACGATATTTTCCATTCACGGTAATACAAAAGTATCTGTTAATTTACAGAAAGAGTGCAGGCAACTCGGTTGCCAGCACTGTGCCCCGTACCGATTCCTGGCCCGAGAAACTTAGTGTATGAAAAGTGGACACCAGTGCATTGGCTACTGTACAGGGCTCATTGATGCACATCAAGACTGTGTACACCTAGACTGGTCCCCTGTCTTTATCCTCAAGAATAAAGACAGGCTCGGCGTACCATTCAACATTTTTTGAAGTATTTAACGAATCAGCGTTGTGGGAAGCACTTTTCCCACCGGGGTATTTTATCAAGAATAAGGCAGACCCATGGGGACATTTGTCGTTCACAGCGCCCGTTAGTGGCGGATCGTGTGTGGGAGCTAAAGTGTACCTTAACCAGAAAAATGCCGTCTTGCACCAAGACTAATGTACACTGCATTGCGAGAGTAATAACTGAATAGCAAGATTTTATCTTCCCTTTAAATCAATCATCAAGTAGATTAAACACCAAACACGTTAAATTTGAAATTATTTAGTTCAACATCAAACCTCCTGAGTTACTAAGCTTTACAGCTGGTCACACTACAGCTTTACTACAGCTTTACAGCTGGTCACACAGAGCGGTCTCTGGTGAAGGAGATTTAGCCCCGTCTCATTATGTACTGACCAACCACAATCGCGATTATCCGTCCAAAAGTCAGACATGTTAGAATAGCTTATCTCTGACAAATTAACGTATTAAAACAATGAAGCCGCCATTATGGGACGTGTGTGCGCATGGCGCGGCTCTTGACGATCGAGGAGCGAGGCTCACGTGTTGTACCCACGTGTGCCGTTGCTATAGGCAGTTAATTACAGACAAACTTACAGACAAACTTAGACAAACTGAAATTGTATGGCTACACGCTAGCAGACTACATCCCAAGTGCTCAACATGGTATTGCCACCTTTGTACGGAACTTTGTCCCCTTCGTACATGTGGACAACTCTGATGAAGATGAGCCTACTCAGTGGATTATCGTTCAAATCAACAACATCCAAGTTGTCAACATCTACCATCCACCCCCTGCAGTACTTGACACTTCACGCCTCCCAACCGTCTCTTCCCAGTTCATCATTTCAGGAGACTTCAACTGTCGGCATGAAACACGGGGCTATATACAGACTCTAACACCAACGGTGACAACCTTGCTGACTGGTGTTTGTATAACAACCTCTACACCTTGTTCGATCCAAAGCAACCAGCCTCCTTCCACTCTGGTAGATGGAACAGAGGAACCACTGACCCTGATGTTACATTCTGCACAGAAATCAATGGCATCACCCCTGTCAGAGTAGTGCTAAACAACTTTCCCCGCTCCCAGCACCGTCCATCATTCATCCACACGCAACCTCTGCTTACCTTTACCAAGTCCTCCCCAGTTCCGAGATGGAATTTCCGAAAAGCTGACTGGGATCTATTCCGAGACACAAGTAACAAGCTGGCAGATGACTTACCAATGCCAACCAAAAACGATCTCATTGAGGTTTATAAGCAGTTCGCTCTGGCCCTGAAAACAGCTGCCAAAGCCTCTATTCCGAGAGGGTTTCGCAAGTTTTACATCCCCACTTGGGACGAAGAGTGTGCTGACCTCTACAACAGTTACCTTGAAGCCGCTGATCCAGAAGCTGAAAAGGAAACTGCAACAGCTCTAGTTGACTACCTAGACCAAAAACGTCAAGAACGATGGATCGAAGCTGTCACCAACATTGACTTCACCCACTCTTCCCGGAAGGCGTGGACCTCCATCAACAGACTCACTGGCAGAACGTCCGCCAAGAAGTCATGCCCTATCCCCCCAAATGACATTGCAAAGCAACTGGTAAAGAACGGTACATACACCAGTACCAACAAACAGTTCAAAAGAGAAGTTCTCAAGGAAATCTCCAGCCTACGAAGCATGAACACCCGAACCATGATTTCACTATCGGAGAAGTGCGTGCAGCTATCAAACTCATTAAGCAGGTCAAGGCTCCGGGCCCAGACGGGATCCACAACGAATTCCTAGTGCACTGTGGAGACAACATGACTGGATGGCTGACCAAGCTGTTTAATGCGTGCTACAGCCACACACGTATACCAAAGATGTGACGACGCGCTTCTGTTGTCAGCCTCCTCAAACCTGGGAAGCCAGATACATCTCCACAAAGCTATCGCCCAATCTCACTTCTGTGCACTACCTATACAAGCTTATGGAACGTCTTATCCTCACGAGACTCAACCCTATTGTCGACCCACTCCTACCACATGACCAAGCTGGCTTCCGACAAGGACGTTCCACAGTCAACCAAGTCACGCGACTCACTCAAACCATCGAACATGCCTTTGATGACAAGCAGGTGACAGGCACTGTCTAGACCTCACTGCTGCATACGATACTGTATGGCACCAAGGCCTTCACCTGAAGCTCCAGAGAATGCTCAGCTCTAGTCATCTGACAGACTTCATCATGGAGCTCTTGTACACCAGATCCTTTGTTCTCTTCAATAGCGACGGACAAAGAAGCAGACCATACAGACTAAAGAATGGTGTCGCTCAGGGTTCGGTCCTCGCACCAACCCTGTATAACATCTATACCTCCGACTTCCCAGCCACCTCAGCCAAACGCTACATGTATGCTGACGATGTTGCCCTCACAATCTCCGCCATAATAATAATAATAATAATAATAATAAAGATTTGTAGCGCGCACATATCCACCCTTTTGGGCGGTCAAGGCGCGGAAACAAAGAAAAAACATGAATACAAACAATATACATTGATTGCATAGGGAAAAAAATTATGTACTGAGATACAAATGTACATGTACCTACATGTACAATGCAATTACAAATATACATCATCTTTGAAGAATTGTGATATAAGATGAGTTTTAAGCATCGACTTAAATCTAGTTATACTATGACAAGATTTGAGTTTAGTTGGAAGATGATTTCAGAGTCTCGCAGCCGCGACAGAAAAAGACCTATCACCCCCGTTCCGTTTTGAAGTTGGTTCCTTTAGGAGTGACATGTTGCTGGAGCGCAAATTGCGTGATGGAGTGTAGACTTTAAGCAGTTCAGAAATATAAATTGGAGGAATGTTATTAAAAGATTTGTGAACAATTAGCATAAGTTTAAAAACAATTCTCTGTGAAACAGGAAGCCAGTGCAGTTCTTTCCAGATTGGCGTGATATGGCATGACTTTCTGAACAAAGTCACAACACGAGCTGCTGTGTTTTGTATGTGCTGTAGACGAGATATTTGATTCTGCGGGAGACCGTAGAGGAGAGCATTCCCATTACCGAGCCATAGATGTCAAAGAGGTAGAAGAAAAGCTGTCTACCGATATGGGTGTCAATACTTGAAAAACTGGAGGCTGGAACTATCTACAACAAAGACGGTACCGTCACTATTCCACCTCAGAAATCACATGGCGTACTATCGTCCTAAGGTGCAGCTGGACTCTGACAACCTTGTACGCTTTGACCAAAACCCCACATACCTCGGCGTCAAACTAGATCGCAGCCTCACGTATAAGTCATCTGACAGAGTTGAAGAGCAAGGTTTCTGCCAGAGTAGCTCTAGTCAGGCGTCTGGCCAGCACAAACAGGGGTGCATCTTTTAGCACCCTGAGAACTTCGGCAATGGCCCTAACATATGCACCTGCAGAATACTGTGCTGCGGTATGGACACAAAGTACTCACACCCGTGGACTGGATGTGTCCCTTCACGAAGCAATGAGGCTCGTCTCGGGCTGCATCCGCTCTACCCCACTGGGCCACCTACCATTTCTTTCTGGGATTCAACCACCCCATGCCCGTCAAGATAACATCTGTAGACGGCTATATCGGAAAGCTGCTCGACCAAACCACCTTCTGCACGACATCCTCTACGAGAAGGAGGCCCCGTGCAGGTTGCGCTCACGGAAGCCCCTGCGTCCACATATGGAGAGGCTGGAAGCGGTGGCTAACGCAGTACCAGCTGTCCCTGAAGGATTGAAGCCATATATTGAGGCCTGGTCAGCACACCCACGGGGCAACAATCTCCCTAGGAAGGCTTGGGTACAACTGAACAGGCTACGGTCTGGTGCTGGACGTTTCGCTGCCAGCATGAAAAAATGGGGCATTGCAGACACTGACCTTTGTCCTTGTGGACAAGTACAGACCCACGATCATGTCCTAACTGAGTGTACTGTGACAGGACCTCCCTGCTCACTATCTCAAATTGACAACCCCCAACTGGTGACATACCTCACCAACTGCCAATTTTGATTGCCGTAGTTAACATACGAAATAATAATAATAACCATGCCTAAATGGATTAAAACTTTCGGACAGATATTAAATCGATCTCGAGTAAATGTAAGTGTTTGAAATAGATACATACGAAAGGGAGGATACCCTGCAAAAACTGAGGTGTTACATTAACACCAGCGGTGTCAACTTCTTCCAAATTCTTCCATCGTGTTTATGTTTTGAGAGTTGCCTAATAATTTATAAACACCAATGGTGTAGTTTTTAACACCACATTTTTTGCAGTGTACAAAATATTTAAAAAATAAATAAATAGGAATTACGTGAAAGGGAGCTGCAATGGTTATGTCTGGTAAAACAATTACTGCAAGTTAAAGCGATTTTCATTATAACAACACTGTCCTATGCTAATTTACTTACAAACCAAGGAGGAACTCAAACAGAATGTGTTTGCACCAAAAACACACCCTTACGTAAAGGGATATACCCCATTAAGCTCACATATAAACCAATGCTAATTGCATAAAGTTAAGTAATGTTTCAACAATACATGTGAATCTTCAAACTCTTTAAACTAAATGAAAAATGTCGACTGAGATCCAGTACTTTATTTAAACCTTAAATTTTAATTAAGGCAAGACCGTGGACCCGCAGATATAATCCCCCCAGAAGAAAACTATCCGAACGAGTGCCCTCCTGCCAAAACTTGTGTACAAAGTAATTCCCAACAAATCTCTGAAAAATTCCCCTCCGCTTGACAACAAGAAAGGACCTCATTTTCACGGGTTCGTTTGTCAAACGTCTCAAAACAGGAAGCAAGTAATGATTGCGAGTCTTCCACAATTCCTCAATAAAACTGCATGCCCATCCATGCCCATTTTTTTAAAATTATTATTATTATTATTTTTTTACATTTATCCCAAATTATTCATGAGGTTTAGCGCACTGATTTTTAGTGGGGTGCACCCCTGTTGTGTGGTTACTGTCTGTAACGTTTTGTAATTAACATATTTATATCTAGTCGAATATTCTACAATACAATTGTAGAATATTTTGAGGAAAAATATCGTCCATGAAATTTTGGTTAGTTAATTGAATTACTGGACGGCTGCATAATTATGATTATAGTCTTGTAGAATAATTTGACTGGACGGATTCATATGGTTAATCTCAGGCAGTTGCATGATCACTGAATATATTCTTGTATACTAATATTAGGAAAACACGTCTGTAAGTTTTGTCACTTAAATTTAATTGCTTGGCGATTGTTCATAACCTTGTAAAATTATTGGGAAATATTGCAGGTTTGTTTCAATCGCAGATGTCACTTTCACGAAAATATTAAATGGTTATCCTGTAAGCCTTTGGGGTCAATTTGCGACCTTGTTAAAGGTCCTGTGAAGAGTGTATTTACCAAACTTAATTTGTTGGTGCTGTTATATTAATTGGTATGAATTAAAAACAATTTGAAATGTTTTTTTTTTTTAATCGAGTGGATTATTAATGGTTTATCTAACAATTAAAAATTGACCCCCCGAATTGTCGTACACAAAGGCAGAGAATTTCTATACATTCTCGCAGAGCTTGGCGGTACCGGTATGTGGTTTGGTGCCAGACTTTGATCGGGTAATAAACACTAATCCCCATTGTATCATAGATTGTATGGAAATTAGACTTAACTCATATTGATCTAAAGGATTTAAGCTTTACAACATGCCGGCAACGTGTTTACACAAGACTTGCGTAATATAAACATGCACTCGAACAGCGATAACCCAGCCACGGATGTACCGTGAAACGCAGCGCAACCCCCATCATGCGGTCGGAACACACACCGAAGGCAAATGCCAATGCTAACATTACGGTGTTATTTTATGAAATAACAGAAACAGTTGGGTCAAAGTTCTGATAATTTAAAACAAGCGCAGGCATAATGAGAAAGGTTTAATGTTTTTATGTTTGTCTTGCAGGGATATAAAATCAGACACGATGTTTTTTATTAATGCGGAAATCACGGCATGTTTTCATGCCGTGAACACTGAAACGTTAACGGTGAGCATGGTGTCGTTTTGCACGGAAGTGGACTGAGTTATGCATGGGAGTATAACTAAATGGCCACTTACCCCGAAAAAAAGGGGGAGAAAAAGAGAGAGAGAGAGAGAGAGGGGGGAGGGGAGGGGAGGGGAGAACGCACTCCCATTCCCTCACCGTGCTTTGTTTTTCTCTCCCTTTGATTATTTCATTGTAATTTTTGTAGTACTGAAAAATAATTGTTTTTGATTCTCAGCCCCCCCTAAAAAATGTTCTGGATCCGCCCATGGCCTGGCCTTATAAGCCATACCGAACTGGCTGTGAAGGCCCCGTTCAAAGCATGTCTGCTTGAAGTGTGCACTTTATAAGAATGAGTGTTCCGTCAGTCCCGACGACTTCGCTCTGGTCAGCTTGACTTTAGCCGTCCAAATACGTCTGTATTTTGGATCAGACGGAAATCGGTGTAGACTAACACCGTCTTTGGTGGTATTGCTGCAACCTGCAGCGACACACCTCGATGGCATTATCGAAAATAATAAGCGTCAAACCTGACAGAAAACTTTAGGAAACTTTTTCTCTAGCAACACTCTGCATGCAGTGGTGCGCTGTATACGACGCGCATACTTGGGCAAGTGCTATGGATCGCGGAGCGGGAATCGCCTCAGTGTACGTCACGAATTTTATGCTAATGAGGGGATATGGGCGTGTCGAAAAGCACCCCCTAAATTAAAAATATATATATTTTTATGGTATAAACGTGAGGGGAAAAATTACAAATGACAAATATAATGTTCCAGTAGGCATACTTTATTGTATACAATGAAGAAAAAAAACCTAGTTCAAGTTCATTTTCCATGCAATCGCCTGATGACCAAACAATAGCTATTGTCTAGCTACATACACTTTGGTTTGTCATACACACAAATGTCTACGATAGATTGATTAGGGAACATTTTAAAACCTTTTTTTAAGTCATTACTTTTTAATTGTAATGCTCACTTTAATTTCACCAAAATACGACGTTTTCATAGGGTGTTCCAGCTATAGCTATTAAGCCTTAAGTGCTGCTTTACTCAGAATTCCATGCTTACTACCATTTTTTCTGATTATCTGGTTAGCGCAGAATGTTTGCGCTAGCAGCGAATGCCGCGGTTATTAGGGGCTATTGTTTTTATTTTAGTTTACTTTGGATCACTTCTTGTTATTAATAGATCGAACACCTTTAGTAATTACCCAATTTGATTAGTAAATTACTGAATTTATAATCTAAACATTCACCTGATGTAAGGTTGGTGATAGTCCTAAACATCCCGAGAAATCACTCCTTGTGACATGCTATTACAATTTATTTTGGAGAAAACGTGAAATGTATCACAACTGCAATTAATTGCAACAAATCTGAATACAATGCTATTTTTCCCCTTAATGACACAATAAAATGAGCTGAAACTTTCAAGATTGGTTGTTGTACATATCTCAATTCTTATATCGATGAATATTTTACAGACTTTTTACATGAATGGTGTACACTCCCCAGGGCCGTAGCGAAGCCATATTCTTTTGGGGTACTCAATTTTCCGATTGAGGGGGGGGGGGACACGTGATAATGTTAGTAAGAAACTACTTGACACTGCCGTAGTTAAAACATTCTGAAGTACATACATATTCATGACCGACAGACACTGACCAATCTTACAAAATAAGTCTGTAATATGCCAAAGCTGTGTTTGTATAACATGCCCTAAAACATGCGAATCAAGAGTAAATGTCTATTATTTCACTCCATAAAAGTCTTAATTCACAAGTAATTTACGTGTGTTTGGTCGCAATGGAAAATGACAATGTGTTTGTTTTAGCTCAGTATACTGAGCTCAAAACAATCCACAAGTGAAAATGTTTCCTTAATACTCATTTTGTAGTATTCAGTCACGTATTACCGACAAGTGGGCGTGGTCGCCCTGCTCCCCTTTGGTTTATGTATACTACTGATGACAGATCAAGGTATAAATAACTCCGAATGCAGTTTCAGAAAATCGTTTACATCTTATGCGTTTCAACTCATTTCATGTCATACATCTTACATCTGCAAATCCCTACATGTTGCAAATGAAGTACGCTTGCGTCAGAACGTTTAACGCGTGAAATGTTTCAAGTGAGGACATTATTAAAGAGGTTATTATTGTAGTTATCTGAGAGGCATTTCAAATGCTTGAACTGCAATATGTAACAGTAAATTTTGCTTCTTACAAACTCCTGCAGTACTTTTTAGGAGAAGTCGTATTCTTCTGTCTTTTTTGTTTTGACTTCGTGAAGTAAATATTTTCGCTTGCGTTTCAAATGAAGTAAATCCACAATACACCGACCGCCTACCAGCAATAATCATCTAATTAATTAATAACTGAATCCATTAATTACAGGCTAATAATAAATTAAAATCAGAGAAGGCCTATTACAGCTCCTTATTGCAAACCAAAATTATTACGTCAGACTGCTGGCGTCTTTGAATACCATGCAGAAAGGCAAAATGGATTTAATAACCGATAACAAATAATATAGTGAGTGCTTTACATCCATAGCAATGAATATATAATTTGCATTTATAAATACAGTAATATGATAATATAATCGGCAAGTAATATTGACTAAAGTTTTCATCACAAATACTTTGAGGCATTTTTGATATGCACAATAACTGCAATAATATTAATCATACATCAGTTGTGTTTATGCAAATGACCAGTGGATTTTACCTGTCACTGAATGGCCTTTCAAAGAAAATAGTTCCAGAGCTATTTATTCCCTATCTCACGACGGTGCACCTCAGAAGCTTTTGCGAAACGTCGAATACTAGGTAAGTGAAATTTACGAAAAAAAAATTTAACCTGTCTATTTTTGCCAATCCGTTTCCAAATGTGTAAACAATTAAACAAATCATCTCTATAGGTATTCTCAAACAAAAAACATAAATGGTTTACACGAAACTTACTTGATGTAAAGTTGATGATGGTATCAAACATCCCTTGAAATATTTCTGTCTGATGCGCAATCATTTGAGTACAATTAATCAAGTTCTTTCGCAAATGGATTTTTTTCTACCACATTTCCACTCTTTTCTTGTAAACGACACAATGACATAGACTTAAGCTGAAAGTTTCACAACAGTAATAGTAGTAGAAGATTTTTATATAGCGCCAACTCCATCACGATGTGGTGCTCAAGGCGGTTTTTACATTATTGTCCCTGCCATCAGGCTACTTTTTAAATCATTCCTGGATCATTCTCAACTTCCTGTGTAGTATACAACCCAGCAGCCTGTTGGGCGCTCGTCAACTAATCAAACACAATTACCATCCTTAATTACCATCACAGGCATTCACGGGTTGGTTTGTATACATATCTCTTGATTCTTATTAAGTATGGATACAATTGCAGCCACTTTAACAAAAGTGAATACTGTTTTCTTTGAATGGTTGTGGGAAATACAACGTATAAACACAATATAATGCATCAAATCTACGTGTAGGCCTGTGTAATTGCGTAGTTCTACTCTGATTCACTGTTGATTGTACTTTTATAAGTGATTCTTCTTGAAGATTACGTTCAGGTACAGACATGACTCTTTACCGGTTAATTCATGGCATAGATGTGTATAAATATCGGTAACAGTGACGAACTCTTATCCACACATGTACAAAAAGAGTAGTCAAATTCACGACTATTAATTTTTGCATTTTGTAGATGTCCCCCCCCCCCCCCCCCCTTTGAGCTATATGGGGTTTCAGCAGCCTTTCTGTGGTCGAGTAGACAATAATTACAAAATGAAGGTTGTCTTTCCCGGAGAATTTTTCACCTAATTTATTTGTTTCTGTATTTATTCTTGCATACCGGTATCACATAATGTGAAATTGTAAGTCCTTTCAAATAAAATATCAGTAATAGTGAAATGAGCCTACATGCCTACTAGGCACAACACGAACTGGAGAATAGGAAGGACAGAAACCAAGTCAAAAGCACATTATAAAAACCAAAATTATATATAACTTAAATAAGTACTCTTTTGTTATCAGTTAACTAATTCATAAACATTGGATCAAGTAAATTTGACAGATAACGTTTTAACTCAGTTGGTTCGGAAACCAAATGTATTTTTTATTTTTTTTACATATTTAAATCAATAAAACCAAGCACAGAGCCACAGTGAAGGCATAATCTTTAAGGGATATACGTAGAAGCCAATTTGCCGACTGACTTCAGCTACGGTAACAAAATTAACACCTTCAAAATCACTGGACAATTTGTCCCTAATTTGCCATAGTGTCCAATCCGACTTTTTTCAATTTTACGTTTTCCCGCCCATAAGTACATTCAGGAAGAGACCTACCATTGTATCTAATCCACATGCATGTATTCCTTATAGTTTTGGAGATAGAGCATGCATTCAAATGACGAATGCCCTAACTGGCTATTATTGTAATTTGGCAAAGTGACCAAGACCGCATCGGTCACTATTCCAACTTAATTCGGGATTGGTCACTATGGCAAATTAGAGACGAATTACGAGTTGGCGGGTAGGCGTAAGAAATTGTTGGGGGGAGGAGTGAAGAGAATTTTGAGGAGGCGTGAAAATCACCGAACGAAGGGGTAGGGGTAGTTAAATCACCTCATGCACAAAAATTACAATCCTGCTTCAATGCTTTGATTTAGTGGTTTTTTATTTTGCCGACTGAGGCTCGATTTGCCAATTGAAAATACAGCCCTGACCATTCATTGGGAAAATAATACTACGAGTGACAACAAATGCAAAGAAAACCTGCTTTTCTGGATACATGGTTTGATTAAGAAAGCATCAGATCAGCTTTTCTGATGACATTTCATAATAGTATTTATCACTTGCGGTATAATTGATGATTTTATATTTATCTGTTAGTTTACCCAGTGGTTTACCGATTGCTGAATATTATTACAGATAACGAACACTTGTAATTAGTGTTACGGTGCGGTCACAGTGAGAACTATCTTTCAAGATGCGTTGTATGGCAGTTTTTCTGCTTGAGGCTATGGTCAGTGTCCAGGCTGACGTGTTCTTCCACAACCCTAGAGGTTCCAACAACAGATTGAACAAGAAATCTGCCAGTTTAATGAGTAACAACAGACTTTTCGACTCGCAGGTGAGTGAAACAAAAACTAAAAATTATTTATAATTTGTTTTGATTTGGTTTTCTATTTTGAATCTTTTTTGTTTCTATAAAGTTGGTGATGAAACAATATATTATTTAGTGTAATTTGTTTGATTTGTGTGTTATTATTTTTTTCTGATGTATTGTTTAATGCAGATACTGATTAAAGTAAGGTCAGTTAACTAAGAAAATCACAATGATCATGACACGGTAGACAAAAGTGCCAACTTTTTAAATAAAGACTGCTATGGGTGTATAAATTAAACAATATTTTAATGAACTTGAGTCATGAAATTGAAAAGACTTATGGAGTACTATTTGTTCTCAAACTTGGAAAAAAGTATGATAATTTTTCAATGTACAAATTGTCCACACAAGATGTCATTAGTAAATAAATGTGTATTCATTTAATTTTCCTAGAATGGACGAGCAAACGTCATGAGAATTTAGAGACCAGTGATTGGGACAGCGTAATACTTTGTTTTCATGCGGCCGCTGCGTAAGCGATTCTAATGGCACTAGGCCAAAAACAACGGTTTCCGGTTTCTGGTCATAGATCGTTTTTTGTTGTTGTTGTGTGTGTGTGTGTGTTTTGTTTTGCCTTTTTGTGTTTTTTTGCCAACCAGTGAAATACGCGATACATGTATACATGGTTATTGGAGTCAGACCAAATTTCCCATACACGAAGCATAGTGGCTAAGAGAGGCCTCACAAACAGCAGCGGCATCATACCTGTTAAACTGGGGGAGGGGGGAGGGGGCGGCAAGAGGGGGAAAAGCTTAAATTTAAGGGGGGCAAACATTAATCTTTAATGTAATTTTGTGCTGATGAAAAAGCATTGAATTACCCCAATAACGGACTTACAACAGCGTTATTCTTGAGCTGGGGTATTTTCTGGCAAATCTATCGACAACATCGTCGATGGACACTTATCACCGTTAAACTATTAAGTCTCTCGTCGGCCATTGTGGTTCTCAAATGTGTTTGAATAACTTTGAGCTTGCTGAAGCTCCTGTCACAGCCAGCTGTGCTTACTGGGAGGGTCATCGCGATCTTTATCACTTTATAAAGTTCGGTGAAAGCCATATAGAGAGGCTTCAGGTGTTCTGCAAATTCCTCCACTGAATGGAACTTAGCCCCTGAACGGTCATTCATTCGCTTTGCTTGTCTTAGCTCCATCTTTATGTCTTCAAGATTAAGCTTATAATGGGTCGCTAGAGGTCTAATGGTTTCTTGCAAAACTTTCTAATATCCATTTTAACAAACTTTTTGGCCAACGTGTTTATATTATAAGCGCAACAACTAACAGTAGGCATGTATACAGCACTCGTCATTCCACGTGAACATTAAGTTTATGTTGTGTGCACTGTATAGGCCTACAATTCACTCCAGAAATAAGAGTTTGTACTGTGTGAATTAGACGTGTTGTGCGAACTGCGTGTTATACAATGGCGGCTTGCGGTTTTTGGCAGACAATGCATTTTTATTTAGCAAGTTCCCAAGCTTGTAAAGATAAATAAATCCACATGTTATAAACATTGCCGGCGATGTAAAGTGTATTTTTTAATTTTTTTATTTATTTTTTTATTTTTTTTAATTTTTTTTGGGGGGGAGCTTTTTGGTCTGCTAAAGTTAATGATATGGATGAAATTGAGTTTATTATTTGCAGCGCGAACATAATTGCATGAATGTGGGTGCAATGGTTTGGGGTTAAATTCAATTTCGTCCATCGGGGAAAAATGGGGGAATTGGGGGGGGGGGGGGAGGAAGTAACTGGGGGAATTTTTCCCTGCCCCCCCGTAGCGCCGCCGCTGCTCACAAATCGGATAAGAGTTCATACCCATATGGGAAAATTCATTTAAAACACAGCGTGGAAGAATTCCAATCGATCCAGCAATTTTGGCTGCAATTAGACATCGTTTCATAACACAAAAAAGTAATAATAAATAAATAAATACATACAAATAAATAAATACAAATAAAAATGTTGTGAGACGACGTGCGCGGAGACCAGAAACCGGAGACTTTTTTGGCTTAATTACTACGAGTATGACCGCAAAGAAAGAATACGATGCTACTACGGAATACAATGCACGGTATAAATTTGATAAAACTATTCGAATTGTTTATAATTAGGCTACGTAACAAGACTTAAACACTATGTTGCAAGAAAAATATTTATTTTATGTTTTAAAATATTGCATAATGGACATTTTGCCATCGACTCCGATTCACCTCTGAGTCTGAAGAGTCGAGTCTGAGTCCGAGTCCTTGTATATGTTGACTCGAGTCCGAGTCCAAGACATCAATAAAGTGACAGGAGTCGAGTTCGAGCCGAGTCATACAAGTCTGCTGTTTACTAACACTAACGTTAGCGCACTTACGGTGCCTCATTGGTTGTGTATTTTCCTTGAAAAGGCTAGGGATAGGACTATTGCTAATTTACGAGACCCCTATACGCTTTACTGATGAATCAACAAAGGCTATGGGTAGCCCTGTTGCTAATTTACAAGACCCCTATACGCCATTGTAAATTCGCGATAGAAATAGCTAGGGCCTTGAATCGCATCTTCACCAAAATCTAATAGATTGGTCTTTGTGCCACACCGTATACCCATTCACAAAAAATTCATCCAAATACGAGGATAACTTTTTTTTTTATATATATATTTTTTTACATATCTTGTACAGAAGGCCAAGTTTGTACCTTCCCTTTTGAAATAAAAGTCGTGCTTTGGATTGGATTGGGGATACGGTTATGTTGTTTCACAGTATATGCAGTATAGATCTAGATAAACGCTATGCATAATAATAGTCTATTGTTATCTCTTATCTGACTGTGTTAGAACAACGACAATGGTGGTTACAATATTGGAGATTCAACAGAATACCCGGCCACCAGTGAGGAAGAACAGTACAGAATGGTAAGCATCACACGCAATCAAATCACACCACGAAGTGTTTAAAAACAGGAAACACTGGTTTCAATAAAGTTTGGGCTTCGTGCTTGTGGGAAATAGCGACATTTACTGGTCCCAAGGAACCAGTCTGGCAACCAAACCAAGGATTAATTAATCAAAAAAGCTGTCATGTTCTGTTTTATAAGACTAAGGTGGACAATCACAAACAAAATATGTGATCAGGTATGGGAATGCGAACACCAATAATTATTTCGACCCAGGGACGAAATATTTGTCTGCAGTGTGAAGAATTGCTAGTTTCTTATTTAAGTTGTTTAAAGGTACTTGTATAAATAATCCTCTGTACGTGTCACAAAGCTAAACGTGCTTAGCTTTTTGACACCTGTTCATAATTATGGTATATATTTAGCATTCAAACACACATCACAGAAAAGCACAATCTAAACATGTTTTAGGCTCAACATGTGAAAAACGTGAGTGCAAGCCATGTGTTTAGAAATATGTTTGAATTATAAACACAAATGCCCCTATTGCTGAATGTGCAATTCCGGACTGTAGAACCCAGGTCACAGAGGTGAAAGGCTGCAAAAGTCTGATCACTATGTGCACCCATCAATGATCGATAAAAATTACCAAAATTAAAATCATGTATGTTTTAGATTACTGTTTTACTTCCCTAGAAATATTTTTCAAGTGGTCCGCACAAGACAGCATGTGGACAGTTGACTGGAGAGGGACAGAGTCGCATGACCATTGAGTGGACCAATCAGCACGGCTGTGGGGAAAACGATAATGTCAATTGTAACGTTGTGCTGCAGTACATGTGCCAGAAAGACGCGGACACGGCAACAGGTACGGGCGACGTCAAAGCCAAAAAAGGTCTCCAGTTTATGGTCATAAGTCAGCTTCAAAGTGCGCCTTTTTTGTTAGCCAACCAATGAAATACGTGATACATTGTATACGTGGTTACTGGAACCAGACCAAATTTCCCATACACAACGTATGGTGGCTAAGTGGGGTCTCACAAATCGGGCTAACGTTCATACGCCTATATGTGAAAAAAGTCGTTTAAAACACAGCACGACATCGATCCAGCAATTTTGGCTGCAATTGGACATCATTTCATAGCAATAAATAAATAAATAAATAAATAAATAAATAAATAAATAAATAAATAAATAAATAAATAAATAAATAAATAAATAAATAAATAAATAAATAAATAAATAAATAAATGTACATGGAATTAATGCTACCTAAACCCTACCTACACCTGCTGCATGCATTAAGGGCCCAAACGGAGTGCAGGTTTGTCTCATTGTAAATCTCGAAAGTAATAATTCTTGTAGCGCCCCTTATGATATATTACAATCTTTACGGATTAAATTCATGATGATTATTCTGGATTTGGTCTAGGTGATCTTGATACAATCCGCAATGGAATCATCACCGTCAAACAGGGCCACAGGAGAATCCGGAACCTGAACAAAAAGCAGACCTCTGCATATAACCGCAAGAACAATGTTGTGAAGGAGTACAAGGTGTTGATTGAGAATTGGGACTGGTACGACAAGTGTTACAACAGGGAACGCAATTTTGGTAAGAGAACACTGTTCTGTATCCGTTACTATACTTTTCAATTGTTAAGGCTGGGTCAAAGTTCATAGAGCTGCCAAGCAGGGACTTTCGCAGTTTTGCCAAACAATTTGATACAGACAACATGGCATATTATACTGTACATTGTAAACGTGTTAACCAGCAAAACTTTATATTCACTTTGTGAAATCGGCCCGAGTTCAGTTGTATTTGGCAACCATTACTGTATAACTGTTATCCAGGGCCTTATTGTTAAACTCATACAAAACACCAAAATACCACAACCTAGAGTAGAATTATGTGAGGGTAGTTTCCAGTTTTATTCTGTCTCTCCTCAAGCATTTGGTTTGGTTGCTGAAACCAGTATAACGTTAGGTTGATGTTTATAACCCTGAAAAACCTGCATAGGCCTATCTGTGCAACGTGGAAATGTCCACGGACATGTGTCTGCGAAAAAGCAGCTTCCCAAAGCGCCGCGCTGGGCTATATCGCGCTCACGAAGTCGCAACAATACGTTTGTTTGCTTTACTGTGTATGCTGTAGCCTATAGGACTGAGTCATGACAAGAAGTATTAACACCGAGTCAAAAATAAATATCAAATACGAATAAATAAAAACCCTTCTTATTTTAATATAGAACTGGAACAAACATCTAGTTATTCCGTATGAAATGATTAATTTTTTATATTAAAACATGAATACAAATTGAGACCTGGAATGGATTAGATTCCATTTCCACATTAGAATGAATTGCATTTTATTCACTATTTTCTTACTATTTTGCACAGGTTAGGTTTCTGTACATAGGTATGTATCTGATATTTGGATGTCTTATTACCCGCTGTTCTCAATCCAGGCTTGTTCACTGCTGATCAAAAATTGACAGCCAATAATGGCAATGGCTACAGCTCAGCCATCTACACTCGCCAGAATGCCAACGGCAGCAGGTGTGGTTATGAGTGCCCTGAAGAAAGAGACTATTATCCTTACTGGCACCCCTCCCCCTGGAAAGACATAGCAGTCCTGGTCCGCAACCAAGGACAGTGTGGGTAAGTAGTATGTAATGTGACAGATCTGTCTGGAATAATGAGCAAATGCTGTCCATTACCGGCCCACCAAACATGCAAGACGGTACAGCACCAGGTGCGTGTTTTGTCGAACATGACCAGAACCTTGTTTCTGAAGTCAAATTCCTGACTAGAAACAAGCTACAGAAACTTGTTTGTTTAAAGTAAAATGTGTTCTGATGGCTGAGTCGTCAGAATGTGGGTTCGAATCCCAACCGCGACCATGGTGCTTGTGTCCTTGAGCAAGACACTTTACCATAATTGCTTCTCTCCACCCAGGGGTAAATGGGTACCTGTGAGGGCAGAGTTGGTTGTTGTGTTTGATTAGCCCTATATGCGCTGTAATGGCAGCAATTGAGCTGTATACAGTATACTCCCCAGGGAGCTGAGATGGTTTCAGGAATGATTTAAGAGCTTGATGAGCAGGGGTAATAATGCGCCTTGAGCACCAGTTTGGTGGATACGTGTGCTATATCGTCGTCGTCGTCGTCAGACGTCAGACGTCAACGTTTCTCAAAATAGACGGTGTAATTTAATTTTGGCAAAATGGAACTCACTCGTGAGTATGATAAGATTGCGAGTTCTAGCCCATATCATTACTTTTGTTGAACAAATACAAAACAAAATTATCGTTACTTAAAAAAAACGCAACTGAGCAAAAGCTTGGTTCAAGTTTGGTCCCGCGAAGACGTTCAATCGATGCATCACTGACGAAACATGTTTGAGGTCATGGTCGCGAAAATACACCCCATGACTGGGCAAATCGTGGATCCAGCCTCATCCCGCAAGTACATTTACCGCACAATTCCTTGTACATACGCACTTGTTGTACGTACCACTCCTTAATTGCAACTCCTTCGTTCATGCCCTCCTAGGCAGAAGTGTTATTAGTTATGTATCGCAAAACAGCTTATATTAGCAACGTTCATTAATTAAAAACTATGATAATAAAGCTACAATTTAATGAGGGCTTGTATTATTATTATTATCATACAGTGACGCAACACTGGCAAATACCCATAAGCATTTAAACAAAAAATAATGTTTAATTATTAAACGTTTATTTATGCTTAAATTTAGTTCCATAACTTCCTCGTTGCAGATTTTACCAGTCTGAGAGCTACAATGTGAAGGAGAAGTACGAGTGTGTTGAAACCTATCAAGACGGTGTCCGTAAGCACTGGTCACGATGGAACAACGAAGCTGATTGCATGAAGAATGGCGGCCAGTGGTTGGCCTTCACTAACTATCTGGAGAAAGCTCCTCGTATGTTATACATTATGTCACAATAATCACCTCAGTCCAAAACTTGTTTCCTCTTATCAAAATGATACTTTTATGAGGTATTGAAATTTATTATTAGTCTTTGAAATAAGAAACTATAAATGAAACAAAGAATTGGCAGCAGGATTATGACAGAGTGACGCTTTAAAAACGGTGAATCATGGTGTATTTTTGTACAACGCCAAACTGTTCGTTGTGGAGCATTATATCGTTTGGTCCTTTTAGGCACTTGTGCCTGGATTATTTTGTTAAACAAAAATATTTTGATATGATATGAACAAATTCAGGCCGAGCCCGAATCTTTAGCTGTTTGTGGTAATGACAGTAGCGGTAGCCACATAGTCATTGAAAATAACAAAAGGTTTGTTAACAGGTCTTATAGTATTTTGCACCAAAAACATACTTTTTTGAGAACGTACAGCCATCAGTTTTTTTCCCCTGGTAAGCCGAACTCATCAGTCCACTCAAACTGACACCAGCGTCCGCACTTCCACACCAGTCCAAGCTACGTCACATTTATCTTTCGCTGTATACCAGCTTATGAACCCCGAATGTCCAAAATAACCCAACCACCGTACAGAAGTTTGGACTCCTCCATAAATGGCGCATGGCATAAATTTTAGGTCCAGTACACACCGGTTTGTAAGCAATTACTCATCTTACGCGGTAGTTACGTTTTTATACAAATCCTCATTCTTGACAGAGTATACAACTGCAGCGGCCTGTACGGCAGCGTCTGGTACCAACGGGATACGTTACGTCTGGGGACGCCCTGAGGGAGAGACGGATGAGCAGTGTCTTGTTGCCTTAGATGCTCCTGAATGTAAGGTGTCACCATTGACACGTGTCAATCACCTTGGCAACACACTAGATGGGGAAGCCAGTCGCTTCGAGTGGATCATGCCGTACTTCCCGTCTGGGGAAACGAAGCGCTGTGTTATGCGCTTCGTTTATGGAGTAATTAAAATGATTTTAATTCTTCATATAGTCCACAAGAGTTGGTAAATACATCAGTTTCGATAGTAAACAAAATTAATAAGGACTTACTAAAGCAGGAGTTAAACTTGCGACCAGCTGCACCAGATTTCTGTGATCTGATCGGCCAACCGAGCTATCCAGCCCTACTCTCTTAATGTAAAAGAGTGAAAACCACTCTTTCAAAGAGATATATAGCGGACAAGTCTTTTTGGAGTGGATGAAGAGTAAATTTAGTAGTATATAAAGAGTGAATTGATATCCTTTTACTGTATTTTTCACTCGAATCAGAGTGGGTTTCACTCCAAAAAAAGACTTGTCCGCCATATAGCTCTTTAAAAGAGTGGTTTTCACTCTTTTACATTAAGAGAGAATAGTTGGTGGTAATTTGGGAGACCATCAGCTATAGGTCAGTTGGAGTTCCAAAAAGTCCAGTTTCATTATATGTTTCTCTGTTTATCTCATCCCATACATGAATTAATGTCAATCACATGGAAGGGAATCGCGATAAGAAAACAACGAAAGTCATCCACTGCCCGTCCGCAAATCATTTTTTCACCCAGCAAAATAACACCGATTTTGTATTCGTCCATGGTGCACAATGAACTTCACCACTGGTGGTGTATTCTTTAACACTCGGCTTTTGCAGTGCACATGTCAAAGGGTTAAGATTTTCAGAGAATGTTTTTCAATACACTGTTGCTTATTTTGATTACAGGTACAACATCACTACAGGCGACTATGATCCAACAACTACTGATGCAAGCCATAACGGAGACGCGTATGTAAATTTTTCTCATTTTATGATTGATATTTCGAATACTTTTCCGTAAACGTGTATTAATTTTTGCCAAGGAACTTTTCAAAAGCGGTTAATAATGCCACCGTGCTGCAAAGTGTTTGGTCATAATGTCGAATAATCATGAATAGCTGATACATGGATTGGTACGTGTTGTTGGAACTGAAGACAAACATGTTTACATAAAATATTGAAATGACATCTGTTATCTAATTTTGGATTTGACTGAGAACTATTAACAGCGCCCGTCACGATTTATGTTTAGAACTGGGATCTGTGAACCATTGTGAAAAGCGCTTTTAATGATCGACATTTCTCCAGTTTTGAATTAGATTTTCTTCTTGCAGCTCCCCTATCCAAATGATGCCAGATGTTGACATCGTTACCGATGTTCTGTCTCTTCGTCTGGCCATCAACACAGCCCAATACGGGCGTACTTTCCAGGATCGCTCCCATGCCTTCCTCATGAAACCACGTCCTGCTGGTAAGTCAAAGAGGTGAAAGGTCAATATTAAACTACTTTTGATATTTGCAAAGTAAAGAAATAATGTACAGGCTACAATGAAATAGTGTTCGGGGTTAGGTAGCTGCCATGGGTATATATTTTACTATAAACAGACACCAATGTCACATGTTCAATAAGTTTGGTTTTATTGCTTGAATTGGCAAAATATGTTGAATGGTTATGAAAGGTAAAAGGTACTATGACAGCGTGTGATATTTAACTGTTTTCGCCATGCAGGTGAATGTATCTACTCCGTACTAGAAGAGTTGTAAAGAATTCCGTTAATACATATTTTCTGCCCAGTTATTCCACATAGCTGATTTGTTTTGTCTGGTGTAGTAGGGACAACTGCCACCCAAAACCGCAGCTTTTAAACGACTTATAACAAACTAACAACTTCAGTGCTTCGAAACACGATACATTTGCAGTCAGTGTACCCATAGCTCAAGGTTTGCCGACTAAAAATTTATTTTGGACCAACCCTTGTTCTAGTACCTTTGATGCTTCATTTGCTGACTGAGGCTCTAAATTCCGACTGAGAAAAATTATTGGGGGGTGTACACCACCCACACCCCGCCCGCTACGGCCCTGAGCACAAACCGCAACCATTTTCCTATGAATGGAATTGCAAATGTTAAATATTCGCTTACTATTTTTGGTTCTTAAAATTGATTTTATACAGGAGTGGACAAGGCCACGATATATAATATAAATGTTCGAGGGAAGCGCGGTAACCTTCAGCAGGTGATACCAGCTGTGGAGTATGACTTCATTCCTAATGACCTGGAGATCAACGCTGGGGATCTGGTTCACCTGCAATGGACAGGTATTTACCTTTGTCAAAATACCATTGAGATATCTCATTCCAATGTAAACAAACAAAATTCCGAAAATTGTTTGGAAAACATTGGCGATAAATCTTTAACGAGAAAATAGTGAAATTCTTTGTAATCATTGAACATTCGAACTTTAAGTTATTTCACTATTCTTAACAATAATAACACCTCAAACAACATTATTCAACACCGACAGATATTTTCAGATATTCCAGATATTAAAATGTATAATTAAGCCTATTTTATAAATAAATCATTAAGTGTAAATAGTGATGTGGACTCTGATTAAACTGGCAAACAATTTTTTTTTCTTCTGTTTTGTGCTGTTAACAGGATCTAACACCAACAATCTTCGTAGGTCTGGGGTAGGAAAATCCGGTAAGCCACGCCCATACAGTTACATCAATCTCCTTTCCTGAGCCACAATTTGCCAATTCTAACGTTTTAGGGGACTCATATATTAATTTACATAAGGTCAATTCTACAGTTTTTAATGCCCATAAATTTTATATGCGGTCTTGGAACGTTTAGACATTTAGGATTTTTCTTGTAAAGCTTTCTATTTATAATTTGTATTTGGCAACGGAAAAGTCCTTTTACATTATGTATTGACATCCAATAATTATTTAAGAAAAAAGTTATTTAATGGAAAAAGTGTTCATGATTGATTCATTTTGTGTTTGGTCTTTGAAAGGTGCTCAATTTGGAATTGGAAAAGTCGTATAAAGTTTGTTCACGGAAAAATGTTAAATCATGGAAAAGCCGTGAAAATGTTTGTGACATTTTTGTTCATGGAAAAATTGTGGACATGTTTATGTTTGGTCATAGAAAGTAGTGCTATGAATTGGTAACGGAAATGTTGATATTTATGCAAGAAACCAGGCTATAACCAGGACCTTTTATGTTAATAGGCACCGATCGCAGCAACATTATCCAAATGGCTGACCGACTCAAGAACTACCCTCTTGCGTTCGAGCAAAGTACCATGTGGACCAACGCTCAGGTCAAGTGGATCTACTTCCAGGATTCCCCGAATATCACTGCAAGAGACCTAGCAGTCAACATAGCCACCTCCGGATACTATCAGTAAGTCCAGAGTTAAAGCTTAAGGTAAAATGTCTGCATATGCATCCACACTGTATAATAATCAATGGATATGTTTGAAAACCAATCCTTTTTGTAATAGTTTCCGCTAATTTAATAGTGACGTTAATGAGAAAATAATGAAAATTCATTAGCCCCCCCCCCCCCCCCCGCACGCGTCGACTCAAACCCGCGCGTCGACATTTAAATTTGTTTTTTCTGGCTATGAAATTATGTCCAATTGCAGCCAAAATTACTGGATTGACTGCTGGAAGTCTGCCGTGCGACCTTTTCACATAGGGGTATGAACCGATTTGTGAGGCCTCTCTAATTAGCCACCATACTTTGTGAATAGGAAATTTCGTCTGGTTCTAGCTGTGGTGACCGCAGCCCTACTACCTGACTTTTACAACTTCTGTCATTAACGGACGGTAGTAGAGCTGCGGTGAATGCCCATAGTAGTCCTTTATGGACAGTACGATATCGAGCAGGCAATGTTCCGTTCAGGTGTCCGAACATGAGAATGCTCCTCATCACCAAGATTCTATGCCACCTACGCTCTTCAAAATCATGCTTGCATTGGCGATTTTACGGACATTTAAGTTTGAAAATGAAAGATTGAACCAGTAAACATGGAATGTTGATTTCCCAACATTGCGCGCATACACGACCCTTCTGCTACCGGTAAAAACGCAGCAGGCAGTATAGAGCGATTTTAGCGTACCAAATGTGGTTGGTATGCTAAAAATCGCCAGGTGGCGCTATACCGCCAGCTTTTCGTATTTTACCGGCAGCAGGAGGGTCATTGTATGCGCGCATGTACTGTTGGGAAATCCAGCAGTTTCCATGTTTACTAGTTCAATCTTGCATTTTTCCAAACTTAAATGTCCGTAAAATCCTCGCCAATGCAAGTTGCATGGTTTTAAACTTCAGAAGAGGCATCTGTAGGTGGCATAGAATCTGGAGGTGAGTTTGAGGAGCATTTTCATGTTTGGGACACCTTTTTGGGGAACGGAACATTGCCTGCTCGATATCGATACTTGTCCATAAAGGACTACTATGGGCATTCACCGCAGCTCTACTACCGTCCGTTAATGACAGAAGTTGTAAAAGTCAGGTAGTAGGGCTGCGGTCACCACAGCTAGTCTGGTTCCAATAACCGCGTAGACAGTCATGTATCACGTATTTCACTGGTTGGCAAAAAACAAAAACAAAAACAAAAGGGCGACCTATTTTGAAGCCGAACTGTGACCAGAGACTTTTTTGGCCTTAGACCATTGTTTGTTTCATATAAAAACGTGCAATGTGAACAATCATAGCTGACGATGCGTTTTAGTTTTGAATTTTGTTTCTGCATACATGCACAATAGGCTATGTCACATGGTATAACATCTGCCTGTTTATTTGTTAGGATGTTTGCTCCTTTTGTTATTGTTTGTGTATGTGTTTGTTAGCGTACAGCTGTTTACTTGTTGTTTTGTTGTGAACGTTACGAACATTTTTAGATTTATATAATGAAACTATTTTTCCTCACCCTGTTATTTCAGATGCGTGGATGCTGTCACCTGTGGATCTGAATCAGTGCAAAACAAAGCAGCAATAAGCAACGTGTTGAACAACGCTCCAGCATCGTATGGGGGCGCCCTCATCCAATTCGCTAGGGGCGAATACTTTTACATGTGTAGTCGTAATAACAACTTCTCTAATCGCAGTCAGAAGGGGCGACTCAATGTCAAATGAGATCATCTCCACTGTACCAATCGTCGTATGTGTCTCTTTAGGGTAGATTTTAATTAGGGACAATGGCAGAAAAATCGTGCTTACGCGTACAGGCCACCTGCAACATAAGGAATGATTGCCAATTGATGTGTGTAATTCACTCAACACATTCTTGGTTAGGGTTAGAGTAGACTTAATTGGTATCACTGAACTGACAAGAGCATAACATACTGCTACCGATATTGCATGGGTATAATATTCCAGTCTGCTGAACCCTACTAACATGGAGCTATAGGCAGACATACCTTTACTTAACAATATACTGTAAAATTAACGATGAAAACAAATATCAACAAATTTTAATTATTTTTGCAAACTTTAGAGGTTCTGTCAGAGCAAAAACTATACAAGATAAGTTTTGTTATCTAAACCTACAGTAAAATATTGTAAAAAGTCACTTTCTTCGAAAACTTCGAATTCAGATAGGACTGGGGTGCAGTACATATACATAATGTAAGTGGGATTTGAAACCAATGGCCCTCTTGCATTTAAGATTCACCTTCCTGATGATGTTGCCCTTGCCTGGCCAACAATTTTGTAAACAACATCCATTGTAAACAACTAAACTTATGTTGTTTAGTTTCCTTTTTTTACATAAACTCTCAAAAATAGGAAAGGTCAAATGATTATTTCCTTAAAGCTCCACTTTTAACACGCACATTGACGTATCACGAGTCCTTATTATGAGTGCTGTACGCAGCTATAACTGGTCACACAGAGACATTTGAATATCTCTATCGTCAGCATGCGTAACTACCTTTTCCATGGTCCATATAGTTTGAATGGTTACATAGAGATACTATTTATAATGTAATGACTCATGGTAAAGGATTTTTTGTTTTAATTAATTGTTTAGGGTAAAAAAAAGTAAGCTCGGTAGTCGAGAGGTTAAGATGTTTGCACTTGTAAGTAGGAGGTCGTGGGTTTAAATCCCCCCAAGTCGCCTGTTTTTTTCATAGACACTCCGAAAGCACCGAGTATACAGTGCTATACATACGTCGATGTAGGGCAAAAATTAAATCAGTTATAAACTAGTTTGTTATCATAATTAGGCTATGCACATTTGCATCCCTTGTAACTTGAACTTTAGGGTTGGTAATTAAAACATAACTAAGTGGTCAAATATTTCTTTAAATCTCTTGCTGATGTTATAAAATTTCCATATATTAAAGTTTTGCCTAAAGTGCTGTCATTTTGTAGAAAAGTGACGTAATTTGTTCTGAATTTAGGAAGGAGTACTTTTTCATAAATTCCATGTTTGAATGCAAACAAGACATTCTTGATTCAAAGCGAGTAAGTATACTCTCAGAAGCAATTTTGTCAAATTAACCTTTAAAGTAAGAGCTTAGAACAATACCCCCTTGACCGCCTTGGATCCACAATCCTCATCTTTAACAGAAAATTTTCAGACATTTGTTATTGAAGAACAACATTTTCAAGCAAAGCCTGTGCAGAAAAGATTTCAGAGAGAAAAGAGAAAATAAATGAACGGCCTTTTTTCAAGGCTCTTTTGCCGCAGATTAAAAAAATAAATGTAATTTTTCCCTTAACGTTTGCCCGTTTTATTGTCTCTACGGGTTGGTTGTATTGATCTTAATTCTAATACTGATTAATTTAACCCTCCTGGGCATTAAGTAGAAAACTTTACACTAACTCAGCAGTGGATGTATTGCAATACACCCACTAATTTAACGGTGTCTAGCATGACTTAAAAATAATACAGGGTGCCCATGATGTTTTTATGTTTGTTTCACTATTTACAAGTATATTTGAGCCCTAATATTTTTTTACCCTCCGACGACTTTATCTAAACGTGGCACCCCTCCTCTTTTCAGTGGCACCCTAATTTACCTACTGTAAAAAACAGTAGGGCTTACGCGCCGCAGGTTGTAATTATATTAAAAATTGTTTTCTGCATTCCCCATTGACATCAATAACATCCACACAACTAGATACATAACAGCTGTTCTACAACCAACCAGTGGCCCATCAATCATCAACAGTGTGTGTGTCTGCCAACTGGTGTGTGTATTTCAATACACCCCACACGCTAAGAATATGTACATAGCAAAACACACACAGACCCTATGCAAACAGATCATTATGCGAGATTTCACATGTAACCCGATACACCTTCAACTCCAGCATGCTCCTACATGTAGAGTGGGTCAAAGGTGACAAAGTCAAGTAGTGTCTGGTTTTTTGGTCGAGTATTAAAGGGGCAGTGCAAAAAAAACCACTTTTCGAGAACTGGAGTACATCCACTCCCTCCTAGGAGGGTTAAATCCTCAGTTTTCAAAATTTTCATGGGCTGGTGTATTATAAAATATATTAATTCGAATAAATAAAATACAAAGATTCAAACAATCTGTGGAATTTCCTGCTTATTACTGTGACGCAACAGCAGCTTGTATTTTCTACCCGTGTATATAATGGTATATAACCTTGGTGAGGGATTCGCTGGTTCCGTGCGCGATTAGGCGATGCCGCAGCACGCAGCCAGCGAGCACCAGTTTTGGAGCGCAGTGCGCATTGCATTGTATGTAGATTTGGGGTCAGTTGTTGCCGTGAACTTGTACTGTAGAGAGTAGTCGTGATAATAGAGTTAGTTCGCACAGTCGTAAAGAGTCGTAAAAGAGATCCGTACGTTCAAGTCATAAGCCCGAGGGTGTAGTGCTATACAGTGTGTCAAAAAAAAATGCAAACAAAATTTAACGGAATGCCAGACGTAGAATGAGTAACCAACATAGATAATATAGGTATGGTTTGAAAGATACACCTTTCCACTTTAAAATGAGACATCAAATGTCCAAATCTGATAATGTTTGACAGAGTTATGAGTACTTTTCCAAGAGAGGTCAAATTGACGATGGGACCAAGTTTTTAAATGCAGTGATAATCGATTTTGTTTAGATGTGCAAGTGTTGCAATGTGGATGAACTGTTGATGATTACATCCCTTCCCCCTCAACATGCCCTCCCTCTCGCTCGATACACAGGCGACATCGTCTCTCCATGTCTCCCATCGCGCTCCTAACAACATATCAGGAGTCTGCCGCAGGACGTCAACCTCAGCTGTTATTCTGTCACGGAGTCTGCAGGTCAGGAGGGGGAGTCGTGTACACCTTGGATTTCAAGTATCCCCAGAGGTAGAAATCACACGGGGTGAGGTCTGGAGATCTCGGTGGCCATTCATGGACATGATTCAACGCTATGACACGGTCTCCGAACGCTTCATGAAGGCGGTCTCGGACAGCCAGTAGACGATGAGCCGGAGCGCCGTCTTGAGCCCACCACAGGCGCCTAAACACACCTCGCTAAACACTATCCGTCCTCATGCTAAAATGTTCAGCATGTAAACATGTTTACAAACTGATAGCAAGAAAGTGTTTAGAATTGTGTTTACTCGCTAAACACATTTTTGTAGGCCAAGCAATTATCCACACAGAGGCAATTAGGCTACCTTTGTCCCAATGCCTAAAATTGAAAACTTGGTCCCATCGTCAATTTGACCTCTCTTGGAAAAGTACTCACAACTCTGTCAAAAATTATCAGATTTGGACGTTTGATGTCTAATTTTAAAGTGGAAAGGTGTATCTTTCAAACCATACCTATATTATCTATGTTGGTTACTCATTCTACGTCTGGCATTCCGTTAAATTTTGTTTGCATTTTTTTTGAGACACACTGTATAAGTGGTAAGTCCAGGAGCATTGTATATTGTGCTTGTGTTGTACTTAATACTTTGTAAGGTGGCTTACTGTCGAGGAATTTCTGTGTGCCGTGCATCCGTTACACGTGTTTTTGAGGTGTTGTGAGGGGCTAGGTGTCACCTCACTGGGGCTTGTGTATCGGTTCTCTAGTCGAGCTGTAATTGCATGTGTTGTAATTACCAGAGGGATTTAAGGGTTGCATGTGTTGCATAAACCATTAATTCAGACTTGGGAAATATACGAGTAGGTGTTCCTCGAGCTGAGGGGCCCCATCGTATGTGTATTGGGTTGCAGGAGTCGGTGTGGGGTAGCTGCCCCTCCTTTGTAATTTCATTGAACCGGCCCGTGGAATGGCCGCCGAGATCACCAGACTTAACGCCATTGGACTTTTTCCTGTGGGGACATCTGAAGTCCAATGTTTATGTTACTCCACCAGCGGACCTGGATGACTTTGAGAGACGGATAACAGCCGAGATCAATGTTCTCAGGCAAGACAGAGCAGTGATTAGGCTTGTCGTTGCCGATATGCTGAGGAGGGCGCGAATCTGTGGAACGAAATGGCGGTCACGTGGAGGCTAAGGGTTAAGAAAATTCTCCAAAGAATTGATAATTAACAAAGAACATGCCACACTTGCCTCTCATGGCCTCTGATCCAGTTTTGAACTTAGCAATTTTGTGCGCAAGCCAATTTTAAGGTGGTTAACGAAAGTAGCCCGTCTTCACTCTGGCGTGAAATGCTGACGATAATCATGATGCTAATAAAAGCAGGAGACCATCTTCAACCAATGTGTATAGAGAAATTTTCTGAATATAATACAATTTTAATTGATGAGACCTTTTTCTGACTGTATACTTTTTTTTATACACCCTGTATTGATGCATCTGGACTAGCACTTAGCTTAAAGATATAGAGATTATAATTGTGTACTTGTGGTGACCCCTCAGGTGAGAGGTGCCATATGTGGTGTTAAGTTCCCCTCTACCGTGAGGTGCATTAGTGGTGTGCCAGTGACCCCTCATCGAGGTGCCATAGATTTTCATGTAGTTATAAGGATTTCCTGTATTGATGATTGTTTTTCTTGTGATTTAAGGACTTGGTCACCTCCAGGTGAGGTGCCTTATTGTTTGCGAATAAACCAGTATTATTTGTTATATAAATACACAACACTTGCATCCTAGTGACCTTTTTCATAGGGTGGTCTCAGAGCAATTGTATTCATTCATCGGGACGGTATACTGCTATCCCAACGGATACGTTCCTAACCGCTCGGGGACTTTTCCGGTCAGAGGCCGTCCACGCGACAATCCCTCCCTAGGGGTGTTGCGTCACAAATTGGTGTCAGAAGTGGGATTTTTGATTGATTGCGATTGCTGAGATTTTCCTTCTGATTAAGTGATTCTAGGGTATAGCGGTTGAGTATATGTCGGGAGTCACCTCCAGTGAGGACCTCAACAGGTCCAGGATGGAAGTGCAGTTGTTACAGTGGGAGAAGTCCCAACAGGCAAGGCGGATTGCAGAGCTTGAGTCTGCTTTGAAACAGACTAAGAAGTCTGACGAGAGCCCGGCTGGAGTAGCTGGAGGTAACATACGAAAGCGTGTTAGGGTTGATGGAGATATTGAGTTTAAACTCCCTGGTCGGGGTCTGGCCGATTTAAGGGAGGAGACAGGGTACACCTCATTGGAGGTGCCCCCACCTCTGAGTGATTTCAAACTATTGGGGACCCATCCTATTGGAAAGGGTGGTGAAATGAGTCTTCTGGATTGGACTACCCCTCAGAGGGGTGGTGACGTGTCCACTCCTAAGGTGCAGAAGGAGTCAGGTGACATGGGTGTTAACCGTACAAACCCTTTTATTGACGTTGAAGAGGTGTCTGATCCGAAGCAGAGATGTAGCGATTTATTGAGTTTTGCTACACGTCCGTTGGACAATTTCGATAGTACACCAGGTCCGGCTGAGAACATCAGTGCTGACAAGGTTGGACCTTGGAAGTTAGAGAGAGATTCCAGGGTGGTTGGAGAAGAAAGGATGAATGAGCGGGTCCACCAGACCCCTCGCCGTCCTAACATTGTTCCCGACCGGTACAGTGGTAAGATCCCATGGAATGAGTACTTCGGTCATTTTCAGAGTTGCCGGTTAGTAAACCAGTGGGACGAGGCACAGTCAGCGAAGTATTTGGTAGCGAGTCTCCAGGGCGATGCGGTCCGCATTCTTGGGGACAGCGCCAAGCAGGGTTATAGATACACCTATGGTGAGCTCGTGAAGCTGTTGTCACGAAGGTTTGGTACGGGGCAGCAGGCTGAGAATTTCCTGGTCGAGCTGAGACATAGGCGACAGAAACCCAAAGAAACTTTGCAAGAGTTAGGTCAGGCGATTTACGAGCTGGCAGTGAAAGCTTACCCTGAGATTCCTGAGGAACCAAGGGATCGGCTAGAGAAGAACCACTTTGTGGATATGGTGGCAACCCAGTCGATACGGGAGGGCATATTCCGAGCCCGACCAAAGAATTTGTCAGAGGCAATTCAAGCCGCTCTAGAGACGGAGAATTTTGAGAAAATAGAGACCCACCGAAGTTTGGAAAAGCCAGCCAAGTTTGCTCGGGGGGTAGACCGGGAGACTGAGGAGAGATTGCAGTTTGTTGAGAGGGCAATAAACCAACAATCTAAGAGTGTTGATGATTTGTCTCAGCAGTTGGACAAAATGTTGAAACTTTTGGCAGCACAACAGAAGTTGAAAGAGGGGACTTGTGAGGTTCCAGAGGTGTCAGAGGGGTCACGCCCTCAAAGGCGGCGACCCAGGTCAGAATTGAGGTGTTACAACTGTGGTCAGAAGGGGCACTTTGCGTTCGAGTGTAAGGAGCCCGGACGACGACAGGGTAAACTTCCGGGAAACGACCAGCAGCCTACCGGGGGGTCCACGGAAAGGCTGAACATTGCCAAGGATCCACAGAAGCAGACCAGCACAGAGCTAGGAAAAGGAAATTAGAGGGTGTCGATGAGGTGCGTGTGGTGTCAGTCCCCAAGCAGGGTTTGTTCGTCGAGGGGAGCGTGAGGTCCACCACTTTTTGACTCCTCATAGATACTGGCTCTACTGACACATTGATAAGCATTGCTGTTTTCAACCAGATTCCGAAGGAACAGAGACCAATCCTTCGAGATTGTGATGTTGGGGTACGCCAGGTGGATGGCACCCCATTGAAGACATTGGGCACAGCGTGGGTTGAGCTCAAGATTGGCAGAACGACGTATCCAGTGAATGTGATATTCGCTGATATATCCCTCCCCGCAATGCTGGGGATGGATTGGTTGTTGCTGACTTGTGGCAATTTAGATTTTCGGAATATGGAGTTGAACCTGAATGGAGAGCGAATCAAGTGCCAGCGTGGTGCCGGCGAGAGTTTTTTTGGTCGGGTTGTTGTTACAGAGACGACGGTGATACCTGCAGGGTATGAAGCCGTGGTGGCTGGAGCTGTACGTCAGCCTGAGGGGCTAGCCGGTCCAATGATGGTGGAGCCTGTCTGCGGTGGTGGAGAGCTCGCCCAGAGAAGCTTAGTGTTAGCTAGATCATTGATTGATGTGCCAACGGAGATGGTGCCTGTAAGGGTGTTGAACCCTTGCAAGGGGGAGAGAGGTGAGGTGAATCAAACAGACAGTGATACCTCACCAGTGGTGTCGGCTAGTGAGGTAGTTGATGTTGGAGACATTTCCGTCTTATCAGAAGGCCAGCCCCTCGGGGAGACTGATAAGACTGTTGATGACCCGTCACTTGAGGTGTCGCGGGAGGTCCTAGCCGGAAGATGTGAAGCCATGAGTCCACCGACGAAGCCTAAGAAGTTTCGCTGTAACAGGTGTCCGAGTGATTTTCAGCAGGCGAGAGGGTTGGCCCGGCATTTCCGGTTGCAACATGGACCGAAGCAGTTTCTATATTGTAGACGGTGTAGCCAGCATTTTGGTCGACGGGACAATCTGCGAAGGCACTATGTCCAGGTGCATAGCAGATGCATGGCAGACCTTGACGAGATCAAGAAGGAGCCACCTCGCAGTGAAGAGGGAGGTTCCTCGTCATCGGGCTGGGCTCGGACCACTGCATCCAGACGTGAGTGGAAAAATGAACGACGATTTGATGACTATCCCCAAGGAAGTAGTGAGAGAGTGGCGGAGGCTACGCCAGCCTCGCCGGCAGTCAGTCTGACGATTGCTCCGTTCTCCCCTCTCCGTGCGAATATTTCTTCGCCCAGGGTAGTGCTGTCACGGAAACCTCGAGGAATGCTCGACAGGATGCTCAATGCAGCTATGGAGTTGGACACCCCTGACATGCCAGAGTTGGAATCCATAAGCAGCATGGACGAACAGTCTCAGGAGGAACGGAACCCACAGCCGGAGGCACAACAACTCCAGCAGGAGCCGCCAGGACCTGAACAACCACAGCAGTCATCACAACCAGGACCCGGACAGCCGCAGGAGCCACCACACCCAGAACCCGGACAGCCGCAGGAGTCATCGCAACCAGGATCCGGACAGCCGCAGGAGTCATCACAACCAGGACACGAACAGCCGCAGGAGCCACCACACCCAGAACCCGGACAGCCGCAGGAGTCATCACAACCAGGACACGAACAGCCGCAGGAGCCACCACAACCAGAACCCGAAGTTAAGTTGGCCACCATACGAGAGCACACAGTGGTGCTTACATTAATCGACAATGTAGTGATACACCGGGAAGTAAGCGACAACATGTATTATAAGAACGTTGTTATTGAGTGGGCTGTACCCAGTGGAGGAAACTGATTTCCGGACTGTTGTGATCTTACGTGTTTTGTTTATAGCCTTAAGTGTATATTTATATCATAACTTATTTTGTTTTGTATTTAAAGAAACCACTATTTTGTATTGTTAACTTTTTAAAGCAGTTTTTATTGTTACGTAAAACATATTTGACTAAATAAAGTATTCAGGTGGATTAGGAGGCACCCAGGTGCCTCTAGATATGAGGATGCCACTTTCCCAGTCATCGAACTTAATCTTGTCTTTCCAAAGAAACTTGTTAATGTATCTAATTAGGTCTAGGATCAGGCGTTTCTTGCCCGATTTTTGTATGGAAACCGATAAGGGGTTTACTAAGGTTGGGGTACTGTGGCATTGCTGTATCAGACCGTTATTCAAAAGATCTGTAATTGCTTCTACAACAAATTCTGAGTGATCCAGAGCTGATTTGTTGTTCTTATGTATCCTTAGGGCCTGGTGTCGATATGAATGGTAGTTTATATCCTTTGTTTATAATTTCCAGTACAACAGGATTAGTGTCGAAACCTTTCCAAAATTCTATAGCGGCTTTCAATCTTCCTTTTACAATGGGTTCTGTATTACGTTGTTCATACTCATAATAATTGTCAATGTAAAATTCCATATCATACCCACAGTTTATGGCATTCTGGTTGGAATCCTCCGCCTCCACCAATTCTGTGTGACCACCTTCATACCGGCTACCACTGGGGGTATCTACTCGTGTCTTTGTATGATGGCTGGGTATGTTTCTGTTGCCCACAATTTCTTCTCCAATGTCCGGGTTTGCCGCATCTGAAGCAAATATCGGAGGGTTTGGGGGTTGGGTTCCAGTTTGGCGTAACCCCATGCAGCATTGACTCTACAGTTGAACTGAGGGCCACGAAAAAACTAGCGCTAGCAGAACTCGTACTAGCTGCCGCTGCCTGTGGCGGCCCTTGGCGTTGGCGCTTGGTTGTTCCGAAGTTGCCTTTGGTGGTCCGTTTCTTTCGAACTGCTCTGGCTTGCGCTTGTCGAATTCTCTTTTCATCTTCTGAATCACTTGCGAGTTCATCGCTAAGATATTCATCCACTGCGGTCCAACCTATTTGAATACAGCATAGTAGAAGAAAGAGAGGAAACCGTGCGCATTTCACGCATACTTTAATTATTCTATGTAAAGAATGTTACGTAATTGTATCGTATATGCCTGGCGTTCACTGTAACAGTACTGTCTATGACACAGCATTTATATTCGTAATTTGTCACATTTTTTGAAGGAATGTTTCTTACCGAATACTATTTAATAAACTTCTTTTTATGATTAGTACCGGTACAATTTTTAATGTTTGCGTCTACGTCTCATATTCTATAAATAACTAACCTGCGTCGCTCTTGTCTGCGATTCTGATCGGTTTATTTCGTTTCTTCAGGCTTTGGATGGCCTCTGTGGTAGCAACGTTTGCGTTGTTGGTGTCGCCTTCTTCTAGAAGTGATGCGACGGCTTCTAATTTCTCTAGAATTCCCGCATTGAATTCAAACTGAGACTTATTACCTTTGAAGCGGAATGTTAATTCCGCTGCTCTTTAATGTAGCTGTTGTACTTTCTCCGAAGTGGTTTGCTGCCGTTTTTCTGTTTCTTGTTTCAGTTTTGTCAGTGAGGAATCAAAGTATCCCTTAATTTCGGCTAAAGCTGTCTTTATAGTATCCCCTATTGCTTTAAGGGGTAATGAAGGCCCGTTCGTCGGAAATGCTCTTGCAGTGGAGCTATTATTGCCTTCGGTTTCCGACATGTTATAGATTGCGGTAAGGGTACAGGGACGGAGCTACTAAAATAAAACGTCTGTATTGCTTGCAATGAATTCGGTCAGTGCCTATGCTCTTATTGCACGCACTGCTGCACTCACCCGTTTCCTTCATACATATTCAAATAACGCGCTATCAGTATTGCCTTGGGACGGGACGATTTCAATATCCAACAAATTTGGATGACTAAATTAGGTTCTTGTATCCGATGGATTTTGAGTTACAGTCTGATACACGCTTAACAGCGTGTGCTGCAGTAGGGATGCTGCGACGAGGCAACTTTCAAATCACAAGAAGAAAAACTCCAACTGAAGAGAGGTGTAAACAACTACTTAATTATTTCTGGGTACAGGGATTCGATAGGGTTTGTTATCGTCTTATGTGATTGCTTTGTTGAAAGAGATTCAATAGTCCCAATTAGGCCAACAGTCCTTATAGGGTCCATTGAGCAATCGTTAAACTATTGAAAGACAATTCAACAGTCGAACAATTGAGCCAATAGTTTTTTTTTCAATTCTTGAACCGCCACAAAACAAAAGTAAATAGTAATATGTTGTCCTGGGGAGAATTCAGGACGGTGCAGGCGGTACATACAAGAAGGGGTGAGCGACACACGCAGATGTTCATTCTGAGGTAAAAGACTACTTTGGACACATTGCTAATTTCCCAATCAATTATTTGAACATTTATATAGATACCTCCCAAATTCATATTCCCTTTTGAATTAATATGATTGTTTTCTTAATTTTGGGTGAAATTAATACTCTTCCATAAAAACTTCAAAACAGTTATTTAGGGGTTACATATGACGGTCCCAAATATAGGCGTTATGTTTCCAAACGTTAACCCTTTAAAACGAGGTGATAAAAATATGAAACATGTACGCCAAAAACATAATTTAAAGAGAAATGTCTGATGCCACGTTGATGACTGCTCTGGTCGTTAGTTCGTTTGTTAAAAAATGACGCACACATATATATATATATACAACAGCTGTTTAAAAAAGCCATTTAGCTTAATTATTTTACTGCGAGTGAAAATCATGGGAACTTACTTCTGTAAGTTAAATAGTCGTAGGAGTGGTTTACTGAACGAGGTTAAGCTTTTTCAAATTGAGCAGCGAAGATCGTTTGAAAACTAACACTAGGGCTACAGCAGGGCTATATTGTAATTAATACACATTTTGCAAGTAGAAAACATAAGATAATAATAATAATAATAATAACTAGAGGTATAGAGTTTGTAAAAAACAAACTCAATGTGTTTGGGGGTTCATGTTATGGTGTCATCACCTAAAGTTGTTTAAAAATGCAAAATAAATCCAAAATGTTAACATTGTACAAGTTTGTATTTAACAGAAATAAAGAGCATATTTTAAGTGTACTATGAATTAAAGAGATTTTTATTATCAGATTATTGTCTTTCTCCCAGTTATGATAAACAACATTTAAGAAATCTAATCCTTAATAGAGCGCCCATTATTACAGCTAAAATGGGGAGACATTGCAGGAATGAGTCAAGCCAGGCAGCTATTTTTTCTGCAGTACAATTCCTCATTCACTTACAAATTCCCATAAAAATCTAATGTTACAAAGGTTGAAAGGTTCTTCAATAGTTAATTCACCAAAAACTTGCACGAGCATGTTAGTCTAGTGAGTAGAATGCTCGTTCTCAAGGTGTTTGGTTGTTCATCATGTTAGGACGTCATCACCTAAAGTTGTTTAAAAGTACATTAATTAAGTTGGAACTTGGTAAATATGGTTTTCTTGTCAGAAAAGTTTCATGATAAAACTTGCATCCGTGGTGCCAAGTGCGACTTGACAAGAGACTACGGCTATGGAGTTCAGTTCAGCATGTGACTTGACTTCAGACTATTAGACCATGGATATGGAGCGTGCAATGAAAATGCATTCAGAAATTGAGTTTCGTGACGCATATCAAGCATGAGCGTAGAAACAGTTTAATATATAATTACATGTAAATTCTAATATATAAATCCACACTCACAAAATTTGCCAGTTTGGCAGATTATTTGCATTTGAACTATGACATGAAAATAGCGCCCTCTTTTGGCCATTCTTAGAAAACCACATTTTCATTGGAGATTTTTGTATAATTGAATAGTTCACATGGGCTGGTTTTTGTTATGTTTCTCTACCCTAATCTGTCAAATCGGTCCAGTCAGGTAGGGAAGAGTTTGGAAAGGGGATTCCATATTTGGGAAATATTTGATGTCATTGTAAAGAAATGAACCAGTTTAAAAAAAATCTTGCCTTGAATAAAAGGTCTGAACCCAACTTTTCCCTGAACGTCTAACCCCCCCCCCAAGTTTTCCAATTTAATTGATCATGTAAAAAACTTCTAAATTGTCCATTCATTTCAATATTTTGGGGTTTCATTTCCCATTTCCCATCCCCTTACCTTGAGCTCCACCCTCTTTAGGCAACCCTGGATCAAACCCTACCTACATCAAAGACCAATTTGTGAATCTTTTCTCATCTTTAAAAAGTAAATTATTGGTTATTAATTGTCAACATTTTGTGTAAATATTTAAATTGATGAAACACATTCTTCGTTAAAATACAAAATTAATAAGATATTTAAATAAAGGAAATGCGAAACAACATTATCTTTTGAATGACACTTCTGCTTTATTTTGTCATGGTCATGATACTTTTCCATCCATTTTTGCACCCATCAATAATAATCCATTTCATACAGGATAAAGGTTATCCAAACTTCTAGGTCTAATTTGCAATGAAAAGAATAATTTTTTCTTAAGTACAAAATACAAAATAAGTGAACCTGTAGTCCCTAACATTAATTGGATTTGGCTAGTATTGTTAAATCTTTGGCACTTAAAAAAACTTTTACTGGTGCATGAAAAGAAAGTCAACAGAATGTTTTAATTAAAGTTAATGGTTAAAGGGGCAACATTATCTCAATCAGAGTAAACTTTCAACGGGTCATGGAATCAGTGTCCTAGTGTAAGATGAACAAAGCGGGTGATTGAAAATTACTGGCTCATTTGTTCAGCAGTCTGCAAGGATAAGTCATCTGAAGTTGATGGCCAGGGTAGCTGTAATGCCATGTGATTTCTTCATTATAAGTGTATTATATAGTACAGCTGATGCATTGAAGAGTGTGTGAAGATAGGCACTTTCATGTGAAAATCTCTCTGCTTCTCCAGCACCTTCACTGCTGTCTACACTCACTGGCCAAAAGTATTGCAACATGTTCAAAATCGCAATTTACAGTAACAGGTGAGATGATCATTTAATCTGATTTCATCAATCGTGTATTACATAATTTTCGAGCAAGAACAGTAAAAAAGAACATTGACTTCAAAACACAGGCACTTTCAAGAAGTCTTAAGTAGTGTAAATAAAATAAAATAAATTATTGTAACACAGTTCTCCAAACTGAACTTTGGTGTATGTTGCAATACTTATGGCCAGTGAGTGTATATCAGTATCAGTACATAATGTATCTGAGCCAACTGCAGTCTCTATACCAGTTCTTTTGCAGCTAGAGATTGGCTGTACACCAAGTCAATTGTATTCTTAGTAAATGATCTATGAATTACCAGTGTAGGAAATGTACTTTTCAGACGTGTTAGTTTTCAGATTGTGGGACCTGTACTTACTGCAGTCAACTCCCTCCATTTCTTGTACGCACTTGATGAACTTACGATGTAATGACTTTGTGAAAAGAATTTCATTGTTTTCTTCTGGATGACTTCTTCACAGAATTTTATTTATGCATCATTGTACCAAATAGGTCTTTCATCTGATGAATCTGGCCTTGTCAAGAATTGGGTACATACTCATTATAGCAAAGACAATGATAGCAAACTTCTAAACCCACAAGATCTTTATCTTCGATTTGCAAAAGTAACCTCTCATCTTTCCGTTGGGCATGCAATCAAGGTTTGGCACTGTGAAAACAGTTTTTTCTCAATTTTTCTCGGTTTGTCAGGGAGGAACTCTGATGAAGACCACGGTTTTCTTCTCTGGGGTTCAATGCTGCATTCTCACCGCTCAACCTCATCTTGACCTAAATATGTATGAAGAAAGAATGATAAATATTTAATAGAAATAGAGGAATAACTGAGTAAGGGGAATGGGCATTGTAGACAGAAAGAGATTGAAAATTAACAAAAATACACACACAAGACAAGGTAAACAGATAGAAAGAAACGAAAAAGCAACATCTAACTTGAAACAATTTTACTGCATACTAAGCTTGGGTGATAAACACGATATCGAATATTGCGATAACTTTTTTATTCGATTACAATATCGAGAACCTATTTAAGTTATCGGCATATCGGCGAATCGCGAATACAAATATATCACAATAAAATATAAATCGACATTGTGAGTCAAGTCAGAAATTCCATGGAAATAAAATCATTAGTCTTTTGAGCTAATAGAAATGAGAAACAAAAGCAAACTACTTCAGAAGTACATACACGCTCTGCAAATAAATTTGCAATTTATTGTGACACTTGTAGAGAGGTACATACCTGTGGTTATCGGCTCTAAAGCAATCATGCATGAATGCAAAAAAAGAATTGCGATATTATTGAAAATTGCAATATATGTTTGCCGATATATCATGGATAAAAAAAATCGTTATCGCCCAAGCTTACTGCATACTTGAAACTTGATTGAATTTTTGGAAAGAATGTCACATCCAACCGCCACTTTTTAAGGGTTTTTTTTGAAAATAAATTCCAACCACTAACCAGTTAAAAATTATTCTATCGATTTTGGTGAAACTATCTTTAAAATCCACTTTTATGATGGTTTTCGGACTTTATTTCCTTCTAAAAATCCTCCCTTCAGAAAATAGAAGGATCATATTATAGTTGCCACTGCACATGTACAATGACTGTTGGTCACTAATTGTGGAATTTACATCAGACTGACATGACTGAGGAATTCATCGTATACCAAAATGGCTGATTTTTCATGAAATAAATATCCTGGAATAATTTGAAGTATATGTCCATCATCATCCATATGTTCTCCACCTTACGAGGTAGGTAAGATTACTTTATTGGTTATATTGAATGAGAAAAAGTGGCGGTTCAATTCGACATTCTAACCGAATTTTCAATATTTGCCTACCTTGATGTTTCTGTTTCTTCTCATTTCTTCCTCTCAGCCCTGCAAATGGCATGGAAGCATTTGTACCACTCTGAGTGGTACCCATAGATCTGTAAATCAAATGGTAATTAATTTTAGGAATGTCGGCTATTCATCCATACATGTAAAATAATAAATAATTGGGTCAGCATCCATCTTCATTGTATACACTATGAAAAAATAATCCAAAACTTTAGTTCAGCTTGAAGTTCATTTCCATGCTTATTCACACCGCCGAAGGTTGAATATTCTTGGTTCATATACAAAAGTTATGTTTGTGCAACTAGTATTACTTTTAAGCATCTGATAAAACTCTATTATAAAGATCCCATTTTCAACAGTGCTGATTTTTACCAAAAAGTGCCCCCTTTCAGGATTTTCATGGATTTGGGGTGGTTTAAGGTTTGTTTATTTTGTTGGTCAAGGTTATTTTGTTGGTCAAGGTATTAACATGGTAACTATTGAAAATAATCACCAGGAATGATCTTTTTTGAAATTGTCACTAAAAAAAGTATGATGATATCAGAAGTACATACATCGCTCTGCAAATAAATTTGCAATTTATTGTGACACTTGTAGAGGGTACATACCTGTGGTTATTGGCTCTAAAGCAATCATGAATGCAAAAAAAAGAATTGCGATATTATTGAAAATTTCAATATATGTTTGCCGATATATCGTGGATAAAAAAATCGTTATCGCCCAAGCTTACTGCATACTTGAAACTTGATTGAATTTTTGGAAAAGACTGTCGTATCCGACCGCCACTTTTTAAAGGGTTTTGGGAAATTTTTTTGCAACCACTAACCAGTTAAAAATTATTCTATCGATTTTTGGTGGTACAGAAAGCGAAAACTATCTTTAAAATCCACTTTTATTTCCCTTCTAAAAAATCCTCCCCTTCAGAAAATAGAAGGATCCTATTATAGTTGCCACTGCGCATGTACAAATGACTGTGCTGGTCACTAATTGTGGAGTTTACGACATCAGACTGACATGACTGAGGAATTCATCGTATAGCAAAATGGCTGATTTTTCATGAAATAAATATCCTGGAATAATGTGAAGTATATGTCCATCATCATCCATATGTTCTCCACCTTACGAGGTAGGTAAGATTACTTTAATGGTTATACTGAATGAGAAAAAGTGGCGGTCGGATGCGACATTCTACCCGTATTTTTCAATATTTGCCTACCTTGATGTTTCTGTTTCTTCTTAATCTTATTTCTTCCTCTCAGCCCTGCAAATGGCATGGAAGCATTTGTACCACTCAGAGTGGTACCCATAAATCTATAAATCGAATGGTAATTAATTTTAGGAATGTCGGCTATTCATCCATACATGTAAAATAATAAATAATTGGGTCAGCATCCATCTTCATTGTATACACTATGAAAAAATAACCCAAAACTTTAGTTCAGCTTGAAGTTCATTTCCATGCTTATTTACACCGCCAAAGGTTGAATATTCTTGGCTCATGTACAAAGTTATGTTTGTGCAACTACAATACATTACATGTAGTATTACTTTTAAGTATCTGATAAAACTCCATTATAAAGATTCCATTTTTCAACAGTGCTGATTTTTTTCCCCAAAAAGTGCCCCTTTCAGAATTTTGATGGATTTGGGGTGGTTAGGGTTATAGTTTATTTTGTTGGTCAAGGTAACTATTGAAAATAATCACCAGGAATTATCTTATTTGTAAATTGTCACTACAGTACACGATACTGAGGGACAGATCACAATGAGATATTAAAAGTCTGAAGACATAAGTTAAATTGTCAAGGATATTTTCATATAGGCCTAAGTCCAACTATATTTTACAAAATATATGTAGTCTGATTAGGTCCAGATATTTTTCAAATCTTTTAAAATTAATTCCTACATTACCTGTAACGTTAGCTGCGACGTATGTTATGTACGTTAGCTCCAACAGCCCTAACGCTTAGACATTGGCAATATCACACTCAACCATACCGTCTATTTCTTCCATCCACTTGCACATGAAAGAATCTTTGTCCAACTCATCTCCAAAATGATAACAATTTGGATTCCATGCTAAATTAGTACATTTTCTGCGACGCATTTTCTGCAGACGGGCCCGACACTCGGGGAAGCCATTGTTTTTGCTGCCGCATGGTCCTATACTGTGCGCGTGCATGCATGGCAGGTCATGACCTGCGCGGTCTTCGTAAACTCGAACTATTCTATTCTAATTAGATAATGCATATACACACACTATAGGCCGATATGTCTGTGTGTAAGAGAACGTCAAGGCCATTCACGTGGCTGTCCTTCTGAATAGTTGTTCATTTAAACGTCTGTTTTTGACCTGAAGGAGAGGTACAAATTGGGGTCATATCTGTGTAAGAAATGTGACATAGTTCAAGGTCTTTAAGATGATGCAAAGATTGTGAAAATATTTTCTGTGGTTCATGAGATATGATTATTTGAATTTTTTTGATTTGTTTTTGAAATTTTTCAAACCCGGTTTCGACCGGAAGGAGAGGTCGAATTGGGGTCACGTTTGTGTACGAAAAATCACATAATTAAAGATCTATATCATGGTGCAAAAGACTGTGAAAATATCGTTTGTGGTTCATGAGATATGATTTTTTGAAAATATTAACCTTTGATTTAGTGTAATTCGATATCTGATGACCTCACTATGACATCACAACTTAGTGTACAACTACATGTTAAGGTTTAGGCACAACTACATGTTAAGGTCTAAGTATGTGTGAAGTTTTAAGGTTCTGTGAACTCTGCAACTATGTTTTTTTGTGTGTATAATTCTTATTCGGAAGAAGAAAAAGAAGAAGAAAAAAAAAAACCCGAACAATAACAATAGGTGTTTGGGTACCAACCCAAACACCTAACTAGAGGTATAGAGTTTGTTAAAAACAAACTCAAGGTGTTCGAGTGCGCCTAATATGACATCATCACCTAAAGTTATTAAAAGACAAGAGTTACTTCAGGAGATATGAGTTTTCATAATATGTAATATATATAAAATACCACATATTGTGTTATACTGAATACATTAACTTCTGGTTCAATTATGTGACGTCATTCATACTTCACAAAATTGTTTCTCATAATATGAGTTACTTCAGGAGATATGTGTTTTTATGATATATAATGAAAATAACATGTGCTGAATACATTAACTTCCGGTTCAGTCATCCCATATAATTTTAAATTCCTCCAACCAAATTAAGTCTGAACTTGGTAAATATGGTTTTCTCTTCAGAAAGGTTTCATGACAAAACTCGCATCAGTGGTGTCAAGTGCGACTTGACAAGAGACTATGGCTACGAGAGATACGTTCGGCGTGTAATTATTTGACTTCAGACTACTAGACTAGGGGGTGTGCAATGAGTGTGTTCAGAAATTGAGTTTTGTGACACATATCAGGAATGAGCGTGGAAACAGTAGATCATTACATGTAAATTACTAATATATAAATCCACAATCACGAAACTTGCCCGTTTGGCAGATATTTGCATTTGAATGACATGAAAATAGCGCCCTCTTTCGGCCATTTTTAGAAAACTGTACATTTTAATGTACATTTCAATTTTGTATAATTTGAATAGTTCACATGGGCTATGTTTTTATGTTTGGAAGAGTTTGGAAAGGATTCCATATTTGGGGAATATTTGTCATTGTAAAAATGAACCAGTTTAAAAATTGCCTTGAATAAAGGTCTGAACCCGTCTGACCCCAGTCCTCTACCCCTTACTCCCAGGGTAAGATCCATGGTGTCGTGGGGTAGTATTGCAATTAATTGATCATGTGAAAACAATCTAAATTGACCATACATCTCAATATTTTGGGGTTTCGTTTATCCCCCATCTCATTGCCTTGAGCCCCACCCGCTTTGGGCAACTCTGATTCTAACCCTGCCTACATCAGAGACCAATTTGTAAATCTTTTATCATCTTTAAAAGTTCAGTATTGGTTATTAATTGTCAATGTTTTGTGTAAATATTTAAATTGATAAAACACATTCTTCGTTAATACACATTAATTTAAAGTAATAAAGGAAATGCAAAAACAAATTTATCTTTTGAATGACATTTCTGCTTTATTTTGTCATGGTCATGATACTCTCTTTTCCATCCATTTTACCCATCAATAATAATCCATTTCATGCAGGATAAAGGTTATCCAAACTTCAAGGTCTAATTTGCAATGAAAAGAATAATTTTTCTGAAGTACTAAATATTCCAACAAATATTCCAAGTGAACATGTAGTCCCCTGCCATTAATTGGTTTTGGCTAGTATTGTTAAACCTTTAGCACACTTTAAAAAACACCTTTACTGGTGCATGAAAAGAAAGTCAACAGAATTTTCAATTAAAGATAATGGTTAAAGGGGCAATATCATCTCAATCAGAGTAGACTTTCAACGGGTCATGGAATCAGTGTCCTAGTGTAAGATGAACAAAGCAGGCAATTGAAAATTACTGGCTCATTTGTTAAGCAGTCTGCAAGGATAAGTCATCTGAAGTTGATGGGGGGCAACTGTAATGCCATGTGATTTCTTCATTATAAGTGTATTATATAGTACAGCTGATGCATTGAAGAGTGTGTGAAGATTATTATGCACTTTATGTAAAAATCTCTCTGCTTCTCCAGCACCTTAACTGCTCCCAGTATCGGTATCAGTAATACAATGTATCTGAGCCAACTGCAGTCTCTATACCAGTTCTTTTGTAGGAGAGTTTGGCTGTACACCAAGTCAACTGTATTCTTAGTAAATGATCTATGAATTACCAGCGTAGGAAATGTACTTTTCAGACGTGTTTTCAGATTGTGGGTCAACCCAATCAACTCTCCTCCACTTCTTGTACATACTTGATGAACTTACGATGTAATGACTTTGTGAAAAAATTTCATTGTTTTATTATTCTCTTCTGGATGACTTCTTCACAGAATTTTATTTATGCATCATTGTACCAAATAGGTATTTTATCTGATGGATTTGGCCTTGTCAAGAATTGGGTACATACTCATTATAGCAAAGACAATGATAGCAAACTTCTAAACCCACAAGATCTTTATCTTCGATTTGCAAAAGTAACCTCTCATCTTTCCGTTGGGCTGCTTCAAATAGTTGGCATGCAATCAAGGTTTGGCACTGTGAATACTTATCAGTTTTTTTTTTTTTTTCTGGTTTTGTCGGGAGTAAGTCTGATGAAGACCACGGTTTTCTTCTCTGGGGTTCAGTGCTGCATTCTTACCGCTCGAGCTCATATTGACCTGAATATGTATGAAGAAAGAATGATAAATATTTAATAGAAGTAGAGGAATAAGTGAGTAAGTGGGAATGGGCATTGTAGAAAAAAGAGTGTGAAAATTAACAAAGTAAACACACAAGACAAGGTAAACAGATAGAAAGAAACGAAAAAGCAACATATAACTAGAAACAATTTTACTGCATACTAAGCTTGGGCAATAAACACGATATCGAATATTGCAATAACTTTTTTATTCGATTACAATATCGAGAACCTATTTAAGTTATCGGCATATCGGCGAATCGCGAATACAAATATATCACGATAAAATATAAATCGACATTGTGAGTCAAGTCAGACATTCCATGGAAATAAAACCATTAGTCTTTTGAGCTTTTAGAAATGAGAAACAAAAGCAAACTACTTCAGAAGTACATACACGCTCTGCACATAAATTTGCAATTTATTGTGACACTTGTAGAGGGTACATACCTGTTGTTATTGGCTCTAAAGCAATCATGCATGAATGCAAAAAAAGAATTGCGATATTATTGAAAATTGCAATATATGTTTGCCGATATATCGTGGATAAAAAAAATCGTTATCGCCCAAGCTTACTGCATACTTGAAACTTGATTGAATTTTTGGAAAGAATGTCGTATCCGACCACCACTTTTTAAAGGGGTTTTGGGAAATTTTTTTGCAACCACTAACCAGTTAAAAATTATTCTATCGATTTTTGGTGGTACAGAAAGCGAAAACTATCTTTAAAATCCACTTTTATTTCCCTTCTAAAAAATCCTCCCCTTCAGAAAATAGAAGGATCCTATTATAGTTGCTACTGCGCATGTACAAATGACTGTGTTGGTCACTAATTGTGGAGTTTACGACATCAGACTGACATGACTGAGGAATTCATCGTATAGCAAAATGGCTGATTTTTCATGAAATAAATATCCTGGAATAATGTGAAGTATGTGTCCATCATCATCCATATGTTCTCCACCTTACGAGGTAGGTAAGATTACTTTAATGGTTATACTGAATGAGAAAAAGTGGCGGTCGGATGCGACATTCTACCCGTATTTTTCAATATTTGCCTACCTTGATGTTTCTGTTTCTTCTTAATCGTATTTCTTCCTCTCAGCCCTGCAAATGGCATGGAAGCATTTGTACCACTCAGAGTGGTACCCATAAATCTGTAAATCGAATGGTAATTAATTTTAGGAATGTCGGCTATTCATCCATACATGTAAAATAATAAATAATTGGGTCAGCATCCATCTTCATTGTAATTGTATACACTATGAAAAATAACCCCAAAAAACTTTAGTTCAGCTTGAAGTTCATTTCCATGCTTATTTACACCGCCAAAGGTTGAATATTCTTGGCTCATGTACAAAGTTATGTTTGTGCAACTACAATACATGTAGTATTACTTTTAAGTATCTGATAAAACCCATTATAAAGATCCCATTTTTCAACAGTGCTGATTTTTCCCCCAAAAAGTGCCCTTTCAGGATTTTGATGGATTTGGGGTGGTTAGGGTTATTATAGTTTATTTTGTTGGTCAAGGTATTAACATGGTAACTGAAAATAATCACCAGGAATGATCTTTTTTAAATTGTCACTACACGATACTGAGGGACAGATCACAATGAGATATTAATAAAAGTCTGAAGACATAAGTTAAATTGTCAAGGATATTTTTCATATAGGCCTAAGTCCAACTATTTTACTAAATATATGTAGTCTGATTAGGTCCAGATATTTTTCAAATTCTTTTAAAATTAATTCCTACATTACCTGTAACGTTAGCTGCGACGTATGTTATGTACGTTAGCTCCAACAGCCCTAACGCAAAACATTGGCAATATCACACTCAACCATACCGTCTATTTCTTCCATTCACTTCTTCCATCCACTTGCACATGAAAGAATCTTTGTCCAACTCATCTCCAAAAATGATAACAATTTGGATTCCATGCTAAATTAGTACATTTTCTGCGACGCATTTTCTGCAGACGGGCCCGACACTCAGGGAAGCCATTGTTTTTGCTGCATGGTAATTATACTGTGCGCGTACGTGCATGCATGGCAGGTCATGACCTGCGCGGTCTTCATAAACCTCGAACTATTCTATTCTAATTAGATAATGCATATACACACTATAGGCCGATATGTCTGTGTGTAAGAGAACGTCAAGGCCATTCACGTGGCTGTCCTTCTGAATAGTTGTTCATTTAAACGTCTGTTTTCGACCGGAATGAGAGGTACAAATTGGGGTCATATCTGTGTAAGAAATGTGACATAGTTCAAGGTCTTTAAGATGATGCAAAGATTGTGAAAATATTTTCTGTGGTTCATGAGATATGATTATTTGAATTTTTTGATTTGTTTGAAATTTTCAACTTCCGGTTTCGACCGGAAGGAGAGGTCGAATTGGGTCACGTTTGTGTACGAAAAATCACATAATTAAAGATCTATATCATGGAGCCAAGACTGGGAAAATATCGTTTGTGGTGCATGCGAAATGATTTTTTGAAAAGATTAACCTTTGATTGAGTGTAATTCGATATCTGATGACCTCACTATGACGTCACAACTTAGTGTGCACAACTACATGTTAAGGTTTAGGAACAACTACATGTTAAGGTCTAAGTATGTGTGTGAAGTTTTAAGGTTCTGTGAACTCTGCAACTATGTTTTGTCTGTGGATAATTCTTATTCGGAAGAAAAGAAGAAAAAACTAGAGGTATAGAGTTTGTTAAAACAAACTCGAGGTGTTTGGGGGATTCATCATGTTATGGCGTCATCACCTAAAGTTGTTTAAAAATACATTAATTTAGTCTATTGTCTATGGCTGTCGCTCGAACACCTAAAAATAACAAGAGTTACTTCAGAGATGTGTTTTTATTATATATAATGAAAATAACATATAATGTGCTGAATACATTAACTTCCGGTTCAGTCATCCCATATAATTTTTAAATTCCTCAACCGAATTAAGTTTGAAGTTGGTAAATATGGTTTCTCTTCAGAAAGGTTTCATGACAAAATTTGCATTCTGTGGTGCCAAGTGCGACTTGACAAGAGACTATGGCTACAGGAGTTAAGTTCGGCGTGTGACTTGACCACGGGGTGTGCAATGAAAATGTGTTCAGAAATTGAGTTTTGTGACACATATCAGGCATGAGCGTGGAAACAGTTTAATAGATCATTACATGTAAATTGCTATATATAAATCACAATCACGAAACTTGCCAGTTTGGCAGATATTTACATTTGAATGACATGAAAATAGCGCCCTCTTTCGGCCATTCTTAGAAAACTGTACATTTCAATGTGGACTTTGTATAATTTGAATAGTTCACATGGGCTATGTTTTTTATGTTTGGAAGAGTTTGAAAGGGATTCCATATTGGGGAATATTTGATGATGTCATTGTAAAGAAATTAACCAGTTTAAAAAAATTGCCTTGAATAAAAGGTCTGAACCCGACTGCTCCTGAACGTCTGATCCCCCAGTCCTCTACCCCTTACTCCCAGGGTACGATCCATGGTGTCGTGGGGTAGTATTCCAATTTAATTAATCATGTGAAAACATTCTAAATTGACCCATATTTCAATATTTTTGGGGGTTTCGCTTTCCATCCCCATCTCCTGCCCTTGAGCCCCACCCTCTTTGGGGCAACCCTGGATCTAACTCCCTACATCAAGAGCCAATTTGTAAAGCTTTTATCATCTTTAAAAAGTTCAGTATTGGTTATTAATTGTCAATGTTTTGTGTAAATATTTAAATTGATAAAACACATTCTTCGTTAATACACACAATTAATAAGTTATTTAAATAAAGGAAATAAAAACAAATTTATCTTTTGTATGACACTTCTGCTTTATTTTGTCATGGTCATGATACCTTTTTTTCCATCCATTTTTGCACCCATCAATAATAATCCATTTCATACAGGATAAAGGTTATCCAAACTTCTAGGTCTAATTTGCAATGAAAAAATTAATTTTGTCTGAAGTACTAAATATTCCAACAAGTGAACCTGTAGTCCCTGGCATTAATTGGTTTTGGCTAGTATTGTTGAACCTTAAGCACACTTTAAAAAAAACTGTTACTGGTGCATGAAAAAAAAGTCAACAGAATTTGTCAATTAAAGATAATGGTTAAAGGGGCAATATCATCTCAATCAGAGTAGACTTTCAATGGGTCGTGGAATGAGTGTCCTAGTGTAAGATGAACAAAGCAGGCAATTGAAAATTACTGGCTCATTTGTTAAGCAGTCTGCAAGGATAAGTCATCTGAAGTTGATGGCCAGCTGTAATGCCATGTGATTTCTTCATTAAAAGTGTATTATATAGTACAGCTGATGCATTGAAGAGTGTGTGAAGATATGCAGCACTTTCATGTAAAAATCTCTCTGCTTTTCCAACACCTTCACTGCTGTCCAGTTCTTTTTGCAGTGAGAGTGCACACCAAGTCAATTGTATTCTTAGTAAATGATCTATGAATTACCAGCGTAGGAAATGTACTTTTCAGACGTGTTTTCAGATTGTGGGTCAACTCCAGTCAACTCCTCCACTTCTTGTACATACTTGATGAACTTACGATGTAATGACTTTGTGAAAAGAATTTCATTGTTTTATTATTCTCTTCTGGATGACTTCTTCACAGAATTTTATTTATGCATCATTGTACCAAATAGGTATTTCATCTGATGGATCTGGCCTTGCTCAAGAATTGGGTACATACTCATTATAGCAAAGACAATGATAGCAAAACTTCCAAACCCACAAGATCTTTATCTTCGATTTGCAAAAGTAACCTCTCATCTTTCCGTTGGGCTGTTTCAAACAGTTGGCATGCAATCAAGGTTTGGCACTGTGAATACTTATCAGTTTTTTCTCAATTTTCTCGGTTTGTCAGGGAGTAACTCTGATGAAGACCACGGTTTCTCTCTGGGGTTCAGTGCTGCATTCTTAACGCTCGACCTCATATTGACCTGAATATGTATGAAGAAAGAATGATAAATATTTAATAGAAATAGAGGAATAAGTGAGTAAGGGAATGGGCATTGTAGACAAAAGAGAGTGAAAATTTACAAAAGTAAACACACAAGACAAGGTAAACAGAAACGAAAAAGCAACATATAACTAGAAACAATTTTACTGCAGACTAAGCTTGGGCGATAAACACGATATCGAATATTGATTTATTCGATTACAATATTGAGAACCTATTTAAGTTATCGGCATATTGGCGAATTACGAATACAAATATATCATGATAAAATATAAATCGACATTGTGAGTCAAGTCAGATATTCCATGGAAATAAAATCATTAGTCTTTTGAGCTTTTAGAAATGAGAAACAAAAGCAAACTACTTCAGAAGTACATACATGCTCTGCAAATAAATTTGCAATTTATTGTGACACTTGTAGAGGGGTACATACCTGTGGTTATTGGCTCTAAAGCAATCATGCATGAATGCAAAAAAAGAATTGCGATATTATTGAAAATTGCAATATATGTTTGCCAATATATCGTGGATAAAAAAAATCGTTATCGCCCAAGCTTACTGCATACTTGAAACTTGATTGAATTTTTGGAAAGAATGTCGTATCCGACCACCACTTTTAAAGGGTTTTTGGGAATTTTTTGCAACCACTAACCAGTTAAAAATTATTCTATCGATTTTGGTGGTACAGAAAGCGAAAACTATCTTTAAAATCCACTTTTTTTCCTTCTAAAAATCCTCCCTTCAGAAAATAGAAGGATCCTATTATAGTTGCCACTGCGCATGTACAAATGACTGTGTTGGTCACTAATTGTGGGTTTACGACATCAGACTGACATGACTGAGGAATTCATCGACATAGCAAAATGGCTGATTTTTCATGAAATAAATATCCTGGAATAATGTGAAGTATATGTCCATCATCATCATCCATATGTTCTCCACCTTACGAGGTAGGTAAGATTACTTTAATGGTTATACTGGAATGAGAAAAAAGTGGCGGTCGGATGCGACATTCTACCCGTATTTTTTCAATATTTGCCTACCTTGATGTTTCTGTTTCTTCTTAATCTTATTTCTTCCTCTCAGCCCTGCAAATGGCATGGAAGCATTTGTACCACTCAGAGTGGTACCCATAAATCTGTAAATCGAATGGTAATTAATTTTAGGAATGTCGGCTATTCATCCATGTAAAATAATAAATAATTGGGTCACATCCATCTTCATTGTATACACTATGAAAAAATAACCCAAAACTTTAGTTCAGCTGAAGTTCATTTCCATGCTTATTTACACCAAAGGTTGAATATTCGGCTCATGTACAAAGTTATGTTTGTGCAACTACAATACATGTAGTATTACTTTTAAGTATCTGATAAAACTCCATTATAAAGATCCCATTTTTCAACAGTGCTGATTTTTTTCCCAAAAAGTGCCCTTTCAGAATTTTGATGGATTTGGGGTGGTTAGGGTTATAGTTTATTTTGTTGGTCAAGGTATTAACATGGTAACTATTGAAAAATAATCACCAGGAATGATCTTATTTAAATTGTCACTACACGATACTGAGGCCAGTGAGGGACAGATCACAATGAGATATTAAAAGTCTGAAGACATAAGTTAAATTGTCAAGGATATTTTTCATATAGGCCTAAGTCCAACTATTTTACAAAATATATGTAGTCTGATTAGTAAGACTAATTGCGGTGACACCATGTAAGAATCTCAATTGAGTAGTAATTAGTTCTGAAAAGAACTGGGGTAGTTCTTTTCAGAACTAATTACTACTCAATTGAGATTCTTACATGGTGTCACCGCAATTAGTCTTACTTATCATTCTCACCATGCAAAGCTACAAGTTTTACCTAGTCTGATTAGGTCCAGATATTTTTCAAATTCTTTTAAAATTAATTCCTACATTACCTGTAACGTTAGCTGCGACGTATGTTATGTACGTTAGCTCCAACAGCCCTAACGCTTAGACATTGGCAATATCACACTCAACCATACCGTCTATTTCTTCCATCCACTTGCACATGAAAGAATCTTTGTCCAACTCATCTCCAAAAATGATAACAATTTGGATTCCATGCTAAATTAGTACATTTTCTGCGACGCATTTTCTGCAGACGGGCCCGACACTCAGGGAAGCCATTGTTTTTGCTGCTGCATGGTACTATACTGTGCGCGTGCATGCATGGCAGGTCATGACCTGCGCGGTCTTCGTAAACTCGAACTTTATTCTATTCTAATTAGATAATGCATATACACACAAATGGGCCGATATGTCTGTGTGTAAGAGAACGTCAAGGCCATTCACGTGGCTGTCCTTCTGAATAGTTGTTCATTTAAACGTCTGTTTTCGACCGGAATGAGAGGTACAAATTGGGGTCATATCTGTGTAAGAAATGTGACATAGTTCAAGGTCTTTAAGATGATGCAAAGATTGTGAAAATATTTGCTGTGGTTCATGAGATATGATTATTTTAATTTTTTTGATTTGTTTTTGAAATTTTCAACTTCCGGTTTCGACCGGAAGGAGAGGTCGAATTAGGGTCACGTTTGTGTACGAAAAATCACATAATTAAAGATCTATATCATGGTGCAAAGACTGTGAAAATATCGTTTGTGGTTCATGAGATATGATTTTTTGAAAATATTAACCTTTGATTTAGTGTAATTCGATATCTGATGACCTCACTATGACATCACAACTTAGTGTACAACTACATGTTAAGGTTTAGGCACAACTACATGTTAAGGTCTAAGTATGTGTGAAGTTTTAAGGTTCTGTGAACTCTGCAACTATGTTTTTGTGTGTGGATAATTCTTATTCGGAAGAAGAAAAAGAAGAAGAAAAAAAAAAACCCGAACAATAACAATAGGTGTTTGGGTACCAACCCAAACACCTAACTAGAGGTATAGAGTTTGTTAAAAACAAACTCAAGGTGTTCGAGTGCGCCTAATATGACATCATCACCTAAAGTTATTAAAAGACAAGAGTTACTTCAGGAGATATGAGTTTTCATAATATGTAATATATATAAAATACCACATATTGTGTTATACTGAATACATTAACTTCTGGTTCAATTATGTGACGTCATTCATACTTCACAAAATTGTTCCTCATATGAGTTACTTCAGGAGATATGTGTTTTTATGATATATAATGAAAATAACATGTGCTGAATACATTAACTTCGGTTCAGTCCCATATAATTTTAAATTCCTCAACCAAATTAAGTCTGAACTTGGTAAATATGGTTTTCTCTTCAGAAAGGTTTCATGACAAAACTCAGATCAGTGGTGTCAAGTGCGACTTGACAAGAGACTATGGCTACGAGATAAGTTCGGCGTGTAATTTGACTTCAGACTACTAGACTAGGGGGTGTGCAATGAGTGTGTTCAGAAATTGAGTTTTGTGACACATATCAGGCATGAGCGTGGAAACAGTAGATCATCACATGTAAATTGCTAATACATGGGATTACGCCAAAGTTACTGAAGACATGCGCCGAACAGCTCGCTGAAGTTTATACGAATATTTATAATTGGTCGTTGAGCTTGTGTGAAGTGTCTACATCATTCAAGGAATCGATTGTAGTCCCGATCCCAAAGAAGGGTAACATATCCTGTTTAAATGATTACCGACCTGTTGCTCTCACACCGGTACCAATGAAAACGTTTGAGGGATTCATTTTTAAACCCTTTTGAAATCTCTTTACCCGCTGATTTTGACCCTTTTCAATTTGCATATCGTGCAAACCGATCAGTGGAGGATGCTATTTCGATTTGGTTACATGAAACTTAGCTCATTTGGAAAATAAAGGTCTCCTATGCTCGTGTATTGTTTATCGATTACAGCTCGGCTTTTTAATACCATTATTCCTTCTAAGTTACATTTAAAATTATTGGAGAACCTCAAATTTCCGTTGCTATTTGTGATTGGATTTTGATTTTCTTCTAAACAAATCGTTAGAGCTGGGAGTAAATTATTCAGATGCTGTTGTTTTAAACACTGGTACCCCACAAGGATGTGTATTATCGCCGCTTTTTGTATTCTCTTTACTTACGATTGTAAAGCCCGTGACCAGAACTCCCGAATTATTAAATTTGCGGATGATACGACGGTCACTGGTTTGATACTCAATGATGATGAAAGTGGCTACCGGAACGAAGTTGATCTCGTGGTGAGATGGTGCGATGACAACAGTTTGATATTGAATGTGTGCAAAACGAAAGAATTAATTGTGGACTTTAGACGTAATAAAAACTTAAAAGACCCACTTATTATTAATGGATCTGTTGTAGAGCAGGTAAATACCTTTAAGTTGCTAGGCACTTTTGTAATGAATAACTTATCATGGAAGGTGAATACGGAGGAGATACTAAAAAAAGCTCGTCAGAGACTGTATTTTCTGCGTTCACTTAAATCGTATGGCGTAAGGATAGATATTTTGATTAATTTTTATCGTGCCATAATCGAGAGTATATTAACTGTACATATTTTAGTCTGGTTTGGTCGCATGAGCTTAGGAAATTAGAATCAGTTATTAGAAATGCTGAACGTATTATTGGTACTGGCCTGCCATCTCTCTTTTCCCTTTATCAAGAACGTACTTTAAAACGAGTTAGAAATATTATAGGAGATACCCACCCAGCTGTTGACTATTTCAAATTTCTCCTCGGGCAAAAAGATTTCAAAATTTTAGGGGCTCTAAGAGATTTATTGATAGTTTTTATCCTTCTGCCGTAAAGGTTTTTAATGTGCACCATTCCCGTTGAATTTTATATTTTATATTTGCAATTAATTGAATCTTATTGCCTTATATGTATATTTGTATAGTTTATTTGTATACTTTTGTACACAATATTTATTTTTGTAAAATTTAGAGCTCTTTTGTTCGCTCGATTTCCATTGTATATTTTTATCATTGGCTGAATAAATAAATATCTATATATCTAAATCCACAATCACGAAACTTGCCCGTTTGGGCAGATATTTGCATTTGATTGACATGAAAATAGCGCCCTTTAACCATTTTTATAAAACTGTACATTTTAATGTACATTTCAATTTTAATTATAATGGAATAGTTCACATGGGCTATGTTTTTATGTTTGGAAGAGTTTGAAAGGATTCCATATTTGGGGAATATTTGTCATTGTAAAAATGAACCAGTTTAAAACAAATTGCCTTGAATAAAGGTCTGAACCCGTCTGATCCCCCAGTCCTCGACCCCTTACTCCCAGGGTAAGATCCATGGTGTTGTGGGGTAGTATTGCAATTTAATTGATCATGTGAAAACAATCTAAATTGACCATACATCTCAATATTTTGGGTTTTCGTTTCCCATCCCCATCTCCTTGCCTTGAGCCCCACCCGCTTTGGGCAACCCTGATTCTAACCCTGCCCACATCAGAGACCAATTTGTAAATCTTTATCATCTTTAAAAAGTTCAGTATTGGTTATTAATTGTCAATGTTTGTGTGTAAATATTTAAATTGATAAAACACATTCTTCGTTAATACACACAATTAATAAGTAATAAAGGAAATGCAAAACAAATTTATCTTTTGAATGACACTTCTGCTTTATTTTGTCATGGTCATGATACTCCTTTTCCATCCATTTTGCACCCATCAATAATAATCCATTTCATGCAGGATAAAGGTTATCCAAACTTCAAGGTCTAATTTGCAATGAAAAGAATAATTTTTCTCTGAAGTACTAAATATTCCAACAAATATTCCATGAATATGTAGTCCCTGCCATTAATTGGTTTTGGCTAGTATTGTTAAACTTAAAAAAAACTTTTACTGGTGCATGAAAGAAAGTAAACAAATTTTTTCAATTAAAGATAATGGTTAAAGGGCAATATCATCTCAATCTGAGTAGACTTTCAACGGGTCATGGAATCAGTGTCCTAGTGTAAGATGAACAAAGCAGGCAATTGAAAATTACTGGCTCATTTGTTAAGCAGTCTGCAAGGATAAGTCATCTGAAGTTGATGGCCAGGGCAACTGTAATGCCATGTGATTTCTTCATTATAAGTGTATTATATAGTACAGCTGATGCATTGAAGAGTGTGTGAAGATTATTATGCACTTTTATGTAAAAATCTCTCTGCTTCTCCAGCACCTTAACTGCTCCCAGTATCGGTATCAGTACATAATGTATCTGAGCCAACTGCAGTCTCTATACCAGTTATTTTGCAGGGAGAGTTTGGCTGTACACCAAGTCAACTGTATTCTTAGTAAATGATCTATGAATTACCAGCGTAGGAAATGTACTACTTTCAGACGTGTTTTCAGATTGTGGGGTCAACTCCAATCAACTCCCTCCACTTCTTGTACATACTGATGAACTTACGATGTAATGACTTTGTGAAAAGAATTTCATTGTTTTTATTATTCTCTTCTGGATGACTTCTTCACAGAATTTTATTTATGCATCATTGTACCAAATAGGTATTTTATCTGATGGATCTGGCCTTGTCAAGAATTGGGTACATACTCATTATAGCAAAGGCAATGATAGCAAACTTCTAAACTCACAAGATCTTTATCTTCGATTTGCAAAATAACCTCTCATCTTTCCGTTGGGCTGCTTCAAATAGTTGGCATGCAATCAAGGTTTGGCACTGTGAATACTTATCATTTTTTTTTCGTAATTTTTCTCGGTTTGTCAGGGAGTAAGTCTGATGAAGACCACGGTTTTCTTCTTTGGGGTTCAGTGCTGCATTCTTACCGCTCGAGCTCATATTGACCTGAATATGTATGAAGAAAGAATGATAAATATTTAATAGAAGTAGAGGAATAAGTGAGTAAGGGGAATGGGCATTGTAGACAAAAAGAGTGAAAATTAACAAAAGTAAACACACAAGACAAGGTAAACAGATAGAAAGAAATGAAAAGCAACATATAACTAGAAACAATTTTACTGCATACTAAGCTTGGGCGATAAACACGATATCGAATATTGCGATAACTTTTTTATTCGATTACAATATCGAGAACCTATTTAAGTTATCGGCATATCGGCGAATCGCGAATACAAATATATCACGATAAAATATAAATCGACATTGTGAGTCAAGTCAGACATTCCATGGAAATAAAACCATTAGTCTTTTGAGCTTTTAGAAATGAGAAACAAAAGCAAACTACTTCAGAAGTACATACACGCTCTGCAAATAAATTTGCAATTTATTGTGACACTTGTAGAGTACATACCTGTGGTTATTGGCTCTAAAGCAATCATGCATGAATGCAAAAAAATAATTGCGATATTTGAAAATGCAATATGTTTGCCGATATATCGTGGATAAAAAATCGTTATCGCCCAAGCTTACACATACTTGAAACTTGATTGAATTTTTGGAAAGAATGTCGTATCCGACCACCACTTTTAAAGGGTTTTGGGAATTTTTTGCAACCACTAACCAGTTAAAAATTATTCTATCGATTTTGGTGGTACAGAAAGCGAAACTATCTTTAAAATCCACTTTTATTTCCTTCTAAAAATCCTCCCCTTCAGAAAATAGAAGGATCCTATTATAGTTGGCACTGCGCATGTACAAATGACTGTGTTGGTCACTAATTGTGGAGTTTACGACATCAGACTGACATGACTGAGGAATTCATCGTATAGCAAAATGGCTGATTTTTCATGAAATAAATATCCTGGAATAATGTGAAGTATATGTCCATCATCATCCATATGTTCTCCACCTTACGAGGTAGGTAAGATTACTTTAATGGTTATACTGAATGAGAAAAAGTGGCGGTCGGATGCGACATTCTACCCGTATTTTTCAATATTTGCCTACCTTGATGTTTCTGTTTCTTCTCATGTCTTCCTCTCCCTGCAAATGGCATGGAAGCATTTGTACGAGTGGTACCCATAAATCTGTAAATCAAATGGTAATTAATTTTAGGAATGTCAGCTATTCATCCATACATGTAAAATAATAAATAATTGGGTCAGCAGCCATCTTCATTGTATACACTATGAAAAAATAACCCAAAACTTTAGTTCAGCTTGAAGTTCATTTCCATGCTTATTTACACCGCCAAAGGTTGAATATTCTTGGCTCATGTACAAAGTTATGTTTGTGCAACTACAATACATGTAGTATTACTTTTAAGTATCTGATAAAACTCCATTATAAAGATCCCATTTTTCAACAGTGCTGATTTTTTTCCCCAAAAGTGCCCCTTTCAGGATTTTGATGGATTTGGGGTGGTTAGGGTTATAGTTTATTTTGTTGGTCAAGGTATTAACATGGTAACTATTGAAAATAATCACCAGGAATGATCTTTTTTTTAAATTGTCACTACACGATACTGAGGACAGATCACAATGAGATATTAAAAGTCTGAAGACATAAGTTAAATTGTCAAGGATATTTTTCATATAGGCCAAGTCCAACTATTTTACAAAATATATGTAGTCTTGATTAGGTCCAGATATTTTTCAAATTCTTTTTAAAATTAATTCTTCATTACCTGTAACGTTAGCTGCGACGTATGTTATGTACGTTAGCTCCAACAGCCCTAACGTTAGACCGTGGAGGAAGGAAAATAGATTTCCTTCCTCCATGCTTAGACATTGGCAATATCACACTCAACCATACCGTCTATTTCTTCCATCCACTTGCACATGAAAGAATCTTTGTCCAACTCATCTCCAAAAATGATAACAATTTGGATTCCATGCTAAATTAGTACATTTTCTGCGACGCATTTTCTGCAGACAGGGCCCGACACTCAGGGAAGCCATTGTTTTGCTGCTGCATGGTACTGTGCGTGCATGCATGGCAGGTCATGACCTGCGCGCGGTCCGGTCTTCGTAAACTCGAACTATTCTATTCTAATTAGATAACGCACACACTATAGGCCGATATGTCTGTGTAAGAGAACGTCAGTATGGCTGTGCTTCTGAATAGTTGTTCGTTTAAACTTCTGTTTTCGACCGGAAGGAGAGGTCAAATTGTGGTCATGTCTGTGTAAGAAATGTGACATATTTCAAGGTCTTTAGATGGTGCAAAGATTGTGAAATATTTTCTGTGGTTCATGAGATATGATTTTTTTAAAGCTTTAGAAATTTTCAACTTCCGGTTTCGACCGGAAGGAGAGGTCAAATTGGGGTCATGTCTGTGTACGAAAAATCACATAATTAAAGATCTATAACATGGTGCAAAGACTGTGAAAATATCTTTTGTGGTTCATGAGATATGATTTTTTGAAAATATTAAACTTTGATTTAGTGTAATTCGATATCTGATGATCTCACTATGACGTCACAATTTGACATAAAACTACATGTTAAGGTCTAACTATGTGTCAAGTTTTAAGATTCTGTGAACTCTGCAACTATGTTTTTGTCTCTGGATAATTCTTATTCGGAAGAAGAAGAAGAAGAAGAAGAAGAAGAAGAAGAAGAAAAAAAAAAACCCGAACAATATCAATAGGTGTTCACGCCGTAGCTCGAACACCTAAAAAACCCGAACAATAACAATAGGTGTTCACGCCGTAGCTCGAACACCTAAAAAAACCGAACAATATCAAGAGGTGTTTGGGCACCAACCCAAACACCTAACTAGAGGTATAGAGTTTGTTAAAAACAAACTCGAGGTGTTTGGGGATTCATCATGTTATGGCGTCATCACCTAAAGTTGTTTAAAAATACATTAATTTAGTCTATTGTCTATGGCTGTCGCTCGAACACCTAAAAATAACAAGAGTTACTTCAGGAGATATGTGTTTTTATTATATATAATGAAAATAACATATAATGTGCTGAATACATTAACTTCCGGTTCAGTCATCCCATATAATTTTAAATTCCTCCAACCGAATTAAGTTTGAAGTTGGTAAATATGGTTTTCTCTTCAGAAAGGTTTCATGACAAAATTTGCATTCGTGGTGCCAAGTGCGACTTGACAAGAGACTATGGCTACAGGAGTTAAGTTCGGCGTGTGACTTGACCACGGGTTGTTCAATGAAAATGTGTTCAGAAATTGAGTTTTGTGACACATATCAGGCATGAGCGTGGAAACAGTTTAATAGATCATTACATGTAAATTGCTAATATATAAATCCACAATCACGAAACTTGCCAGTTTGGCAGATATTTTGCATTTGAATGACATGAAAATAGCGCCCTCTTTCGGCCATTCTTGAAAACTGTACATTTCAAAGTGGACTTTGTATAATTTGAATAGTTCACATGGGCTATGTTTTTATGTTTGGAAGAGTTTGGAAAGGGATTCCATATTTGGGGAATATTTGATGATGTCATTGTAAAGAAATTAACCAGTTTAAAAAAAATTGCCTTGAATAAAAGGTCTGAACCCGACTGCTCCCTGAACGTCTGATCCACAATTCCACTACCCCTTACTCACAGGGTACGATACAAGGTGTCGTTGAGTAGTATTCCAATTTAATTAATCATGAAAACATTCTAAATTGACCATACATTTCAATATTTTGGGGTTTCGTTTTTCCATCCCCCATCTCCTTGCCTTGAGCCCCACCCTCTTTGGGCAACTGTGGATCTAACCCTTCCTTCATCAAATTCCTTTTTTTATATATTTTATAATCTTTAAATAGTTCAGTTTTGTTTATTAATTTTAAATGTTTTGTGTAAATATTTATTTTTATAAATGACATTCTTCTTTAATACACACAATTAATAAGTTATTTAAATAAAGGAAATGCAAAACAAATTTATCTTTTGTATGACACTTCTGCTTTAATTTGTCATGGTCATGATACTCCTTTCCATCCATTTTTGCACCCATCAATAATAATCCATTTCATACAGGATAAAGGTTATCCAAACTTCTAGGTCTAATTTGCAATGAAAAAAATTAATTTTGTCTGAAGTACTAAATATTCCAACAAGTGAACCTGTAGTCCCTGGCATTAATTGGTTTTGGCTAGTATTGTTGAACCTTAAGCACTTTAAAAAACTGTTACTGGTGCATGAAAAAAAGTCAACAGAATTTTTCAATTAAAGATAATGGTTAAAGGGCAATATCATCTCAATCAGAGTAGACTTTCAATGGGTCGTGGAATGAGTGTCCTAGTGTAAGATGAACAAAGCAGGCAATTGAAAATTACTGGCTCATTTGTTAAGCAGTCTGCAAGGATAAGTCATCTGAAGTTGATGGCCAGGGCAGCTGTAATGCCATGTGATTTCTTCATTAAAAGTGTATTATATAGTACAGCTGATGCATTGAAGAGTGTGTGAAGATATGCACTTTCATGTAAAAATCTCTCTGCTTTTCCTGCACCTTCACTGCTGTCCAGTTCTTTTGCAGTGAGAGATTGGCTGTACACCAAGTCAATTGTATTCTTAGTAAATGATCTATGAATTACCAGCGTAGGAAATGTACTTTTCAGACGTGTTTTCAGATTGTGGGTCAACTCCAGTCAACTCCTCCACTTCTTGTACATACTTGATGAACTTACGATGTAATGACTTTGTGAAAAGAATTTCATTGTTTTTATTATTCTCTTCTGGATGACTTCTTCACAGAATTTTATTTATGCATCATTGTACCAAATAGGTATTTCATCTGATGGATCTGGCCTTGTCAAGAATTGGGTACATACTCATTATAGCAAAGACAATGATAGCAAACTTCCAAACCCACAAGATCTTTGTCTTCGATTTGCAAAAGTAACCTCTCATCTTTCCGTTGGGCTGCTTCAAACAGTTGGCATGCAATCAAGGTTTGGCACTGTGAATACTTATCAGTTTTTTCTCAATTTTGCTCGGTTTGTCAGGGAGTAACTCTGATGAAGACCACGGTTTTCTTCTCTGGGGTTCAGTGCTGCATTCTTAACGCTCGACCTCATATTGACCTGAATATGTATGAAGAAAGAATGATAAATATTTAATAGAAATAGAGGAATAAGTGAGCAAGGGGAATGGGCATTGTAGACAAAAAGAGAGTGAAAATTAACAAAAGTAAACACACAAGACAAGGTAAACAGATAGAAAGAAACGAAAATGCAACATATAACTAGAAACAATTTTACTGCAGACTAAGCTTGGGCGATAAACACGATATCGAATATTGATTTATTCGATTACAATATTGAGAACCTATTTAAGTTATCGGCATATTGGCGAATTACGAATACAAATATATCATGATAAAATATAAATGGACATTGTGAGTCAAGTCAGATATTCCATGGAAATAAAATCATTAGTCTTTTGAGCTTTTAGAAATGAAACAAAAAAGCAAACTACTTCAAGTACATACACGCTCTGCAAATAAATTTGCAATTTATTGTGACACTTGTAGAGGGGTACATACCTGTGGTTATTGGCTCTAAAGCAATCATGCATGAATGCAAACAAAGAATTGCGATAATATTGAAAATTGCAATATATGTTTGCCGATATATCGTGGAAAAAAAATCGTTATCGCCCAAGCTTACTGCATACTTGAAACTTGATTGAATTTTGGAAAGAATGTCGTATCCGACCACCACTTTTAAAGGGTTTTTGGGAATTTTTTGCAACCACTAACCAGTTAAAATTATTCTATCGATTTTGGTGGTACAGAAAGCGAAAACCATCTTTAAAAATCCACTTTTATTTCCCTTCTAAAAAATCCTCCCCTTCAGAAAATAGAAGGATCCTATTATAGTTGCCACTGCGCATGTACAAATGACTGTGCTGGTCACTAATTGTGGAGTTTACGACATCAGACTGACATGACTGAGGAATTCATCGTATAGCAAAATGGCTGATTTTTCATGAAATAAATATCCTGGAATAATGTGAAGTATATGTCCATCATCATCATCCATATGTTCTCCACCTTACGAGGTAGGTAAGATTACTTTAATGGTTATACTGAATGAGAAAAAGTGGCGGTCGGATGCGACATTCTACCCGAATTTTTCAATATTTGCCTACCTTGATGTTTCTGTTTCTTCTTAATCTTATTTCTTCCTCTCAGCCCTGCAAATGGCATGGAAGCATTTGTACCACTCAGAGTGGTACCCATAAATCTGTAAATCAAATGGTAATTAATTTTAGGAATGTCGGCTATTCATCCATACATGTAAAATAATAAATAATTGGGTCAGCATCCATCTTCATTGTAATTTGTATACACTATGAAAAAATAACCCAAAACTTTAGTTCAGCTTGAAGGTCATTTCCATGCTTATTTACACCGCCAAAGGTTGAATATTCTTGGCTCATGTACAAAATTATGTTTGTGCAACTAGTATTACTTTTAAGTATCTGATAAAACTCCAAATTATAAAGATCCCATTTTTCAACAGCACTGATTTTTTCCCAAAAAAGTGCCCCTTTCAGGATTTTGATGGATTTGGGGTAGTTAGGGTTATAGTTTATTTTGTTGGTCAAGGTATTAACATGGTAACTATTGAAAATAATCACCAGGAATGATCTTTTTTTGAAATTATCACTAAAAAAGTATGATAATAATGTCAACTACACGATACTGAGGGACAGACCACAAGCACAATCATTATTAAAAGTCTGAAGACATAAGTTAAATTGTCAAGGATATTTTTCATATAAGCCTAAGTCCAACTATTTTACAAAAAATATGTAGTCTGATTAGGTCCAGATATTTTTCAAATTCTTTTAATTTAAAATTAATTCCTACATTACCTGTAACGTTAGCTGTAACAGAGATTCTGTGATCGTTCGTTACCAGCGACGTATGGTATGTAGGCCTACGTTAGCTCCAACAGCCCTAACGGCAGTAACGCTTAGACCATTCCTTGCTCGATGGTTAGACATGGACATTGGCAATATCACACTCAACCATACCGTCTATTTCTTCCATCCACTTGCACATGAAAGAATCTTTGTCCAACTCATCTCCAAAAATGATAACAATTTGGATTCCATGCTAAATTAGTACATTTTCTGCGACGCATTTTCTGCAGACGGGCCCGACAGGGAAGCCATTGTTTTTGCTGCTGCATGCTGCGCGTGCGTGCATGGCGGGTCATGACCTGCGCGGTCTTCGTAAACTCATTCTAATTAGATAATGCATATACACACACTAGGCCGATATGTCTATGTGTAAGAGAACGTCAGTATGGCTGTGCTTCTGAATAGTTGTTCGTTTAAACTTCCGTTTTCGACCGGAAGGAGAGGTCAAATTGTGAAAATATTTTCTGTGGTTCATGAGATATGATTTTTGGAATTTTTTTGAAATGTTTTTGAAATTTTCAACTTCCGGTTTCGACCAGAAGGAGAGGTCGGATTGGACTCACGTCTGTGTACGAAAACTCGCATTATTAAAGATCTGTAACATGGTGCAAAGATTGTAAAAATATCATTCATGGTTCATGAGATATGATATTTAAAACATATTAACCTTTAATTTAGTGTAATTCAATATCTGATGACCTCACTATGACGTCACAACTTAGTGTACAACTACATGTTATGGTGACATAAAACTACATGTTAAGGTCTAACTATGTGTGAAGTTTTAAGGTTCTGTGAACTCTGCAACTATGTTTTTGTCTCTGGATAAGTCTTACAGAGAAGAAGAAGAAGAAAACAAAAAACCCGAACAATATCAAGCGGTGTTCGCGCCGTAGCTCGAACACCTAATAATAATAATAATAATAATAATAATACTAATAATGTGTAGACTTATATAGCGCACGCATCCACCAACTGAGTGGTGCTCAAGGCGCATTATATTATTACCCCTGCTCATAAGGCTCATAAATCATGACTGAAACCATCTCAGCTCCCTGGGGAGTATACAGCTCAATTGTTGCCATTACAGCGCATATAGGGCTAATCAACCAACTCTGCTCTCACAGGTACCCATTTAACCCCTGGGTGGAGAGAAGCAATTATGGTTAAGTGTCTTGCTCAAGGACACAAGTGTCACGGCCGGGATTCGAACCCACATTCTGCTGCTAACACCAGAACTTGAGTCCGGTAGGCTAGACCGCTCGGCCACGACACTCCGCTGATGATGATAGATTTAGTCCCTCTAGATGGTACCAGCAAATTACTTTTCAGCCCCTGGCTCAATGACTATGAGTAATATTTTCAATGTCAATAGTATCTTTAAATTGAACTCAGCGTCCGGAAATATTACACACAACATAGGGGTACTTGCCCTTCAAATTATTACTTGTCCTGCACTATACACCAACCACCTACCAGCAATGATCATCTTCATTAACAAAGATCCTAGGTAATTAAAAACAGACTGGTAGCTACAAAGACTGCTGGGGTCTTTGAATGCCATGCAGAAAAGGGAAAAATGGGTTTAATCACTGAGAAATTATAATCTAGCATGCGCTTATGAATATATTTTACATATAATATACATAATATGATAATAGGCCTATTACACACTCAGATATCCACAATTCATTGAAATAATCAAGATGATATTGGAGATGTTCTTCATTGCGATAAATCTGATAATATTTAGCCAAAGAACGACTATGTTGGTCATAGAGCTGTGTTTATGCAAATAACCATGGTTGTAGATCGCTATTTAGATTTATTTATTTATTATTATTATTATTATTATTATTATTATTATTATTATTATTATTATTATTATTATTATTATTATTATTATTATTATTATTATTATTATTATTATTATTATTATTATTATTATTATTATTATTATTATTATTATTATTATTATTATTATTATTATTATTATTATTATTATTATTATTATTATTATTATTATTATTATTATTATTTTTATTTATTTATTTTTTTGTGTGGGGGGGGACATGCAGGCAGCGTCAGATCCAGGATATGGCAATTATAGGGGCCCACAGCCTCACCCAACTTTTATACATCATTTTTGGGGCAAACAATTACGAGTTGTAACCTCCAGTTCTTTTCAGAACTAATTACTATTCAATTGAGAATTTCAGATGGTGTCACCGCAATTAGTCTTAATTATCCTCTTCACCATGCAAAGCTACAAGTTTTACCTAAAATAATTACGAGTTGATATTTTTCTTGCAGTAAAACAATGTGTTGGTTCTAGGTGCTCTCTTATGCAATATGAGAGTTTTCAAGTTTGAGAAGTATTCTGGCTAATGATGCTCAGCTGTGCGTTATGAGTGCTTTATGACGACTTTTGTTACGTTTCATGGGGTTGCAAGAAAAACTGTAGAATACCCCTCCTCGGGATTCAGGGTAGGCCTACTTAATTTGTTTGGGCATGATTTTTAATGAGCTATCAAAATAGTTGGGGACAATTATTGATATATTATTGTTCCAGTGTCCCAGCAAGTCTGTCCAAGTTTGTAGATTCGCCTATGTGCGAGCGCGTAGCTGCGGCGCAGAGGCCCGCCTTACAGCATTCAGAGTCACGACAATGTTCGATACTGGACGCTCTGCGATGCATTCTTATCGTTTTATTGGCGAAGAAAGACTAAAGTTTCTCATGAACTCTTCCGATTAAGTTATCATTAATTGCGTTGCCAAATACATATTTTTATTTACCATGTTAAAAGAAACTCAAAATGTATGAGTAGTCCTATGCTCTCTGTAAACACTCCTTCCAATGCGATTGTTATTATTGATTGTTCTATGTAGTGATGTAGAGGTGTTTGTTCCAAATTCGGACTAAAATACAATTCATTACAATACAATACAATTAATATTGTGTTGCAAGAAAAACGGTTGCCTACTCCTCAGTAGACAAGATAGGATAACATATTTAAACTATTTAACAGTTATAATGTGTCATCATAACGTTTTTATTTGTTTGTTTGTTTGTTTTTGGGGGGATTTTTGATATACTTCCCCCACTCTAAAAAGTGGGGTGGGGGCATGTCCCCCATCCGATGCAAATAACCAGTACACCCATGCAAATAACCAGTACAGTACATGTCGGCGTTGTCTTCACTTATTTTTGTATATAGCTCGCATGACTATAAAGTAATGAAATATCTCAAGGGGAGAGATATATTGTTTGAGCATTGCTTGCATAGCTATTGCATGCATTTTGCATAGGCCCTATAGCCATGCATGTACGCAGGTCATTTTGTACACATTCTTCAGGCAAATGTTGGATGACGTCTTTGACCATGTTAACATTAATGACAAAAATTGTAACATCGGTTTTATTTATCAGTGATTGTTTATATTGTTTGTTGGCTATGTTGCCAAGATTCTATATTATGAGAAGTTACTTGGTTTACATCACTAGTTATACTACTGGAGGGGAGTCACATTCTAATTACTCGCCCAATAGAGTACGACTCTCCCAATATTTTGGTTGGACACCTAACACCAACATATCACATTCCCCCACACTTCAATTTTTTTTAATTTTTATTAAAAACAAAATGTAAAGTCGTGTGTGTGTGGGGGGGGGGGAGGCACAAGCCACCTGCTGGCTGCGCCACTCTGCAAATATTAATGAAAAGGTGCAAAACATCTTTGCTGTTCATATTTAGTAACTCGACTAATATATAAACACAATGGCAGAATAACGTTGACATAGGGTCATAATTATGATTGTATTGTCAAAGACTAATAGAAAGACTTTATGATATTAACGAACCACACTAATAACCTCATTTATATGGTAATTCCCACACGCTCTAACAATATTGACGCAAACTCTTGACAACGGAACTACATTTTTGTCTGGTAAATACGCTGTTCTATGCTGTCAATCATTGGCTAAGAAGGTTCCACTGTACCTGACAACTATCCATCATAACTCCCAGTCTAGCTTTAAGGGTTATGTTTATATTTTCCACTTTTTTGGGTGAACATAATCATACAGTTTATTTTGAAACACTATTTTGAAATGTTAACGTTAAATGGAAGGTTAAACATTGCATGCGCACATCAAGCTGTACCTTTACACTGTATTGTAGTGCGTCATAGATTGTTCGTGTCTTGATGCAAAACTACGCGTGTCAGAGGTTTTAGATTTGCGAAGTGAGTAGGAATATGGCCAAATATGGATCAGTGTATTGTTACTTATTACTTGTCACTGACGTCGTTCAAAGAAAGTAGTTCCAGAGTTATTTATATCCCATCTAACGACCGTGCACCTCAGACGCTTTTAGGAAGCGGTGGACGTTATGTAAGTACAATTTTAGAAAATCTTGTGTTTTCTAATCATTTTCAAAATGTGTTTCAAAATTTTGCTAAATCATTTCTTAAAACCCCTATTTACACTGTTGGTAGTCTCGAAACAAGAAAACATAATATATGTCTACATATAACATGAAACCAAACCTTGAATCGCGTTTTTCTCAAAACTAAAATAATATACTTACCAAGTTTGTGTTCCAAGCACTTGCGGGTAATTATTTTCAGTATAATTTTTAAGTGTATCAATCGTTCAATGTAATGATTTTTATCCGCACCCTGTTATCTAGGTCAGCGCGCACTGGCGGGTAATTATTTTCAGCTTAATTTGCCAGTGTATCAATCGTTCAAGGTAATTATTTTATCGCACCATGTTATCTAGGTCAGCGCGCACTGGCGGGAAATTTTTTCAGTTTAATTTGCCAGTGTATCAATCGGTCAATGTTATGATTTTATCGCACCATGTTACTAGTTCACCGCGCACTCGCGCGGTATTTTTTTCAGTTCATCTAAAACTCTGACATCAGTTCCATGCTAGCCCTGTCTGTTGAAAGTCTGCTCTGATCGTGAAGATATTATTGTCCCTTCAGGCCTAAGTCCATTCAAATAAATATAATTCATAAATGCCCGAGACAGTTTAGACAATCTGATTGGACAAAACGTAATGACGTGTGGGGGTGTATTACCGGATGTTAAAGACATAGCTTATCAAAACAGGACCAGCGCGTATGTGACAGCTGCTTGCCAGCGTGCAACGCATGATGCCGATTTGAACCAATCAGAGTGACGGACATTGTTTCGCATGACGCTGACTCAAGTAATTTAAAAGTGTTTCTATTTGGCTTTATTCAACATAAATTAGATTTTTTTTTAAACATTTTTAAAACGAAATCGATACGGGCATTTATGAATGGGAATAAAAATTCGTTTTTACCGCAGGCGTGGTCACGGGCGATGACCACGCCCAAAACCGGTCATTAACCTGTTGTAGAGACCGCGCGACAAACTTGATATCCTTAGTAATGTCGACTTAGTCCTACATGCCCAACAGCACACAGGCACAACACGAAATGGAGGTTTTCGGATGGACATAACGAAACCAACTGTACGGGGTGATAAAACTGCATTATAATATAAAAGAACTAATTAACTAAAGATTGTACCTGCTTTTCTAAAGAAATTTAATATCGATGGTAATATCTATTAAAACGGTATATTAATTGCAAAATACTACTGCTGGTATCAATTAGGGTAAGTGCAGTCATTGGAATAATATATTTATCTGTTTATGTTCGAATGGTATAAATTGCTGAATACTATTGCCATGTATTACTCAGTCTACAGTACAGTACGTGCGGTCACAGTAAAAGAACTACCGTATTTTCCAAGATGCGTTGTGTGGCAGTTTTCCTGCTTGCAGCTCTGGTCAGTGTCCAGGCTGATATGTTCTTCCATAACCCTAGAGGTTCCAACAACAGACTGAACGAGACGACGGCCAATCGAAAAAATAACAACAGACTTTTCAACTCGCAGGTGAGTGAACAAAATATATAGAAAAAATTAAAAAATACCCCCCAAAAATGATTGATTTTATTTTTTGATTTAGTTTTGTATTCAAAGCTCCTTTTTTAACCTTTTTAGAAATCTAGGTTGTATACTAGAAAAGAAGTACACTTTTGAACGAAGTCTTAAAACTGTCCTATTGCGCAAGGCAGTTGTACGTATCAAAGACACTAAATTTTCTGTAAAACAATAATAAAAAAATAAACTCACATATGAATCCCTGCCATTTTTGAAATAGGAATTTCTTGAGAACTGGAATGTACTATGGATATTGGTCATGCATAATTATGGTGAATTGTTTTTTCCCTGGCTGTATTAGAACAACCATAGAGGTGGTTACAATGTGGGAGATTCAACGAAAAACCCTGCCACCAATGAGGAAAAACAGTACAGAATGGTAAGCATCACCAGGTGTTCACAAATAAAAGAGTAGTATAAATAATAATTGGTCTTCGGATTAAATTTTGTTTGATCACTTATACTGCTTTGTATACAATTCACTGATATTATATAATAACTCATTGGTGCCTGACAAATATAGTTTATGTTATTACTCTACATTACAAAAACACCACAAAACAATTTACTGAGCAAAATAGTCTGCTTGGCAGCTTGGTAAAATTCGCCCCTGGTCACAGAGGGTGAACAAGTCCAAATCTAACCACCTTGTCCACCCTATCATAAAGTTTACCAAAACAAAAGTCATTACTGTTTTTCTACCCCAGAAATATTTTTCAAGTGGTCCGTACAAGACTGCTAGCGGCCAGTTGACTGGAGAGGGACAGAGTCATATGACTGTTGAGTGGACCAATCAGCACGGCTGTGGGGAAAACGACAATGTCAATTGTAACGTTGTGTTGCAGTACATGTGTCAGAAAGACGCGGACACAGCAACTGGTACGAATATTGATGATGGTTGTGATTATGATGACGAATATGATGAGGCATATGACATAAAACACAATAAAGGGGGCCACTTTGCATCCGTCACGTTAGCAGTTTTTCCAATGGTTGTTATTTATTTTTAAGTACCTGAAACCGACCAAAAAGTGTTTCAGCATGTGAATGGACATGCAGGCTTATACTAGAACTAATTTGAGTTGATTTATTTTATTTTTTTAAATATTTTTTTACCCTCAAATTTCCATAACAATTGGACGGAAAAAGTTACCTCACTTTTCCGTCCATTTGTTGATGGAAATTTTAGGGTAATTAAAAAAATAATAGTAATAATCAACTCAAATTATCTTTAGGATAAGCATGCATGTCTATTCAAATGTTGAAATTCTTTTTGGGTGGTTTCAGATATTAAAAAAATATTACAACCATTAGAAAAACTGCTAATGTGACGGTAGGAAAGTGGTCCCCTTTATTGTGTTTTATGTCATATACATTACTTTTTATAAATGTAAACTGAAAACATATGAAGTGCAACTTCAGTGCAGAGTGGTGAATAATAATGTACCCATGATCAGAGTCTATCAGCGGGCACTGTGTAGGTACAACATACAACCCCATAGTCGGTATACCATAGTGCTTTATTTAAGTGAAAGATCTTCCTCTTTTCTGCTAACCGTTAAAGCGTAAATGTAAATCGAATTACCCATGCTCAAGCCTTAAAAAAAGGACTCCGGTTTCTGGTCTCCGCGCTCGTCAGATTTTTTTAAATTTATTTTTAAATTGTTTTTTGCTTTGAAACGATGTCCAATTGCAGCCAAAATTGCTGGATCGATTGGAATTCTGCCGCGCTTGGTTTTAAACGACTTGTTGACATAGGGTATGAACGTTTGCCCGATTTGTGAAAAAAGCGCTTCACCGCACCGATTTTGTAGCCAACCTATGACCAGAAACCAGATACTTTTTGTGGCCTTAAGCCTATTACAGCTTGATATAAGATGTTGTTTTGTTACATTATACGCACCGCTATCACCACACCATCCGCTTTAACAGGATCCGCCACCGACTCACGACGACCAAGATAATTCTACTGATCAGCTTAAACGTTGGTAGTGATACGTCAGGGTTGTGAGTGTGTAGGTAGTCGGGTTCGCATACTACGCAGTGTCCGCTATAGCGGCAGTTCCTGTAAGAGCAGATTGTGATCGTCATCGTACTTACAATGTAAAATAAACATCGTTTTTCATCAAGACGGAGTGCGGGTTGTCTCATTCTAAATCTCGAATGGACATCATTTTATAGCGCCCATTATAGCACCCATTATGGAAATTGCATGATGATTATTCTGGACTTGGTCTAGGTGATCGTGATACAATCCGTAATGGAAAAACCACCGCTAAACAGGGCCACGGGAGAATCAGGAACCTGAACGAAAGGCAGACCTCCGCTAATAACCGCAAGAAGAACGCCGTGAAACAGGAAAAGGGGTTGCATGAGAAATGGGACTGGTATGACAAATGTTACAGCAGGGAACGCAATGCTGGTAAGCGAACACTGTTCTGTATCTGGTACTACTCTTCAATTACTAATTATTAGAGCTGCCAAAGCAGGCAATTTCGCTCAGCAAACAGTTATGAATTTGAAACAGACACTATGCCAGATTGAATATTTTGTATGAAAATGTACTGGGAACCAACAAAAACCTGCTTAAACATTGTATTGCTAAGCAATGTAGAATACCCTTCAATTTGTGAGACAGCCCCAGATAAATTATAGTTGGCAATAGTTAATGGTTTCCTTTATTTACCTTCGTATTTATAGGCTCAATTGTGAATACCAGTATTAACACTGAGTCAATATCATAACAAACACATGAATATGAATAAACAAAATAAACTAATATACAGTATGTCGCTTACATATACCTCATGAGATCATAGAAAATGGGCTATAAATAAAATGAAGGTGCAACTTTGGTATTTGGAAAGGCTTTTGGTTTTAATTAAGATAGAACTGGAACAGATGTCCTGAGAAGTTATTCCGTCTAAAATTATAATTTTTTGATAAAACATAAATACAAATTTAAATCTAAAATGGATAATTTAGCTTGATTTAAATAACCATATTATATAAGAAACGTGAAAGCATATAATACACTGCTTTCTCTTTTTTTGAAAAAGAATTACGACATTATGGATGCATTTTACAAGTAAACCGCTGTTCTCAATCCAGGGTTGTTCACTGCTGACCAACAGCTGACAGCCAATAATGGCAATGGCTACAGCTCGGCCATCTACACTCGCCAGAATGCCAACGGCGGCAGGAGTGGTTATGAGTGCCCTGAGGAAAGAGACTATTATCCTTACTGGCACCCCTCCCCCTGGAAAGACATAGCAGTCCTGGTCCGCAACCAAGGACAGTGTGGGTAAGCAGATACAAATGTGACTAAAAACTAATTAAATATAGATCTGTCTGGAGTATGGGCAAATGCTGTTCCATTACCGGAACACCATACCCGCAAGACGATACAGCACCAGGTACGTGTTTTGGCAAACATGCCAAGAAACGTTTTTCTGAAGTCAAATTATTGACTAGAAACAAGTTACAGAGCTATGCAAAAACGTAACCAGAAACAGTTTATGAATGGGGACAGTCCCTTAAACGTAAAAAAATAAATAAATTAACGGTGTATTTTGCCAACATGGAACTCGGGAGTATTAGACTGGTCTGATAAAGGTCATTTAACAATTAATTGTATACAAAATAAAAATGCAAAAAAATATTTATTACTTAAAAAAAAAAAAAATAATAAAAACGAGCGTTACCGAACAAATAAAATATTTGGTTTAAGTTTGGTTACATGATTACTGCGCATTAGAACTCGTTCAGCCTATGATCAAACATGCTTCTGGTCATGATCACGAAAACATACCCCTGGGCTAAAACTGCGCCAAGGACGGATTGTTTGACCCTCCCCCTCCCTTGTTAGCAGTGAGGCCCTATGCTACCATTCGATTCGTTTCTGCCCTCCTGTACTAGGCTATTAAAGTAACGAATGTAAACAAAATCTTATCGTGGAAGAGTAGGGGTTTATTCCAGTTATTGTGGTTCACATAGCAAGCAGTAGCACCCTAGCTAGTTTACACGTTTTCTCAGGCTTCTGAGCTGCAGTGTTGAAGTGTGCTTTTGAGTGATCATTTATTTCATTACCAGAGATGTATAATACGACTATCAAGTGTTCATTCTGTATCGCCAGATAGTATTACGTACCAACGCGCACTGATAAAAACTATAATGATAAAGCTACAATAATGAGGGCCTGTTATAGATTTGAAGCTTTGCAAGGTGGAAGTATAGAAGCAGTAACCACCGTGTAAACAATGTCTTAGGAGATGTAACAATGGTTGGTTTTGAGCAGAACTGGTGGTGAGATAGCTCGGCGTTTAATTATTAGTCTTTTAGTCTCATACGTGACGCCACACAGCTTAAAATGCGCCGGAGCCTCGCCCTATACACGAACATGTTATTTTCGTTTGTATTACTAAATGTTTAGTTATGCTTAGATTTAAGTTCCAACTTCCTCATTGCAGATTTTACCAGTCTGAGAGTTACAATGTCAAGGAGAAGTACGAGTGTGTTGAAACCTATCAAGACGGTGTCCGTAAGCACTGGTCACGATGGAACAACGAAGCTGATTGCATTGGGAACGGCGGCCAGTGGTTGGCCTTCACCAACTATCTGGAGAAAGCTCCTCGTATGTATTAAATAGCCTATGTCACTACTCACTAAGACCTCCAAAACCCGATTTCCGGTTCTAAAAGTGAAACTTTGCACGATGGCTTGAAAGTTAGTTATACACTTCGAAATGAGCAACAGAACTAAACAAAAGTTAGTTTGTAGGATTATGACCTTTGAAATACGGCTAGTTTCGGTGCATTTGTCTTTGTATAACCCCAAACTGCTACCTATGGAGATTTGATTTATCAGCGCTGTGAAAGTTATATCTTTTGGTCGTTTCAGGCTCTTATGAATGGATTATTATGTTTAAAAATATTATGTTCTTTGTGAATTGGTTTGGTAGAACCTGTCATATGTATGTCATGTCATTATATTTTGCTGTGAACCAGCGAATAAACTTAAAATCCGAAATACCACATCCCAGCCACTGTACAGCACTTTAGATGTGCGTGGCATTGCTATTAGGTCCACTACACACTGGTTTGACTCATTGGTAGCTAAGTTTACACAAATCCTCATTCTGATCTTGACAGAGTCTACCACTCAGGCAACCTGTACGGCAGCGTCTGGTACCAACGGGGTACGTTACGTCTGGGGACGTCCTGAGGGAGAGATGGATGAGCAGTGTCTTGTTGCCTTAGATGCTCCTGAATGTAAGGTGTCACCATTGACACGTGTCAATCACCTTGGTAACACACTAGATGGCCAAGCCAGTCGCTTCGAGTGGATCATGCCGTACTTCCCGTCTGGAAACAAAGCGCTGTGTTATGCGAATTAGGTAGGTATACAGACGAAAACGTGTTGAGTTATATTGAAATGATTTTAAACCATCAAATAATCCACAATCGTTAGTGCGTAAATCTGTTTTGGTAGTGAATGAAGAAAGGGTTACTGCTCTTCCAACAGAGCTTTACATTGCCTCTTCGTAATAAACCGTCATTATACGCAGGTATTGACGGCACGCGCACTGGCCGTATCCAAGGAAATAATAATTCACTATGTAATTATATAGTTTCCACGATTTCAATACGATTATGTCACTGAAATGGAAGCCATTAATAAGATTCCAATCTTTTGCAAAACATAAATGACAATTAACTATAACACTTCATGCTTACTTCTGTAATTCTGAAAAGAACAAGTCGGCAATGCGTTTATGTACTTAAACAGAATATTCTGTGGAACCACTTAATGTGAAGGAGGCGTGGCTTGTTGAGGTGACGTCACACTTAGGCCAACCAACAGGATAGCTGAGTCGGTATAGTTCTGTTTCCGTATAAGCCTATGTTTCTTTGATTACCTCAAACCTGAATTTATGTCCTCCAGAGCCCTGTATTTCCCCCAAATCAATGACAGAATCTCTGACAAAATGTTTCCCGCACCTAAAGTAATATAACACCGGTGGTGTCATTTGTTATTCTTCCATGGTCGAGTTGCCAAATTTGAAAAACACCGGTGTAGTTTTTAACACCGAGCTTTTGCAGTGCACATTATCAACGGGTTAGGATTTTCTTACCACAGAGAATATTATTGAAGACACTGTTTTTTTTAAATTTCAGGTATAACATCACTACAGGCGACTATGATCCAACAACTACTGATGCAAGCCATAACGGAGACGCGTATGTAAACTTTTCTTTTTAAATTCCAGTACATTTGTTTTTGTTTCTACGATGCACTTTTCCGTAAATATATTTGTCAAGGAACTTTTGTACGGTGGTTACTGACACCATGATACAAAGTGATTGGTCATGTATAAATGTTTGATAGATTGAATGATCATGAATAGCTAATACATGGCTGGTAAATGTGGATGTGAATTTTGTGTATAAATGTTTACAGAAATACTATTCTAAATGATATTCATAGCCTAATTATGGATAGCGTTCGTCACGATTACTAGTTTATGTCTCATGAGTCAAAGAAAGCAGACGAACAAAATGTTTATTGGGATTAAAATCGAGATTGTGTGCGTGTACCGCTTACTTTGGTTATTGTCATTGTCATTAGGTCATTGTCAGTAACGTATTTCGTGTAGAGTGCTTTTACAGATCGACACTACTCCAGTTTTGAATTAGATTTTCTTCTTGCAGTTCCCCTGTCCAAACAAATCCAGATGTTGACATTGTTACCGATGTTCTGGCTCTTCGTCTAGCCATCAACACAGCCCAATACGGGCGTACTTTCCAGGACCGCTCCCATGCCTTCCTCATGAAACCACGTCCTGCTGGTAAGTCTAAGAGTTGAATTCTGTCCTGATAACCGTTAAAAACTGAATGTAAATGGAGTCAACAGCGTAATTGGAGCTTAAGGCAACAGCTGCAGAGCGCCCTCAACAGGCCATGCACCGAGCTAATAGAGTTTATCATGTTAATGCTTTTTCAGGGGAATTCAATATGGAAATAATCAATTACAAATGTTAAAAAGTCAAGTATTCTTTTATATTAAAGACACATTGGTTCTTAAACTATTTTAAACAGGCGTGGACAAGGACACGATCTATAATATAAATGTTCGAGGGAAGCGTGGTAACCTTCAGCAGACGATACCAGCTGTGGAGTATGACTTCATTCCTAATGATCTGGAGATCAATGCTGGGGATCTGGTTCACATGCAGTGGGCAGGTATTTAGCGATACCATTGTCAAATTTTCCGTAAAATAGAGACTACGCTTGGACCAGGCCGATCTGAGCCGGAACGTGCAGCATAGTTATGTTGGACAAAACTGCCCCAACGAGTGCGCTTGCTGAAATCAATAGGGCCTACATTAAACAACCAACCTGTGAAAAGTTCAGCTGATATAAAGTTGTGTCGTCAACACGAAAATAGTGAAAAAGGATTAAAATTTTGTTGTATTCAAATGTGGAAATTATTTTCCTTGAAAAAGAAAATTACTTATGAAGATTGATAATATTATCAGCTTTACACTACGTAAGTTTAACTTTATTCCCCCACGAATCTCTCATTTGAAGTTCTCACAGGTGTGCATATAATTATCAGCTATCAGTGTATTCATTATAGAATATCGTTCAACATTGACACGTTTTTTTTCAGAAAGTCCAGAAATTATTATTATAAGAAAATCAATTTCAGTAAATTTCAGTAAATACTGAAATGGAATCTGATTAAAGGAAAGGTACAATATTTGTAATTACCTGATTACAAAATGACCGATTTATTATCTGAAGCTAATTTGATGTGAAGTTGGTAAAGGTACCAATTATCCTTAAAAATTATTATTCCTGAAGTGATTTTCTCATTTCAGAGAAAAAAATAACAAATATTTTTTCTCATGAATACAATTCTGGATTTGAGCTTTTACAGGTTTGTTCAATATAGGCCGACATCGTGATTTCAAATATAGTGAACTTATCTTACTGAAACAGTTTTTCCAACATTACAAACATTTTACCTTCCCGTTAAACTGGAGAACAATCGAAGTGTAATAACGTTTTCTTTGTATTTGTTGTTTACAGGATCTAACACCCACAATAATAACAATGCTGGTAATGCAGGTGAAGGAACAGCAGGTAAGCCACACCCCTACAGCCCCACCCCTACAGCACCACCCCTACAGCCACACCCCTACAGCACCACCCCTACAGCCACACCCTTACAGCCACACCCCTACAGCCACACCCCTACAGCCCCACCCACCCCCATTTTCCAGAGCCAAAATTTACAAATTGTTTAAGTTTTATTATATTTTCCCAAGGAAAATTTTTAGATAAGAATGGAAAAGTTGGTGGAATTCTACTATTTGTTTTTATCCTGTGTTCTTTATAATTATGCAGTCTTGAAAAATGTCCAGCCTTTTAATTATGTTTTATGTTGAGTCGTTTGAAATTTTAGTTTGATTTTGTATGTTTGGTCTTGGAAAACTCCTAGAAATATTTGTGTTTGGTTACGGAAAAACTGTTGAAATCTTTGTTTGTTCAATGAAAAAAGCCACTGGAATGTTTATGTTTTCTGTTCATGGCAAAGCCGTGGACATGTTTAAATTTGGTCTTAGAAAAGTACAAGGAATTGTATGTAAATTTGATCACAGAAGTGTCGATATTTATGCAAGAAACAAGGCTATAACCCGGACCTTTTATGTTAATAGGCACCGATCGCAGCAACATTATCCAAATGGCTGACAGACTCAAGAACTACCCTCTTGCATTTGAGGAAAGTAACATGTGGACGAATGCTCAAGTCAAGTGGATATACTTCCAGGATACACCGAGCATCACTGCAAAAGACCTGGCAGTCAACATAGCCACCTCCGGATACTATCAGTAAGTCCAGAGTTATTAGGGAAGGTACAACATTGGTATTAAGTGACATGCGTTACTCTTCAACAGAATAAAAGGCATTTATCATAACACTAACATGTGAAAGTCCCTTCACAATAGTTGCTTACGTTTTTGAGGAAACGGCAAAAAAAAGGATAAAAACAATACAATACAATACAATACAATACAATACAATACAATACAATACAATGAAGGCATTTATATAGCGCTCTTACACAAACGGTGTCACAGCGCTTTACAGTGAGATACAAGTACAATTTAAAAATACACAGTGCCTAAAATAAATGAGTCTTGAGAGATGTTTTAAATTGACTCAATGAAGAAGCATGACGGATACCAGATGGTAGTTCATTCCAAATGCTGGGTGCAGCAGTACAGAAACCCTTGTTAGCCGCAGTTAAATGTGTAGTTGGCTTTTTGAAGATCCGGGAATCAGAATTTGAACGGAGTCCACTGTGGTTAGGTTGGTATGGTATAATAAGCTCACAGAGATAGGATGGCGCAGAGTCAGTAACACATTTATAGGCAATAATAGTCAATACCAACTTTAGACAACATATTTTCCAAGATGATTGATAAAACTATACACCTTGTTTAATTTAATTTGCACATGTATAATGTGTTAATTTGATATTCTCGTTATTACCAATGGCAGTATGCACTTTTGCTAATACGTCTGCAAATCTTGCCCAATATATATAAGGATGCCAAATTTTGATTGTTTAATAATAATCATATTGCTTGCAATAAAGGAAACATCTGTGCCAAGTTTGATCGGATGAAAAATAAATATAGGTATAGCGCTCATCAGTAACAGTGAACTATAAAAAATTTGTTTGACCTCATCCGATAGATCTTGTTGTTGAACTAGCTAAACATCTCTACAAGTTTAATACAAATCAGCTGAAGATAAAAAAATAATAATAATAATAAAAAATTAAAAAATTAAAAAATTAAAAAATACAGAGGAAGCATAACAGTGCCACCCCCGCAGGCGTGATCCGGAACGGAAAACACACCAAGGCCTGAAAAGTTTAATTATCGAGCAACAATACAAGCCTGTAGCGCGCTCATTAGGCCAAAAAAAAAGATGTTGAGTTGCCCTCCACCGACCGACCCAAAAGTGCTGAAATCTCGGGTCGGGTTTTTTTTTTTTTTTTTTTTCCGACATTCATAGGCCTATTTATTAGTGAAACTTACCAATTTTCTTTGTATAAAACATAATACGTTTGATTTGTGAAATTTTACACTTTTTTTACCGGTAAATTTACCGGTACCCAAGACTCAATCTACATGTTTTCAAATCGAATGGCCCCGGCCCTCACATGGTACACTGCCTTCGCACACACTGTGTGCCAACGATTGCGACTCAAATCTACACGTTTTCAAATCAAATGACCCTCACACGTTGTGCACTGGCTCCCTGCACTGTACGTGTGTCAACGATTGCGACTCGATCTACACGTTTTCAAATCGAATGGCCACTCACATGTTGCATGTTGAGCATTGCACGCAATATGGATGAATTTGCTGTGTCAATCACAGCGAAAAGTACAACAAAAATGCTTGGGATACTTTTATTCTGAAGCAAAATTCCTTGCTGATAGGTATACAAATGAAAAACATGGTATGTGGTTTCAGTTCCAATGCATTTCAATCTTAAAATGACAGTCAAGGAGAAAAAAAAAAATAATAATAAAAAAATCCCGACCGACCGACCCCTTCAAATATTTTCACTGGAGGGCAACTCAACAATTTTTTTTTTGGCCTTATTACAAATGGTGTTTATACGGCGTTAGTACTAACATGGGATAGGTCATTATGATTACACGTGGAAGCGACCAGTGACTTCACGTACATTATTAGATGTATGTAACGGAACTGCTTTTTTCTCACCCTGTTATTTCAGATGCGTGGATGCTGCCACCTGTGGAACCGAATCAGTGCAAAACAAAGCAGCAATAAGCAACGTGTTGAACAACGCTCCAGCGTCGTATGGGGGCGCCCTCATCCAATTCGCTAGGGGCGAATACTTTTACATGTGTAGTCGTAATAACAACTTCACTAATCGCAGTCAGAAGGGGCGACTCAATGTCAACTAAGACTGTCTCCACTGCGCCAATCGTCGTAGGCCTATCTATGTCTCTCTATAGGGTAGACCTTTAATAAGGACGATGGGGAAAATAGTCACATCGTGCTTACGCGTACAGGCCACCTGCAACATAGTGAATGCTTTTTTCAAGGGATGCTGTAAATCGCTCAACACATTTTGGTGCCCTGCTTAAACTGTGGTGTTAAAAACACTAGTGGTGTCAACTGAATTCTACCATGGTATGCATATTGTGGAAGTTGCCCGATACGAACACTGCAGGTGTTGTTTACATCCCAGTTTTGCACTGTGCTGGGTCTATGCGATTTGATATCATCAGAAATAATAGGGTTAGGGTGGACTTAATAAGTCTGGTATCACTAAACTGATCGTTCTGAATTGCTAATTGCTACCTACTGCTTGGTTATAATATTCCAAACCCAGACGTACCTTTACCTCACCGTAATCGTTCAAGTCCCTGCCAAAGTTTATGAGGAAAAAATGTAGGAAGTAACTCACCTGATTACTAATCACCCTTCGAGAACCGTACCATAAATCACCACCACGTATCGCGTGTCCTTATGAGCGCTATACACGCAACTATAGCCGGCCACACAGAGATCTCGATCGCGAGCATGCGCGACTTTTCCCCCTTAATCCGTTTAGTTTTAATGGTTTACATAGAGACGCTAATTAATGATGTCATTATTTCTGTCTGAATAGAACTTTTTTTTGCAAATTTCATTGCGCATCAACAGTAGTAGCACTGATTCATGAATGCACTATTATTAATTTTATTGTAATTAGAAAGTTGGAACTTAATAGTAAGGTGATTGCAAACAAAACAGACACTTATTATTGGAGTATGACATTTGAAGAAAAGCCCGTGTAGAAAGTACAGAGAGAACAGAGTACAGGAAGTACAGAGTACAGAGAGTACAGAGAGTACAGAGAGTACAGAGAGTACAGAGTACAGAGAGTACAGAGTACAGAGAGTACAGAGAGTACAGAGTACAGAGAGTACAGATTACAGAGAGTACAGAGAGTACAGAAAGTACAGAGAGTACAGAGAGTACAGAGAGTACAGAGTGCAGAGAGTACAGAGAGTCAGTACACAGAGTAAAACAGAAGAGGAAAGAAAAGTAAAGAACAGTAATAATTTGCCAGGTTCTTTTTGCTGCAGATTGATTTGGTGTCGGGCCGGACCTTGTTTGTTATATATTTTTAGTTTTTAAATATAATATTGTTTTTTGATTTAAAAAAAAAAATGTTATTACTAGCTTCATTTATAAATGTTTCATTTTATCCAGTCCGTACATGAGCTGTTGAGGGCGCATTATTATTATTTTTTAGATCACTGCTAATCAACAGGGAAACGATAGTACGTAGCGTTTTGCGTATTTTGTAGCCAATGTGAATACGCGCACAATATCTGCAGCGAACATTGGCTGACAGAAGTACACGCTTGCGCATAATAATGCTAAATAAAGCACAACGCTCACTTGACGCCAAAATGCCCAATCATCAATACACTGAGTGCATTTTCACAGCTACAGGGCTCTGATGTTGACGGGGGGATAATCATCTAATTTTCTTGACCTTTGTCCTTAAACTGAGCTGTTGTTTGCCCGTGTTTGTACTCTTTATTTTCTTTGGGTTGGTCGGTCTTGATGATCCTTGTAAAGATTCTTTTGTTTTGACAATTATTATCAAAAGCTTCTCTATACATTGCTTTATTTTGTTGGTATTCATCGCTTATAATGATTAAATCTTCAGTTTTCCTAATTTTCATGTTATAGAAATATTATAAAAGCAGTAGACTATTATAAAATATGTCAATTCGAATGAATTAAACAGATTTAGCAAACACAAATACGATTACTCTATATTTGTGTCTTTGCTGCGTGTGTCTTTGTTCAGTATGTAATAGATATATACACATTAATTAACATGTGAAGGCTTAAGCTTTTATTACATTGTGTCGTTATCGAGATTTTCATATTCATTATATATAAAATTCGTTCCGCCGCCTCACCCCAGGACATATATTCCGTCAGGAAATTGTTTTGATTAATTTCATAAAATGAAATCACAGCAGGAAATAACTAATAAAAAATATTAAAAACGCCTCTTAAAAAATTCCTCGTTGATGCAAGCATAATTTATATTTAATTACACACAATGGAACCAAACAATCTGTAAGTGAAGGTCCCTGGTCTATGCTCTCCAAAAGACGTTTCCCTAACTCGTACGCGTATTCCTATTCAGACTGGTCACGAACTAATCCACTGTTCTCGTCAAGCCAGAATCTCACTAGTAACTAGCGAGTGCGATAAGCTCAAATAGTGATCAAGTGTTAACGCATTACCTAAATGTCTGAACGCAGGGTGAAATTGTGCGACCCAGAGTGCGCCCCCATATTTGTCAAATCCCATATCCGACACTACCTGCATGTCTCCACCCCACACTTCTAAGTAGCGATCGTCATTCGTTACTGCATAAGCAGATCCAGCAGGGAGTCCAAGGATCCTGACTCTCCCTTTTCCAAGCAATTTTTAAAATAATTTTAAAATTAATTTTGTTATTAAATTTATTTGTATGTATTATTATTATTTTTAATTTTTTTTAGGTAGTGTCCTCTGCTGGTGAAATCGTTCATTTAACATGTCACCTTACCAAAACAAATCTTTGGTCAAATTCTGATCTTCGTATCAGCCTTTTTGTTTGCGTCCCATAAATACCTTTTTAGATGCAGAAAGAATGGATGCTGGTGGTTCATATTACTACATGTATTAGCTGCGTGTAAATACCTCTTGTTCATCAGATGCAGAAATAGTACCGCTAGATGCCGGTGGTTCATATTACGACATGTATTAGCTGCGTGTAAATACCTCTTGTTAATCAAGAGCGAGGAGAGTGTGCTGAGAAGGTGGAAGGAGCACTTTGAGGGGTTGATGAATGAAGAAAATGAGAGAGAGAAGGTTGGATGGTGTGGGGATAGTAAATCAGGAAGTGCGGAGGATTAGCAAGGATGAAGTGAGGACAGCTATGAAGAGGATGAAGAGTGGAAAGGCGGTTGGCCCAGATGATATACCTGTGGAGGTATGGAGATGTTTAGGAGAGATGGCAGTGGAGTTTTTAACTAGATTGTTTAATACAATCTTGGAAAGTGAGAGGATGCCTGAGGAGTGTAGAAGAAGTGTACTGGTATCGATTTTCAAGAATAAGGGTGATGTGCAGAGCTGCAGTAACTACAGAGGTATAAAGTTGATCAGCCACAGCATGAAGCTATGGGAAATAGTGGAAGCTAGGTTAAGAGGAGAGGTGATGTTTAGTGAGCAGCAGTATGGTTTCATGCAGGAAAGAGCACTACGGATGCGATGTTTGCTTTGAGAATGTTGATGGAGAAGTATAGAGAAGGTCAGAAGGAGTTGCATTGTGTCTTTGGAGAAAGCACATGACAGGGTGCCGAGAGAGGAGGTGTGGTATTGTATGAGAAAGTCGGGAGTAGCAGAGAAGTATGTAAGAGTGGTGCAGGATATGTATGAGGGCAGTGTGACAGTGGTGAGGTGTGCGGTAGGAGTGACGGATGGGTTTAAGGTGGAGGTGGGATTACATCAAGGATCGGCTCTGAGCCCTTTCTTGTTTGCAATGGTGATGGATAGGTTGACGGACGAGATCAGGAAGGAGTCTCCGTGGACTATGATGTTCGCGGATGACATTGTGATATGTAGTGAAAGTAGGGAGCAAGTTGAAGAGAGCTTGGAGAGGTGGAGGTATGCACTGGAGAGAAGAGGAATGAAAGTCAGTAGGAGCAAAACGGAATACATGTGCGTGAATGAGAGGAAGGGCAGTGGAATGGTGAGGATGCAAGGAGTAGAGGTTGCAAAGGTGGATGAGTTTAAATACTTGGGGTCAACTGTTCAAAGTAACGGAGAGTGTGGAAGAGAGGTGAAGAAGAGAGTGCAGGCAGGGTGGAGTGGGTGGAGAAGAGTGTCAGGAGTGATTTGTGACAGAAGGGTACCAGTGAGAGTGAAAGGGAAGGTTTTCAAGACGGTAGTGAGACCAGCTATGTTGTATGGTTTGGAGGCGGTGACACAGACAAAAAGACAGGAGGCAGAGCTGGAGGTGGCAGAGCTGAAGATGCTAAGGTTTTCGTTGGGAGTAACGAGGATGGACAGGATTAGGAATGAGTATATTAGAGGGACAGCTCACGTTAGACGGTTTAGAGACAAAGTGAGAGAGGCGAGATTGAGATGGTTTGGACATGTGCAGAGGAGAGATGATGGGTATGTTGGGAAAAGGATGCTAAATGTGAGGAGGGGCTCTGTCAGGGTAGGGGGCGTTCTCATTTCCAGGCCGAACAAAAGCACATAGATTCTGATGGCTCCACTTGTGCCCGGCGTAACATCCGACTTTATTCTGAAAACTTGCAACAACTGTTAAGAGTTGTGCAAGCGGTCAATACAAAAACATACATTAATAATTCCTTATACATTGCAAGTGTACGGTGTCTCCTAGTGTCAATAAAATAAAATGAAGGCAGCTCCTAAATATCTCGACTCAAGCAAACATTTATTACCAGAAATGAACCAAATACATGAATGCGTGAGGACCCTGGAATAGCATAGCACTGGGCAAGGAGGCATAAGTTAACTAACACACGGGCTGGCCACTAATCATCAACATTAACACAACAAATACACAAACCCATGCCGACAAGTCCAATCCAACCAAACCAGAGCCAACACCCACCCATATATTTCAATTAAAATATTATTACACAAAGTTTATTCCTTTTTACCTCATGGAACAACCATCCAAAAGGTCGCACCGACATGCATGCACTGTACGAAGGTACGACCCCATGGCAGCTGCCCATGACATTGACACATGAACAACAATACAAAATCACTACTGGATACAAACACGTTAATCCCCGACAGACCTCTACATTTTTAACGACAAAAATCTCTCTTTTTACTTGAAGTTGAACATAACTTATTAAAATGACACCTAGAATAATCACAAGACAATTGCGGTTGCTTTGACTACCTTTGTGGACAAATAAATAAGTGTGAAATATACCAAAATCTGAGATTTAAAAGTGAGAAAAAGAAAGAGCGTATTTACCTGTTAAGAGTTGTGCAAGCGGTGAGGTTAAGGGTCACGCTATCCCCAAAGCCCGCGAAACCAGTGAATATAGAACGTGTAGTAAATGTTTGGACACAAGCACATTATAATTAAATGTAAAACTTTCAATATCAAATACACAGGCAAAAACAAGAACGCACATACAATAATAAACGCTTTGGCGACGCGCGAGGGCGCACGAAACTGACAGGGGCAACGACCCCCTTACATAAAGATGGAGTTGCCAGGCAAGAGGAAAAGAAGAAGGCCAAAGAGGAGGTTTATGGATGTGGTAAGGGAGCACATGCAGGTGGTTGATGTAACAGAGGAAGATGCAGAGGACAGGAAGAGATGGAAACAGATGATCCGCTGTGGCGACCCCTAACAACAAGGGAACAGCCGAAAGATGGAAGAAGAAAAAGAAATACCTCTTGTTCATCAGATGCAGAAAGAGTACCGGTAGATGTCGGTGGTTCATATTACATGTATTACCTGCGTGTTTACTTTATTTTTTGGAATCCACACAGCTCTCCTATTAGTGCAAAACGAATTTTTCCTGATGTGGCGGTACAATATGCATGGAAGCGGGGTGGGGGGGGGGGGGGTCAAGAGGGCACTTGCCTCGCTTTAAAAAGGGTCCTGATTTTGCCTCCACACTTTTGAACCGAATTTGTAACTGTAGTCTTGAGTATGTTTGTTTGTAACCAGTGGAGTTAATCATCCATCCATTTATATATTGATTGATTGATTGATTGATTGATTGATTTTGCTGAGGTTGAGGTGGGGTGGGCTTGGGGGACAGTGGCGCACCCAAGGGGGCGTTGAGCCCCCAAGGGCCCGCTGATGTTTTATTATTTTTTTTAAAGAAGGAGCCAGGAAAGAGAGCAAAATCTGAGCCCAAGTCTTGTCTACAGAGGAGACTCAAGCTCCCCTCCAAAAGTTTTCCATTTATTCCACTCACTATTATATTTTACGGCGTTGCGTATGCATGTGCATGTAAGCTTGAAGGGCCACCAGTATATATAACAAGCATTTTTACACATTCTCCCCCCCCCCCCCCTGCCATGGTGCACCCTGATCAGGGAGCAGCTTTACTTAATTTTATTTTCATTTTCTGTTGTCCGTTTCTCTTGTTGAGGTCGTTGACTGTCGTTGAGGTTACTCGTAAAATTTAAACACGCCCGCATTATAATCAACTCCTTTCCAGTTTGTACACAATGGCCCAGGATTGGGTTTTAATTTACAAAGATTATGTGACACTCTTTTAGCAAACACCGATTGGATAATATTGGGATTTGGTTTTGCCGCCAAATTCGTGTTTGAAAAATTTAGCTCCGCCGGAATGATCACAAACTTTACGTCCACGCAATGAAAGTATTTAACTATAGAAATCTTGCAGACGAAACAAGCTCAAGTTCTTTACATCAAGAGGAGGAAATTATATGGAAGGTAAAACCCTACGAGTCCGAATCATGCCATAATGTCTTCTTTATGACTTAGAAACCACCAGGAAACATTTAACATGTGCCGTAGGTTCACTGACGAGCACGACTAGGGACATGGCTGCAGCCGCGCCAGCGGTTATGGTTTGGGTCAGCCATGTCTCTCCCCTCTATTGGCTTTCAAATAAAAATATTTTGAGCCCCCAATCAAATCCTGGGTGCGCCACTGTTGGGGGAGGGTTAGGGCAGGCCAATGTTTGGAGGTGGTCATTGGAATTTGGAATCATCCTTTGAAATTTACACCACTCGCAGACGGGTAACCAACTAGCGAATGTTGGGACAGTGCCTACGCAACAACGTTCCCAGGCCTTTGGAGCAGTACGCATTTGGACGCGACGATTTCAATATCCAACAAACTTGGATGACTAAATTAGGTATTACAGCCGATGTGTTTGTAATTACAATCTGATACACGGTTACGAAGAAGAGCGTGTGCTACACAGGGAGGCTGGGACTAGGCCATCCAACTTTCAAATTATATAGGATTTATTTCAGATAAAAAAATCTTACAAACATAGTAATATCTATAGATCGTGTTTCCTTGAAATATTTAAACTGTTTCATATATTTTTTGTAGTAAGTAAAGACTGTTTGCGGTGACACCATATACAATCTCTTTGAGTAGTAAGTGGTTCTGAAAAGAACCAATTAGTTACAACTCGACGTCTTCATGAGAAATTTGTAGTAATTAACCAATCAGCATTGCGAATGTAATTTTCCCACCCTGCGACGAGGTTTATAATGCCTACGTGTTATTATCTTACATACTGTCGTTAATTATCAGGTTCGTGCGCGTTATCGTGAAGGAAGGATCAGGAACACATGTCCCTAATTCCATGGTTTCATTAACGTACATAGTCGTTTATGATAAGGTGCGTATGTGAATTATTATTTAAGTACAGATGTTAATTATCTGGCTTGTATGCGTTCTTATCAAACATTTATTTATTTACTGATTGTCTGGCATATTCCTTCCGTGCTTCCGTCTGTGTTCTAGCCAGAACTTCGAAGAATGCTTTCAAGAATCCCGAAGTGAATTTCCACAGATTCCCAGCCGGCCATAGCGGCTTGACGAGGACGGTGGTAGCTTTGGAGTTTGTACTGAAGTTCGACCGGGTGTTACAAACTACAAAGTGACCCACCGTCTCTTCAAGCTATGGCCGGCTGGGAATCTGTGGAAATTCACTTCGGAATTTTTGAAAGCGTTCGTTGAAATACTGGCTAGAACACTGCCAAATAACTGAATTTAAATCTTAAAATTGCCAAAAATAAAGACAAATACTTTAAGAGAAAAGTATCGGTCGATTTTGCTGTGGGACGACTGACAATACGAAAACGCGCACAACGCTTTTACCCTACCCATGCCGTGTATCATGAATGTCGATATCAAGAATGTATATTAATTAATTCATACAAGTCAATAAAGCCCTGGATAAGTGGTGGCATAGAGTATCTATTTAAGAATGGTGGCAGGAATTACATACGATAACAATATTAACCCTCACGTAATAAAATATTTTTGTTTAGGTACTTTCAACTGCATTATAATATAAATTAATTTATTAACTAATGCACCTGCTTTTCTAAATTAATTTCATACAATATTTATCACGTGTGTGTTAATACTGATGATAATATATTTATCTGTTAATGTTCGAACGGTATAAATTGCTGAATACTATTGCCATGTATTACTCAGTCTACAGTACAGTACGTGCGGTCACAGTAAGAACTACCATATTTTCCAAGATGCGTTGTGTGGTAGTTTTCCTGCTTGCAGCTTTGGTCAGTGTCCAGGCTGATGTGTTCTTCCATAACCCTAGAGGTTCCAACAACAGATTGACCGAAAACACGACCAATCGAAAAAGCGGCAACAGGCTTTTTAACTCGCAGGTAAGTCAAAAAATGTATATGACAAAAATAAAATAAAAAGTCTTGATTTTATTATTTGATTTCAAGTAAAGACTGTTTGCGCTGACACCATGTAGACATTTTCTGGTTAAACTCGACGTTTCAATCAGTATGCTCTGATTGTCTTCATGATAATATTTGATTTAGTTTTGTAGTCAAAGCCCCTTTATTTTTATAAAGTTGGTGGTGACGTACCCGCCGCTGGGTATCATAATAGTTCTTTCTAACAGAAAATACAATGGTCTGGAGGTTTGTCTACACGGGATATTATACAAGTGCCTCCAAGTACAATGGGAAAGTAGAGTTCAATATCACATTTATTTCCACACTTTCATGGAAATAGTTACACAAAAGGTAGTAAAGATATACATGGCAATATGATTACTAAACAACTGAATAGATAATATGAAACAAAGCAACATACATTTCTGTATAAGTCGTGCATACAACACGAGCATGGAGGCTGGATCGTGTTAGCTGGCTTGTGGGAAAACCTTGGACAATGGAGACGTTTGAAACCAGACGAGACAGACAAACGACAGAGGTTACTCAACTACATACACTAATGCAAACAAAAGTTAAAGCTACAGAGCATAATATAATAACAGATAGATGATGAGAAGTGACGAAGCCATCAGGGGTAGAAAGCTAGGTTGCATACTAGAAGAGAAGTACACTTTTGAACGAAGCCTTAAAACTGTCCCATTGCGCAAAGCAATTTGTACGTATCAAACTCACGTAATATGGATCTCTGTCATTTAAAGGTCATACGAAATCATCCACAAATCTATATTCATTGTTTACATCACTCGTTTTAATTTCCAATTTGTTGGTAATTTATTATTTTAGCCTATATTATGCTAAATAAAAGCATACTGGGTTAATGTTTTAAAAATATGATTTTTGTTTTATTAAATGGGGTGTACACCACTTTTATCTGAAAAGTAACTGAGATATACGATGATGCTTACTTGGTGTTAGGATGGTTTTATGGTACCACATTTTCTTTAGAAGTTATTTCCTCTGACATGTTGTCATTGTCGATAAAACATGAATACAAATTCAAATGTGAAATAAATCACCAGCCGATGATCCATTTCCATATTTGAATGAATTCAAAGAATCTGAATGCATTGACATTTTCCTTTTATAACGCAGTTAAATAAGGTGAAAACTTAAGTTGAAAACAGCTTGGGCATGTAAAATGCTTTTACTGACAAATAGTGTTTCTCATTTGTATTAATGCCTCCATACTAAATGAGATTCTCCATATAAATGAATGAAGAAACACGTACAGAAACCATTCTGTGAACGTTACAGATCATTTCGTTGTGTCTTTAAACGAGAAAATAGTACAAATGCCAATTAATGTTGTTTTTCAGTTATTCTAGTGGATCAAGGCCGTGATCCAATTCAAATTTATAATACAGTTCACGTTGTCTTAAAATTTAGATCAATTCAGACGGAACGAGAACGATAGAGTGTAGTGTGCATACCTCCGACACATGTATTGTAATCAATCTGAATATTTTACAAGTGAATTAATGCAAGGGGTTCGATCTTTATCACGGCCAACGAGGATATTGCCGTGATCCTCAGTTTGCCACGCGCAATGCCCCTTCCAAAAATACCATGACGGTAGCCAACTTGGCCAGTATGCCATTGCACCCATTTTCAGTTATGAAAACAAAACGCCCAAGACTATGCCAAGACAGTCAAGTCTATATAACAACAATCTGTATATTCGCAAAATGCTATGGAACTGTACGTTTTTTAAATCCATTAAAACCCCTTTACCCCTAAACCTAAAATTGAGATATAAAGGTACGTATTTAAAGGACATGTTCTTGTATCAAAAAGAATGTAAATCGTTTTTTGTTTGTTTCCTGTTTTCTTTGAAGAAAAATATGTTTGTTTTAACATCACGTGGATGAATTCTCCCCCAGCCTTAGTGGTGGAGCACTGGGTCTTTGCGTGCTATGATCCCCGCTAGCTCAATGCCAAATATTGCTCCATCGTTCTACATTTCTTTTGCTGAAACTGGTTTAACATTTTGCTGAATGTCATTTTATTTGTATTCATTCAAACAATACCATTAAATATCTTTGTTACTTTTTCCTTTGCTATTTGTTTGTCTCCAATAAACAGTGGCGTAGCCCTCAGATGAATTCCCAGTTGAACCACATGAGCGTGGTGGGACTCTGTATTGCCTGGCCTTAAACTGACTAGAATAACTAGGTTTTATGCCAAAAATATAGTATATACTATATATATAGGTTATGCATAATATGGTCCTTTTTTTCTGGCTGTATTAGAACAACAATAGAGGTGGTTACAATGTGGGAGATAAGACGGTAAACCCCGCCATTGATGAGGAAGAACAGTACAGAATGGTAAGCATTATATAACACGCAATGGAATCACACCACATGCTGTGTGTTTTATCCTCATTTGCTGAACCATGATCCTGAAGTGTTTAAAAATTAAAGACTATAGCGTTAATAAAAAATTGGGCTTCAGATTAAACTTGTGGGAAATAGAGACTTTTGTCCGATCACTCACTTTGTGTGAGTACACCCTTTGTGTTGCGTACAATTCGCTGATCCTTATTATAATGACTAGAAAGTGAGTTAACTCATTGGTGCTTGACAAATTACAGAATCCGAAACAAGACCATTTTACTACTCCGCATACAAAAACACCACAAAACAATTTGCTGAGCAAAATAGTCTACTTAGCAGCTTTGTGAAATTGGACCCTGGTCACAGAGGGCTTAAGTAAAATCTGACCACCTTGTCCACCACATCATATAAGGCAAGTTTACCAAAACAAGTCATATATTTTTGTCATTATTGTTTTCCTACCCCAGAAATATTTTTCAAGTGGTCCGTACAAGTCTGCTAGTGGCCAGTTGATTGGAGAGGGACAGAGTCACATGACCATTGAGTGGACCAATCAGCACGGCTGTGGGGAAAACGATAATGTCAATTGTAACGTTGTGTTGCAGTATATGTGTCAGAAAGATGCGGACACGGCAATTGGTACGAATATTGATGATGGTTGTGATTATGATGATAATGATGATGAAAATGATGAAGAAAGTGATGATGATGGATATACTTACTTACTTAATCCTCTTAATCCCTGATGGGACATAAGGCCACAACGAGATCTCTCCATTTTCCGGTCTTTAGCTGCTTGTTCGGCACTCGCCCACTGGTCAAGTCCATTTCTTTAAGTCGCTCGTTACAGTTCATCTCCAT